>JADWQK010002441.1:0-402016 GCA_017933935.1 Sesamia nonagrioides
AACACCCTCCATAGAAAAGAGAGAGTCCTCCCTTTTCTATGGAGCATGAAAGAACTTTACTCCCTGTTTCTCTTGCCTATATCAGTATAAAGGCAAGAGCATCATCATCAGCCTCTACTCGTCCACTGCTGGACATAGGCCTCTTCCATGGCACGCCAACAAGCTCGATCCTGAGCAGTTCTCCGCCAGCCACTAGCAGCCACCTTTTTGATGTCGTCGCTTCATCTCGCCCAAGGGCGTCCTACGCTACGTTCGCCGAGACGCGGTCTCCACTCGAGGAGACATGCACTTAGAACAACAAAATTTTGAAATTATGGTCATTTTTTTACCAACTTTTTGGAATATTGCTCTTTTGTTTGTCATACCCAATACATAACACAATCAGCGTAGAATGTCCCCACTGCTACGGAGCCCGGAGCGGGTTGGTAGATGTCACATGTCTTCAAAATTTTGGCTCTAGGACATATCGGTATCCTTTTTATTTATTTTTTGTTGGGATGGGAAGTCATCATGTGCCTTCTCCCGCTCTGGGCGGAGCGGAAGGGCGTGTCAGACTTTTACTGACTATGGCCAGGGTCACGGTTTCTTGTTTAACCAACCCATAACCCTGACCCAGGAGGCATCGGTCTTCGTGGACCCCGTCACGATGTGCTGACATCTCTTTGAGGCGCGCGTGAAACGACGCGCCATCGACTCGGAGCTGCCCACTGCTCACCGCCCGCAGGCCCGCGCCTACGGTGGCTGGGAGTTCGGTGTCGTCTCCAAACCAGGGTGTCTCTTGCGGCGGCTAGTGGCGACAGGGCGCTCGGATTCCCGCTACCTCACGCCCTCTGCCTCCTCCTTTGCCAGCATCACTGCTTTGCAGAAGGTGTCAGCCTGCCATGCACTATCGCTCCGGACCATGGCCTGGACCAGGGCCGGGCGCGAGATATCGCCGCCGATCGCGATCTACGAGAACACGGCGGTGCTCTACCCAAGCCCGGCAGACCTCCACCGTATGCTCCACCGTGTCCTCAGGGCGATCCACACAATGGTGACACCCTGGCGTTTCCTCCCGCCTAATACGGAACAGGAACCTCCCGAAACAACCGTGTCCGGTGGGGACCTGCGTCAGGCGGAAGGTGAGGGCGACGTGGCGCCTCTCTAGCCACTCCTTAAAGAGAGGACTTACCGCCGCTATTGTGGCGTGCCCAACATGTCGATATCTTCACGATATTTTCCTTCACCGTTTTAAGAGCAGTGGTGATGATAATTTAAACTAAAGTAAAGCATCAGCCTCTCAAGTATGATTGCGCGGGTTCGATTCCAGGTCAGGCAAGTACCAATATAACCTTTCTAAAGTTATATGTACTTTCTAAGTATATCTTGGACACCAATGACTGAAGGCGAAGGAAAACATTCTGAGGAAACCTGGACTTTATAAGTCTGAAATCGCCAACCCGCATTGACCTAGCGTGGTGATTACGCTCAATCCTTCTCTGTACGAGAGGAGTCCTGTGCCCAGCAGTGGGACAATAAAAAGGTTGTTGATGATAATAATGATGATGACAGCATCTGATAGGGTTCAACCTACAACTTATAAATCGTGACCATACCACTAGGATACTAGACCGCTGCTCCATTTTATATCATACCTATCATTTTATATCGAACCTAATCAATATTTAAACTCACCATTGTCCATCGGATCAACACCATCATCCATGCAGTCAGCCTGCACCTCATCATCATCTGGTATCTTATCAGTATCAGCTGGAGTTGGTGGAGTGCATTCTTCAAGTTCCACCTTGACTTCTGTTTCATTCTTCATTTGATCGTCTGGATGTCCGTCTGTAAAAAAATACATACACCCATTGATATAATATTAAACAGATATGATATGCTCTAACAAATTAACCAAAATAAATGTGCCGATCGGAGCGGCAGCACACACATGCAGTTTTTTATTCTGCGTACATTTCACACGTTGGCACAGTGTGAGTGAGATGGGGCATAGAGAAGAAAAAGATGGCTAGTGTTTGTCGTTTGCGCTTAAATAGAATCGACGAAAACTAAAGCGACTTGCTGGACTTACCTCCTTTTGTACGCTTCATTTTCAGTGCGCTAGTGACGTATCTACCTTAGTTTAATATTATATCAATGCATACGCCGATTCTGTTGTTCACAATCTAAACTAATTTTAAGTTAAGTGCATCTTTTTCTTTCCATTTCGTTAAGAAGAGGACAGAAGATAAAATGTCAGTTTAGACCTGTCAAATTAGTTCGCTCCTGACGTAAACTGGCGTATTTTTAGTCGCCATGTTTATAATCGCGTATATGAGCCTGTCCAGAAAGCGCGATTTACGCGCGAGTCCACTCGCGCGTTTTGATTTGTATTGCGTCCAGATGCGGCGAAATCACGCGCGTATGTGATGAGACGGATTTGGTCAGTTATAAAAATGGACTCGGATACTGCAGTTGTGTTGTGGCTTGCATACCGTCGATGGAAACGTCGTAAACGAAGAGAAAATCGACGGTTTAACGTGCATCCTATTCTACGTAACAGAATGACCTACAAGTTTTTTTTTCTCCTCGGAATCACCAGCTTCACAAAAAAATTCTACTATTTCTTCCCAGTTCCTACGCGTAATGGTTCTATTAGAATAATCTGACGATTCCATATCCCATATAGCTACCCTTTTCTCAATTTCGTCAATAAAAAGTTCTGTGTCAAAGTTTTCACGCTCCATTTTTATAAACGAATACGTCCACTCGCCACGGACACGCGCGTAGTACTGGACGCTGCAACGGCGCCGAAGTATCTCGACTCGCGCGGCGCTCGCGCGTAATGCGCGCGAGTCGAGAGTCCCGCTCATTGCAAGCGTTTTACGCGCGAGTGCGGTAACGCGCGAGAGCATCTGGACGGAATGTATGCAGCTCTAGTAACTCGAGAACGCGCGAGTCGCGCTTTCTGGACAGGCTCTAAACTGTCTATGGAGTATCTTAATTTGACGGGATTAAATTAAAATGTTATCTTCTATCCTTTTCTTAACGAAATGGAAAGAAAACGATGGACATAACTTAAGAACAACAGAATCGGCGCCATAGCCTTTAAATTTGCAGATCAACAATATTAATTACGTTGAGAAGACAATATTTTATGAACATATGAAGCAAGGGATTCGCAATATAATAATTTAATTGCATCAAATTTTACAGTACATTGAAACATATAGTACATACAGTTAAAAGGATGTAGGGGAGTTTTGGCGGGAAGCTAAGATGAGTGCCACGCTCATTTTTCATTGGACTTTTAAATTATTTATAGTGTCGTTTACTAAATAAAAACGCGTGATTTATGTAGTAAATAGTGCATTCAGTGAATAATTCATAAAGAACAGTGAAATATTGTAGCATAGTGGCCACATCATGGCTTTGAACCAAATCTTCCTCCGTGCTCGGTCCGCGCGGCCGTCTTTTTCGACATGAATAATTCATTACGTGACATTGGCTAAATGGACAAACGGTGCGAAGCCATAAGAGAAAGAAAAAAAAAAAAAAAAAAGAAAGGATGTAAACAATAGTCTGGCCACACCAGCACCCTTGCTAAGTTGCCAAGACAACTTGTGTTAAAGATGCTGGGCCCATATGTTTAATATGTTTCAAAATGATTGTTTGCACAAAGTTGTTATGGAATTATTGTTTTGTTGCCTTTTAAAGGTTTCCTTTGAAAACAAAAAAAAAACCATATCGGCTTGTTATTAAACTTATTTTTACCAATACACAAATTATCTTGTTCTTCTCAGCCTATAGACGTCCACTGCTGGACTAACACCTCCCACAAGGCTTTCATTCCATTGGGAGGCATTGCCATAATCCTCATGCTTGGCAGGCAGATTGGGGATTGCAGTTATTAGTTATTCCACAGGAGAAGCGCTGCTGCCCGCTTCCCCGGAGTTCCCTTAGGCCGCTGCCTCGAATCTTGTGGGCAGCGGGGCGGCGGCGGCGGCGGCGGCGCAGGTGCCGAACAGGCATGGAAGACCCGTTCTCGAAACTAGCGGGTAGATCGCGCGTCACTATAGCCGCGTAGTGTTGTGTTCACGATTGTGTCGACGAGATATTTATTTTTATTCACGAAAGAAATGTCTGAACAATTGCGGCAACATCTTTTTGATTCACATTCCTAACGCTCGATCACCGCTCGCTGCTTGCAAGATTTGAGCGCGAGAAGTACACTGCTCGCTACCCGCCACCGCACCGCTGCCGCGCCGCTGTTTTCGGGAACCGGTCCGTTTGATTTTACGCATAAGATCCTGCCGCTCACTCGCCGCCGGCGCCGCCACCCTGCTGCCCGCAAGATTCGAGGCAGCGGCCTTAGTCGCCTCTTACGACACCCGCGGGAGGATATGGGTTGGTACTATTCTATGCCTGGTACAACATGGGCACAAATTTTAGTAAACTCAAAATACTACATTTTGCTTACCCCCATGCACCTGTATGTTAGCGTGTAACAATTTCTCCTCACAGAGCAGCACTTGGCGTCGGAAGGCGCACGCGTCTCTTAGACGTACCACGCATGTCGCGCAGATCACACGCTCGGCCTCCTCGCCTTCCAAATGGGATAACTGAGAAGGTAATTGTTACAAATACTTTTGTACCACATTGGGGTATTTTGCTGCCCCGTAATTGGGTTATAAAATGAAGGTCACATACACAGCTCATCATCATCATCGTTATCAACTTTTTTATCGTCCCACTGCTGGGCACAGGTCTCCTCTCATACAGAGAATGATTGAGCGTAATCACCACGCTTGCTCAATGCGGGTTGGCGATTTCAGACATCCCATGTAAAATACTGGTTTTCAGCTGAATCTGATTAGATTGGAAGCTGACATCAACATAGTTTCGATAAGGTCTAATAAGAAGGTGAAAATTCAAGCGATGAGAGATACTTATTAAAACTTTCAGTAAATTAATTGGTAACCTTTTTGAACACCGCTATTAATTGAGCCATGGCGTATTGCTTACCTTCTTAATCACAGAGAACCCATAAATAGAATGAAAATTAAGAACTTTTTTTTTTTTTTTGTTGTAGTGTGGCACTAGTTATGACTTTGTGCCAATTTCGAGTAAAAGGTAGGGAAACATTTTTTATGGAAGTTTAAAACGGAAAATTAGGAATTTGGAAAGGTTCAGGAAAGGTAATGGATTATTTTCATACGGGGAAAAAAGGGTATAAATAAATAAATACTTATATACAGAAGTCAGTACTAATTACACTATGAATTATAGAGTATTTACATAACTAAATTTTTATATTATTTTCAAGCATGAACATAGATATCAAGTTATAATATTCTATAGGTTTCATTACTATGCAAGAGACGCAAGTGGGAAGGGGAACATTATGGGAAACAAGGGAATGAAGGAATGATGTACGGTCATGGCGGGGACAGGAGAAGAATAAACCAATTAAGAACTTACGAGCAAACCAAAGCAGTCTACGAACATCTCGGAATAAACCTCCTTTTGACCAAGCCATTCGTATTCCACGTTCAACAAACGACATTTTTTCAAAGTACCGCAACATCTACATAAACCAGGGTCCACGATAGGGCCCTGGCGGCTGGTAGTGCTCATTTTATTATCAAATAACAGTTTTTAATAAATATTTACATTCGATAGCATTTTTGTTGGTGACATTTTGACGTATGCCAATTGCCAATGTTTATCGACTTTTGACTTTGACAGAGATGCGTAGTGCTGCCTCATTTTACGGTTAATAAATTTATCGGTTTTGCCGGATGTTTGTGTCATTCTGGACTAAACGCCGCGCCGCTTGGACTTAGGTGTAAATAATTTTAGATACATATATAAGCTTAAAAAATTGTCTAAAGTTAAACACACTGTGTTCCAACTACTTTAAAAAAATGTTAAAAGCACGATTTTCTTTTTAGAAAAATAACGAACGGTTTATCAACAATATAATAGGATATTCTATAAACAAACGGTACTTATGTAAAGCTGAACAGAGAGGATTTTTTATGTCAGAAAATAGGTCAACATCTTATGACTGAAATTAACTTTGGGAGATATATATTATTAGAAAATAAACAATTATTTCTTATAAACTGATATAGATGCTGTTGTACAGACGACTGCACATCATCATTCAGATTTCTTTGTTATGTAAAGCATTAAGGTTGATTGAGAATTTTTGACAGTTTCGGATAGGTTGAGCTGCTGTCGTCTGTACGTTATTATTATTAGCGTTCGCTTATAGCGATCAAATACGTATAAGATGTAATTTTCGCATACAATTAAACGGCTTGGATTCGTGATACTGAATTCGCAGCAGTAGACGACAACTAGGTACGTGATGATTTTTAAATCTTACGTTTACTATTGCATCGTCAAAACCACCTAAAAAAAGTGTATTGTGGCCCAATCTAGGAGAGCCTTAGGTTCAACAGTGGACTGCGATAGGCAAAGATTCATTATGTTGATGTCGAAATCTGTGTGTGTACATAATTTTTTTTAATGACGAGCTTTTACAATTATATCCAGTGTTATGTAGCACTGAGTAGCACATTACTTGTTCATTGTTTCAGCTCTGGAGTCTGGGATCCGCTTTACCTGTCTAACTGCTAATTTTGGCTAAACTTCATTAAACATATTTTTCGTGAAGCGACTGCCGTCTGACCTCCACAACCCGAAGGCGATATCGAAGTATTGCAGTTAGACTAATTGTTGGACTTTTGATGGCTCCAACAACCCGTAGCGACTACCACTAGATGGTCGTATGGCAACTGGGACCAACTAAAAATTAACTGCAAATATTCATAATCATTAATTTCATAATTATTTTACTCGCCATAACATCGGCTGCCGGCAGAAGTTACCACCCACCAGACAAAGTCTTGTCGCCAAATGATTCGTCGTGTTCCGGCATGATGTCAGGTGAAGCCGTATGGAGGACAGGTCTGACCAGTATGCATCAATTGTTATTGTGCCAGGAGTTTGGTTGTGGAGGGTCTCCACATCAATCTCCCTCTGGCGCAGCATGGTTGGTCGTGTTATTGGGTCTAACATTGCACCACCTCGCTCAACTGCCGTCTTCCTTCCTATTCACTAAGATTTTTTATGTGAATGGGCTTAATAAACTAGCACGCTTTACCATCAACGATTACATCACTGCTTACCATCAGGCGGGATTGCAGTCAAACGCTAGTTTATAATTATATTTAAAAAAATCTAGCATACAAATATTTGCACTTCGCGGGGATCGAACTCGTGCCTCCTTGCGCAGCGGCCGCGATTTTTACCGCTACGCCACTAGGGCACGTATCGATAGCGAGGCGGGCAATATTCTGTAGTGCGTAGATCGTGTTACGTAATTAAAACTCGGATAGATCGAACGTTGTATATTGCACGTAAGTAAAAGAGTACAATGTATATGACGTGTACAATAACGTGATGTAAGATAACTATTTACAAGAGTGTGAACAGGAACAGAATGTGAATGTACACGAGTGAAGACAGGAATAGAGTGTAAATGCGACTCGATATAAGAAAAGAATGTCAATGGAATCGTGATTGGAATGACTCTTACAAGCTATGCACTAACATAAATAACTTGGCAAAATGTCTACAATAGTGGGGTAACCAATAAGAAGACAGCTTGCTGTACCGCTGAGGCCGCGGCGTGTGATTGGTCAGTGTAGAGAGCGCGCCAATTCACAGTTCACGTTATCACGTGCAAGACAGCTCGCTATGGTTCCCACGCTCCCATCGGCCGTTGGTCAACACTTCAACAGATGTGCTTTCGGAGTTCCGGGTTGAGTTGAGATTTATAGGTACCTTCACAACGGGGTCGCAGCGACGTGCGCCATGACTTCCGCGATCCTATGATTTATAGGAACCCTTCACAGCGGGTCATAGAATATGTGTAGCAGCTGGCTGGGCTGCTACAGGTCGTTTATAATTTACTATACAAGCGACTATCTTATCTATTTATTTAGGCAAATGCTCTGCTTAAAAGCATTACACCGCCACGATAAACTCAAAAATTACACTTCAAAAAAGAAATGTTTATTTCACTGCAATATATAAAACTTGTCCTTTTCGTGCAGAAGCTGTTTAAATTGATTGTTTATCTAATTTTCACACCTTCAAAATCCAAAATTACTTTAATAAAAAGTCTAACTTTTCTCAAACAGTCATTTAACCTTATATACACTTTGTTGAAGAAGAATATAAAAATGCCGTTGCATTATCATATTATATATCTCTTCTCGGTGGTAGGCAACAACATCAGCCGCCGGCATAAGTTACCACCCACCAGACAAAGTCTTGCCGCCAAGCGATTCGTCGTGTTCCGGCATGATGTCTGGTGAAGCCGTACGGAGAACGGGTCTGAGCAGTTGTGTTGCGATGTGTGCCGGGTACGATGTGCCTAATGTTGTTGTGTCGGGAGTTTGGTCGTGAAGGCTCTCCAGATCATCCTCTGGCGCAGCATCGTTGGTCGTGTTGTTGGGTTAAACATTGCATCACCTCGCTCAACTGCCGTCTTCCTTCCTATTCACTCAGTTCTTTTGAGTGAATAGGCTTAATAAGCTAGTGTGCTTTACCATCAACGATTGCATCACTGCTTACCATCAGGCGGGATTGCAGTCAAGCACTAGTTTATAAATAATAAAAAAAAAAAACCAAAAAATATGCACTGATATAAGATATGAGCCTCGTTAGGCTATTTCTTCCATTAATGTAGATGAAAAATCGATAATGTGAAAAAACGTATACGGTTCTATTGCGCGCGCATGCTTGTTGAGCTACACTAGCGCAGGACTGCCGATCGTTCGATGGCGTCGCCTTGCGTTAGTTTCAAGAAAATAAATAGTTTATAAGTAGTTTCGCCTAATAGTTTATGTTAGTTGTTATTAATTAGTATGTTGAATATATTTCCTGTGAAAATAAGTTAAAAAAAGTGACGATGGAAGTTAAAACTACGGAATGGAGAGCCGGCCCAAGTGTTTGTCGTTGTTGCTTGACGGAAGGATGCTACAAAGATATTTCTACCGAATATTTCTGGATGGGAAAGCGTGAGGTTTATGCTGAAATGCTTTCAGAGGCCCTCAGCGTTACAGTAAGTATTAGCTTGCTTAAATATCGATCCATATTCGTGAAGACGCCACGGCATCCATTTTCTTGGTTCAGAACAAGTTTTTTATTACCCGACCTATTTGTGGAGTCTGATGTTTTGTTATTAATTCGTACTCCTTGGTTAGCGCTACACTCGTTGGTCGGGTTTTAAAATCGATTGAACAAACTTGAAGATGCTTATTAATAATGGACATCCACCTGGGTCAAGCCTCTGGAAAAAGCTAGTAAAATCTTGTTAAAAGAAACCACTATGTTACTATGAATGAAGCTTCTTATTTATGTAATTTACATAATCTAGAGTTTTCTTTCCTTTATTTTTTTTAAATATGGCCCATAGTAGGAATTTCTCATGTGTTGTGACTCGTGAATTTGCAAAAAAGGATGTATTTGGAATAGGCGTCTCTGGGGGGCAATCACACTGAAATAATTCAACCAAAACAGAATTGGATTGCAACCAAACCACAACTTTTCTTATGTTTCATATTGCGCTAACCTTTTGACAGACTATTTTACCATAACTGGATCACAATCGGAACGTAACCGTTGTCAAATGAAAAAGTTGAATTAAAGCTAACTTTTTCTGTGCCATTTGTCAAACTTACGTCTAAACGATTAGATTTACTTATAATTTATTTAGTTTTAATTATTATATCTGATGAAATATATTACTCATACATTGATTTCACTTCAATCGAAGTTAAAACTTTAGCGCGATATGAAATATGATCGAACCTAAACCATAACTTAAACTGGATTAGATACAAACAAGAGTTGAACTTTTACTGTTTTATTTATCACCCAACCTTTCGCACTAATGACCCCCCTGAAGTTCCTTTCAAGCCAGATTCTGGTAATAGGCAAAGTTATAATAGTTCTCAGAATATGTAAGGTTCCTTCCTGTTGACCTAGAATCATGCGATTTCAAGAAAAACATTTTTTTTTTAATTGGGCAAAAAACAATGTCAAGTAAAGGAAAAATCAGAACACTGTAAGTTTGTATTTTTGCATGAGTCAGATTCGCATTCAACTGGTTTTTTTTTTCTTCAGTTTTGTTGCAACAGTTGTTGTGCTGCTAGGGAGTTTGTTACACTTACACCACTTCTTTCTTGTGAGAGTCCTAGAAATTGTTGAAGGTTTCGGGTGTTTTGGGGACTGTCTTATGCAGGGTTCGAAGGATATATATCCGATATATATCTGATATATATCAAACCATTTTTTGTGGTGATATATATCAAAATTTATGGTATGTTGCATTTAAGTACTTTTACTGAAGCGCTGCTGGCATATTCGTCGTTTTTTCTGTCTTCAGACCGCAATACTTCGAATTTATCAAGTAGGTACTGCAATCAATAATAATAGTACAACGTAAAAGAGCCAAAAAAAATTTCAATTCTATCATCTGCAAACATACCTACTCCTTAAAAGTGAAGTGTAGTGTTAATCCTTTAGGAATGCTAGAAGACTAATTTGTTATTTGATTATAACTCTACTAAGTACAAATATTAGGATTTTTAAGATATTTTAATTTTGTTTCCCTAATATTTATAGACTTTGTTTTCTCAGAAAAAGATGGTTATTTTTAGGTGATTTTTGTTAGCTATAAGATTTTATGTTTATTTTGTTAAATAAAGAGTAAAAATATGATGTTTTTATATTGTAATCAATTCATAATAATAAACTGTCATGTACCTGTGGAAATCATATAGGTAGTAATAAGATAATAAAATGACAGTCTTAAGAAATTGATATAAATATCGGATATATATAACCGATTTTGGATATATATCGGATATATATCATAAATATCCGATATTTTGATATTTATTATAAATATCGGATATTTTCGAACCCTGGTCTTATGTAATTTTAACATTCAAAAGAGCATATTATAATAAGCAAAAAAAATATCAACATTATTTTTTGTTTATTTGAAACCCGAAACACGTGTTCAAAAAGATATAAAAACCACAAAGTTATGAGCTTGCTATTCTACTTGGTTGTCCCAACAAAATTAAGATCAAAGTTCTGCTCGGGTGCGGTGCGTTGACTTCTGGCGTCAGCCGTTGGGCGAGCGCAAGTACGATCTATCGTACGCTGTGTCATGTGTGCGTGCACTCGGTATCCACACTGCACAATTTCTAAATGTATCTGGGAAAAAATATAACATGGTGTAAAAATGATTGGAATCGATTCAGTTGCTTATTCTGAACAAACTATATTCAGGTTTTGCATAAACAAAAAATAACATTGTATTTGTTTTTGAATTCTTTCCAGGAGGGTAGGCAGAATGGATATATAGGAAAATGCTACCTAATGTCTCGTCTACACGCTCCGTCTTGCCTGCGCGCTCCAGGCCTGTGCTGTCATGATTGTACAAAAAGACGGGACATTTGGGACTGCGCGCGCTATCGTCTTGCCGTCCACAGACACTCGCTTACCTGCGCAAACTGGTTTGCACAGGCATGCTCGCAGGCAAGACGGAGCGTGTAGACGGGACTTAAGATTTTGAATATTTGCAATGTTTTGTTTTAAATAAATTAATCTCTGTACCAGATTGCATACTCCCAGTCCGGCGGCCCAAACAGTAACAGTCGCCTAATATGTGAATTGTGCATTTCTCGGCTGCGGGATGCGTCAGATTTTAAGCGGCAAGTTCTGGAGTGTGAAAAGACTTTCATGCAACACCTGGATGCAAGCAGCTCTATTCTTCCAGAACTTGAAGGTAATTAATAGCTATTTCTAGCCACTATTTTTAAAATCTTTTTAAAAGTCATTGATGCGGACTCTTTTGTTCGCAAGCTAAGCTAAATTTAAGTTTAGTTGTATTTTCCTGTCTTTTTTGCAGGGTTTTTAAAGTGAAACTTTTATTACATTGTCTCGAAACTTTTTCGTCTGTGTGTTGCATGTCGGGTGACGGTCGGCCGCGGAGTAGGGATAAAGTGAAAGGATTATATTGTATAGAATGATTGAAAAAATGTTTCACTTTTACCATGGTTTCATAAACCACACAGTGCTTTTTTTTTTTTTTCATTTCACCATGAGAAAGACGGCATAATAATAATAGTTTATTATTTTTACAAGTAACATTTACAATCCTAGTGATTGCCAGAAGATAAAATATTTTTAATTCTTGTCAAATTAAGATATGTATTATTTTGACAGTTTAGACGATTAAAAACATGGCAATTTACGTCAGGCGCTGATTAATTTGACACGATTAAACTAATATAAAAAAAAAACTTTTTTGTTCCTGCAATTTTTCTTTAAGTTATTGCCATAAACACGTCTAATAAATGTTTTTCGGCCCTGTATTGAGCCGCTTCCAAGGTCGCCGCTTGGTGGTCCAATTAAGCGCGTACGGAGGACGGGTCTGAGTAGTTGTGTTGCGATGTGTGCCCGGTACGATGCCCCAAATATTATTGTGTCGGGAGTTTGGTCGTGGAGGGTCTCCAGATCAATCTCCCTCTGGCACAGCATCGTTGGTCGTGTTGTTGGGTTTAACATGGCATCACCCCGCGCAACTGCCGTCTTCTTTCTTATTTTTTCACTCAATTTTTTTGAGCGTTAGGGTCTATCACTGCTTACCATCAGGCGGGATTGCAGCCAAGCACTAGTTTATAATTTATACAAAAAAAAAAGAGATGGAAGATGTTAACCTGGTGTCATTTTGCTTTAACAGTGCCAGTGGAGTCAATAGATGACGTCAAATTGGAAGAGGATGTGAAACAGGAGAAACGACTGAGCGATGATGATGACTTTAATGACAGATGCGGCTTTGACGATGATGATGATGACGATGACCGTGAGTAGTAACTTTATATTCAACGTTACACTAACGTCCGAGCTGTGATGACCTAGTCTGGCCAGGACTTACAAGGTCATGGTTTTGACCCCATCAGGTGTTTTATTTTGTGTAATCAAAATCAAAAGTCATTTATTCAAATTAGGCTGTAAATCAGCCCTTTTTGAACTTCATTATAACACTAGCTTTCCGCCCGCGGCTTCGCCCGCGTGGAGCTCGGTTATATCGCGCTTTTTAGATTTCCCTCGGGAACATCAATTTTTTCCGGGATAAAAGGTAGCCTATGTTCTTTCTCAGGGTCTAAAGATTGTCTGTGCCAAATTTCATCAAAATCGGTTGAGAGGTTGAGGCGGGAAAGCGTAACAGACAGACAGACAGAGTTACTTTCGCATTTATAATATTAGTATGGATAAGACACTACCCCCAAAAATGCCCGCCCTTAGACATTTCCTAGTGCTTTCGCTGGGAAGAAGTAGCGGAACTAATTCCGCAGCAGCACAGCAGTCTGTTCATTTAATAAGCATGACTTTATACAATACTATGTAGGCACAGTGATTAACACAAGAAAACACAACAAAAATAAAATTATTTATCACTAGCTGCGCTACGCGGTTCCGCCCGCGTAGGTTTCGATATGTTTTTTTTAATATGCTTCGCCCCTATTAGTCACAGCGTGATGTTATATAGCCTAAAGCCTTCCTGGATTAATGGGATATCAACGCAAAAAGAATTTTTCAAATCGAACCAATAGTTCCTGAGATTAGCGCGTTCAAATAAACAAACTCTTTTAACTTTATATATATTAGTATAGATTTTTTGCATATGCGAAACCTGAAACACGTGTCCAGTATTTTGTACCTGAAACGCTGTACCGCTGTGTGCACACGCTTATCTGCTCTGTCGTGAACTGTGTTGTGCGCTCGATAACCACACTGCAACAATTTCTAAATGTATTTGGGAAAACATAAAGGCTGTATCTGACATCGACGCACAAACGAGTACCATGGATCCAGTACATGATTCTGAACCCCCAGTGGTGGAATTTCTCGTCGGCTTTTTCACTCAGTTCAGTTTTTTTCATTGTAGACCGTTTATAATAGCTGTACTTTTGTAACCCAATAAGATTTTAAAGTATGTAATTAATTCGCTAATTACACAAAAAGGGCAAAGTGAATAAAACTCGAAAAACTATTCTATCAGCTGATGTAATACAGTTCACGTCAGGGGTCACGTCATACCTACAAACACGCGCGGCGGCACGCTTGCAACGTTCAAAGACCGAGCCGAAACTTTTTTTAAAACGCTGTGATTTCTGTAACCGCTCATTAACGACATAAATGACTATCATAATTTTATTCGTGGCATGTGGTCTAGTCTTTTATAACAAGGTGTAAAATTTATGGGAATCGATTCAGTTGCTGATTCTGAACAAACGTCGTGTTTCGGCATGATGTCTGGTGAAGCCGTACGGAGGACGGGTCTGAGCAGTTCTGTTGCGATGTGTGGCTGGTACGATGCGCCAAATGTTGTTGTGTCGGGAGTTTGGTCATGGAGAGTCTCCAGATCAATTTCCCTCTAGCGCAGCTTCGTTTGGTCGTGTTGGTCTTGGGTTTAACATTGCATCACCTCGCTCAACTGCCGTTATCCTTCCTATTTCTTAGTTTTTTAAGTGAATAGGCTTAATAAACTTAGCGCTTTACCATCAACGATTGCATCACTGCTTACCATCAGGCGGGATTGCAGTCAAGCACTAGTTTATAATTATTAAAAAAATAAAATAAAAAACTATATTCAGGTTTTGTATTAAGAAAAAATAATTTTGTATAAATATTTATTTCAGCCTATTGTCTTGTTTACAATGATTATTCCAATAAATTCACACCTTATTTAAAATTTCAGTTGACGACCAACCCCTCACGAAATTAGCAAGTAAAATACCAAAAAAGGAATCCGTAGACTTACTAGACCTCCTCGACAATACTAAGGCAACAGAAAAACGAAAATCATCCACCAAATCGAAGTCTGTGCCGGCTAAAAAGACTAAGACGGTGAAAAAGGAACCTGTGAAAGCCAGCGCTAGTAAATTGGCAGCTAAAACAACTGAGAAGAAGAAAAAAGGTAGGCATCTGAGTTTTACTTCTAAATTGTTGGTCAGTCGAGTTGCTGATGATAATAATATGTAGAACTAGCTTTCCGCCCGCGGCTTCGCCCGCGTGGAGTTCGGTTATATCTCGCTTTTTAGATTTCCCTCGGGAACATCAAATTTTTCCGGGATAAAAGGTAGCCTATGTTCTTTATCAGGCTCTAAAGATTGTCTGTGCCAAATTTCATCAAAACCGGTTGAGAGGTTTAAGCGGGAAAGCTTAACAGACAGACAGAGTTACTTTCGCATTTATAATATTAGTATGGATTATGGAAATGGAATATTCACCCTTACGTTGTTGTCACCAATACTATACCGACGAAGGTTTTTTTTATATTTAATATGGCATCTCGTAGTTGACCTTGAGAGGTCGTGACTACTTAACCGGACTATCCTGTGGCTGCCTTAAATGAATTTAAAGCTTCCAGCCAGGGCTACTAAAAACTAAGCGAGTACACGCTAAGGGCACCCCCTGTGGGGTACGAACCTCGGCTTAGGGTGTCGCTGGAGAGAACAGCAAGGGACGGCTGGATCGAAATTTTATTTTTATTTCGGTTTGATGACCGCGGCGTGTCCTAGTACTAGCTCTGAGAAGAAACGGCCGAAACAAACTCTGAGGTCAGTCGGGAATTTATATTTACTGGCTCAGCTGCGGCGCGGGCTGGCCTTCATCGGACAAGGATTCGGACGAAGCGTTTCGTCTCGGCTTTTATACCGCGTGCACCGAGAGACTAGAGCGTCCGTGTTTCCGTCTGATTACAATTTAAGCGTCTTCAAGGCTAGAGTGGATAGACTCTTAATAAACTAGCGCTTTACCATGTTGTGTCGGGAGTTTGGTCGTGGAGGTTCTCCAGATCAATCTCCCTCTGGCGCAGCATTTCGTGTTGTTGAGTTTAACAATGCATCACCTCGCTCAACTACCGTCTTCCTTCCTATTCACTCAGTTTTTTTTAAGTGAATTAGCTCTTAATAAATTAGTGCGCTTTACAATCAATGACTACTTACCATCAGGCAAGATTTGCAAGCCGTTGGTCCCGGTTGCCGTACGAACATCTAGTGCCAGTCGTTACGAGTTGATGGAGTCCTCAAAAGTCCAACAAGTGGTCTAACTGCAATGCTTCTCTATCGCCTTCGAGTTGTGGAGCTCAGACGGCAGCCGCTTCACGGGAAATATCGGAAGTTTAGCCAAAATCAGCAGTTGGACTGGTAAAGCGGACCCCAGACTCCAAAGCTGAAAAGCTTCAGATGCGACTGGTATTAACGCTGAGATGATGATGATGACTTTGAAATCTCCTGTGAGGTTTTAAGTATAGTAGATGTTTTTAGACAGTGGTGACCACAAGATAGTCGTTATAAGTTCAGAAAGAAAAAAAAAACTGATATCGGTACGCGTCGAATTGAGAACCTTCTACATTTTATATGGCGAATAGTAGTCATTTAAGAAAATATATATATTTTATCATTAGCAACTCTGCTTACCAACATTTCGATTGACAAGTTATGTACTGGAATAGTAAAATATCACACATCCAATATTTCTTTAGTATTGTCTCCTAGACTAGCTTAAAAACTGAAATTACAACGCCTGATTTTGATAAAATATTATCAAGATAAATAAATTCAATATCTATGGTTCTAGAATCATTTGTAGTATTTATTGTTACACTAGGAACGTATAACAACCCCGATATTTATAAAATTAAATCATTAAAGACTCATTTACCTGATGCAATTTAATTACCTATAGCATACAATAAAATTGATGCAGCAAATGACTTGCATCTTCTAAATGGTGTTTAGACAATGCACCTTTTACTGTTGCTTCAACTTAATTAAAGCCATACGCAATTAAATTGCACCGTAAATCAGTCTTTATTCTTCAAAGTGTTGCAATTCAATTTCCGACTTAGCTCGAAGAATTGCAATACTTAAGTGGCAGTGGGCCGGGCACATTGCCCGTAGGACCGATGCCCGATGGGGCCGGCGGGTTCTCAAGTGGGACCGACGACCTGGTAAAGGTCGCGGGGAACCGCTGGATGCGGGATCCTTAGGGGAGGCCTATGTCCAACAGTGGACGTCTTTCGGCTAAAATGATGATGATGATGATTCTTCAAAATTTGGCATTGGCTCCGAATTTCTTGTTCACAAACTAAAGTTCTGTGCATCTTTTTTTTTCTACTTCGTTAACCTTTTGAACGCCCATCTATATAACACGCGATGTGTCCTCCTGCGCCACGCTACAAATGTATAACGTATCTATAGTAAAACGTAGGGATGGGATTAATGTCCTATCGACAAATAATATTATAATTTGAAATTAACGTTAACTCGCCAATTTACGAAGCTAAAATAAAAACTGTAACTGATTTTGATATTTTATTTTATTTCATAAAAAAAAAAAACAATATGAAAACCTGGATATATTCCCCATAATAAAGGAAAGAATTTTAAATTTATTAGACGTGTGTTCTAGAAGGCACATCCCTATTTGTCTCCGAATGTAATCCTTCTACTTCATATCAAGTAGTTGGCGCTCGTGGCACGTCAAAATCCTTCCTGATATAAGGATGTCTAGATTTCTATGGTATTTATTTTTATATTCACCGTGGTCGAGTTACACGTGCTGTTAAACTCAAGCGATTCCTGCATAATTTATTTCGTTTACTTACAACAAATACAATTAATAGAAGCTGAACACCTGGTTTTCTACGTTTTTTTTTAGAATTATAATGTAGGGTAAATGTCTGTTTTACACAGATGTTACAGACCTTTTTTTAATGGTGTCGCAAAATCTATGCGCAAAATACTCGCAATTATTTGTCTGGTTTGTAGAAACTAATAGAAAACGGAAGAAAATTCCTGAAACCGAAATTGTCGACTTAACGGAATGTCAAGACGACGATCTATTTCAAAATTCTGATTCAGACTTGAACAACTCAATAATTCGTCATATTCACAGTCACATTTTTTTTTTTGTAATAACACGTGTGCCAACTCCAGATGTAAACATTGCACTACACTAAAATGCACAAAGTCACTATGACCTTGAAACCCGTCCGCTTATGACGTCACAGATTTACTTCTATACAAGTCGGTGGCGTGTGCGGACTGAAAACTAACTAACTTTGTAGGGATAGGTTTTTCAAACGGTGTTTCACTATCGACAATAATTAGAAAACCTATTTATTCGTCATTTAGGTGAATAAAACCTAGTTTATAGTGTACAATATTTACAAAATATTAATTATTTACGTCATTTTCTTGAAATAATAGTATTTATGATCATTTCGACAAGATGAAATATAGCGAGGTCTTCATCGTGTCCCATCACTGGCTTACTTGATATCAAGTAATTGGCGCTGGAGGCATTAAAATATTTTGTGGCGTTTTTGTTTCTATTGAAAATAAAACAAATAAGAACTTATTATGTGTGAAAAAGTTAAAAATATGGCTGATAACAGGGCAATTTTCCATAAAACCAAAATAAAAATTCTTGTAAAAGTCGGTAAATTTATTATATACTGTGATTACTTCTAATCAAGTAGTGGCGCTGAGGGCACGAAAATCTCGAACTTGTATAAAAGTGATTGGCGTTCAAAAGGTTAAGGAAAGGATAGGAGATAAAGTATTAGTTTAGTTTCAAAAGTTAAAGAGTATTTATTTCTGAATTTACTTATATTGGAAAGCTTTACCCTTTAGCAATTAGTGTAACTAGCTGATTTACCTCCCATTCACACATCTTTAAAAACCAAAGTCCAATAAAATAAGTAATAATAAAAAATTCAGTACATAACTTGTTAATACACATTAATTATTATAATGCATGATTAGTTTTAAGTTAACATATGGATATGTCTCTTCAAAAGACTTCGTTTTGCAAAGAAAAGGATGACAGATTGATTAATCATTTTTAATGGTTTTGTTTGTTTGCCATCATTTTTAACCAATCACAAGCATTTGTTCCTTAAATAACCAATGGAATTCCCGAAACTGACCAAAGTCTTTGCCTTCCTGTGATCTCATTAGTCAAATTCAACAAGTGCACCAAACTTAATGAAAGCGCCATCTGTTATTCACCCTTTATACTACTAACAAGACGCCATATTGGTTGAACTGTCATCCGATTTTGTAAAGCGAATCTATACAGAGCTGGTATTGAATATTTAATGCATTGTGATTTAGTGATTGTATTTTGTGTACTTTTGTGTTCTTCCTTACAGCATTTAGACTTGCACTTCAAAGATTTTTATGAGTCAACAGATTCTTTTAACGTGTTTATTGTATACTAGCGGCCGCCAGCGACTTCGCTCGCGTGGAATTAGTTATGCTCAGCTCCTATTGGTCGCAGCGTGATGTTATGTAGCCTAAAGCCTTCCTGGATTAATGGGCTATCCAACGCAAAAAGATTTTTTCAAATCGGACCAGTAGTTCCCGAGATTAGCGCGAACAAACAAACTCTTCAGCTTTATACAATATGTAAAGAAAACCCTGTCCGATCCGTGAAGGTATTGTTAGGAATCGATAACTGGTTCTACTAATGCCGACAAAGCCGGACTAAAGTTAAAAAAAATCCCCCTAAAAAAATAAATATGATTTTGCAAAAAGAGGTAACTTAATACATGTGCGATAGGACACCCTCCGCGGGCGACGGGCGGCAGGGCACGCGACGCGTGGTCGAATCGCATAAGCGTACCGTCAAAATGGTGTTGTCACTTTTTTAAAAATTACCAAATTTCCGGTAAGTTGATATTAATTCGCGGGAAAAAAAGATTTTAAAATTCATTAGTATTGTTACTATGATGATTACGTAAAATTTTATACGATATTTGGTCATGTGTTTACCTAACCTTTACTATCCTTACGGGTCGGATAGGGTTTTCTTTACATATTGTATATTAGTATAGATTTATCATCGATATTCCATGTTTTTCTACTCGATTTATGAACAAATCTTCATAAACATCCTACTGTTGGCTTACGCATTGCGTGTTCGTTTCTCGCATTAATTGCTAATGATGAAATTTTACACCTGTTTAATGCAAAATGATACAAATACAGTAGAATGCCGATCAAATAAAAACAGGGCTTTTGGAATAATCGATTTCAAATAAAACTTTTTTTTTTTAATTACTCCTTTGGTGTCATATGCGTTGTTTAGATAAACGATATACAGAGTGGTGCTGACAATACGACAATAAATGAAAACACTAACAATGCTGGTTCATAGGAATAATTCTAAACCATAGAAACAACCTTAGCATCAAAAATAAAAATATTAAAATTTCAAACAAACTAAATCGCATAAAATTGCAAACGGAATAGAACATCCTTTAAAAATATTGGTTCACTGACCTCCGATCGGCGACAGCGCGATGCTGTATCGACTTGCTTTTTTCGCGCCATTATTATTAAATTTTGGCACTGCAGGATGCGGCGGTCATTAACCTGTAAGCGCTTCCTTATCAACATGTAGATCATGTAAAATATGTGAAAAATGAAAAATAATTTCCTGACTAAAGTAATGGATATATTTATATGATTTTTTATGGGTAGACTGAGAACGTGTTGAGGTACACGTTTAATTTATTGTCGTATTGTCAGCACCACTCTGTTTAAAAAAAGAGTTATTTATAACGACAATGCATTATTTAATTTATAATTGCATACACTATCCCGCAAAACAAGTGAGAGTACACGATCGGAGGCGGAAATATACT
Organism: Sesamia nonagrioides; assembly: GCA_017933935.1. Taxonomy (NCBI): domain Eukaryota; kingdom Metazoa; phylum Arthropoda; class Insecta; order Lepidoptera; family Noctuidae; genus Sesamia; species Sesamia nonagrioides. The sequence goes on from JADWQK010002441.1 coordinate 20,804, forward strand.
TGTCGTAAAATATCCCAAATAGGGTTCAGACGAATGAGTTCGGATAATCGGATAATCGAGATTGTACTCTAATAGTAAAAGGAGTTTATTATACTAGCAAACTCAGATTATACTAGCAAATTCAGATAAATAACTGCTCTTTCATTATTTTCTGTTTATTTTATATGTATAGTCTATAATACTGACTAGGTAGCTAAGTCTTCGATATGATATTACATCGTGCAGGCAGCGAGGAACGAAGTTCATCAAATCTGGGTTCGAATCCCAACTCATTAAACTGTGATCTACTCTTCATTTCGTGATTCCAGGTAAGTTCTTTGTGTACCTTATTTATGAACGTTGAAATAATGGCCTAACCTAGGCCATGGTTTTCGTGTGTGATAAATTTTATCAAAAATGCCGTTCGAAAAAGGCAACAGACACGCATTTGTAAGACATGTTTTTCAACATTCATAATTTTGGTCGTATTGTTTAAAATTATAAATACGCTCTGATTTTATTGATTTTTGAAATATGGTATTTTTTAAATGAATTTAATAGAAACTTGAGACATATCCATATGTAGACATTTAAATGTCTGTCGGTGTTTGAAAATATTGTGAAAGAATAAATAAAATAAAAAATATGTATTTTTTTGAGTCGTTTTACATTATTACTATTATATAAAAAAAGAACTGAGTTATTAATTAAACCTTCCTCAATTCTTTCACGCTATTTTCAATGCTTCAAAACTCAAAAATCAATAGTAATTTTTCAGTTATTATTGTAACAATGAATACTCTTAAAAAAATTACTATTGGTCTTTGACATTTCACATGCACATAGATTATAAATTTTCAATAAACCTCTTTACCTTGAACTATAATAAAATTGTGGGATTTATTCCCCTGTAATTTACTAGCGCGTATTACCCAAAAAGTTTCTATAACATTCTAAAAAACTTAATTTCTAAACCTCTTAAACTCTTTTGATTTAAAATAAAACTACGCCATATTCTATAGTCGATAACAGGTGTAAAAAGGTTAAGTAGCCGAGAGTCACAAGTACAACTCGCGCGAGTTGTCTGTGCACCTCTGTGACGTCATTCGGACGGTACCATTTGTAAAAAATGGGAATAATGTTAAAAAAAATGTTTTTTTTAAATGTTAATAAAAGGTCATTTTGATGATAAAGCCTCATAATACTAGGTCATTTTACTCATGACGTTCTGCAATTAACTTTATACATATGGATTGAAATATAATGTTGGTGCAACCAACAGGCTTCACTAACGCGTCGAAAATGTAAAAAAAACTAAATAAAAAAATAACAAAGCAAAAAGTCCACAGAAACAGTAATAACAACAGAGAATTTAAATTGTATTTACACATTTGTAACAAAGATGCTAACGCTACTCATCGCTTACGGCGAATGCGGGGCGCCGCGCGGGGAACCGGGAGTGGAGTCAAATTACAGCGAGGTGCACAGTTAACTTATACACTGCGTCATTGTTATATTTTTTTTTATCCTCGACCATACCTGAGAACTATCTAGTTTCTGAGATATGGAAGATCAAAATTTAAATTTTTACTTGCGTTTTTACGCACGGCCCTTGTACCGTGGGACGCACTCATAAGCACAAAGTTTTGCGTGTGGTTCATGCGTGTTACCGCAAAAAACAAACGTTCTCACATCAGAAATTGCTTCTCAGTAATTATTTTTGTGCAGTATTACTTAGGTTGATGTACAGGATGCGTATTTAATGGCTATAAAAAGATCCATCACGGTCTTTTGCATCCTGTATTATAAATAATAGTGTAAAGTATTTATGAAATGTTGATTTGGGAGTTCATGAAGATAAACAATTTTCAGTATGAGACCATGACGTATAAACGGCCGTCAAAATTAAACTGTTTCATTCAAAAATATCGGCCGTCCAATGACATGTATGAAACAGATGCTATTTGTTTTTTTTGTAGGATTTATTCTCATAGAAAATGTTAATACTCATGAACAATTACGATCCATTACTTAAAACGTTTCACATGGCTGCTATTAGACGTAAAAATAAATATAAATTTAGAAATTCTTAACAACAAAATATCGTTTTAATTAGAATATTTCGATTACAAGTCTTTCAAAAAGCGAATATAATTCTATAGACACATATCTAGCTTGTTCAATGATAAATTGACATGATATGTTGATATTGTATAATTCTCGACCTTAGCGTTAGGTCGTATGTATAGTTCGACCTTAGAAGCAGTAGGTCGCATTGGACCTATACCTGCAACCTACTGCTAAGATACTGCTACTAAGATCAAGCTAAACAAATGACCTAATGGTGATAAGGTCGATAACTACAGCGTTATAATTATGATATAGTACATTTTACCTAAAATGTGAATTGTAATATGTAAAATTTGTATGAGTAAATACAAATTATTTGACAATACTTTCGCTTCAGTTAGCAATATGTTTCGTTTCTACAACCCGAAAAATAAACCATTTATTAAAAAAAGGAATAAATATACAATTTATTCTTCTAGAACAATTACTCACAGCCTCAAGATATCCAAACTTCTAGAAGATAGAAGAAGCTAACAACACAATGGTCTACAAAGAACTTTTTCTTTTTTAGCGGAAAGCTATGACGCGACGCGCGCAAACGCCGAGACAATAATCAGTAGCACAACTGCTTACCCCTTCCGAGTGAATGATAAGTCGATACTGTGTGTCTACTGCCAAGAGTTGTTCGAAGACCCTGACGAGTTCCGGAGACACATGGACGGAGAACATGACTACTTTAGCATCAAAGTCGCGTTCCATCACCTCCCAAAAACGGAATTTATTAAAGCAGACCTCACTAACCTACGCTGTCGGTTGTGTAATACCGGTTTTCCGACCTTAGAAACGGTTTTGGCTCATTTGGACACCGAACATGGCAGAAAAATCGACCCTGCTGGAAAATTCGGTGTTATGCCTTACCAACTGCAGAAAGACGTTTATAACTGTGCAGTTTGCGAGAAAAACTTCCCGTCGCTCTTTCACTTAAACCGTCACACGATCACGCATTTTCTAAGCTACGTTTGTCATGTTTGTGGAAGTAGTTACGTTGCTACCACCGGCTTGTTGAGACATGTCAGATCCAAACACCAAATCTACGAAGTATCCTGCAAGAGATGTAAGAAAGTCTTCCCAACAATGGAAGCGAAAGAAAAGCATAGACGGACTCAAAAGTCCTGCATGCCGTACTGTTGTCCGAAATGCCAAGAAAGGTTTCTTGATTATAAGACCAGAAAAAAACACATGGAAGTGGCGCACGGTCAGTCAAAACGCACGTACCGTTGTGTCGACTGTAATATTGAGTTTACGACTGAGAACGCGTATTATGATCATTTTAAACTGCATCATTCTGAAGACTGTGCAGTTTGCAAGCACTGCGGCCTCAAGTTCTTGTCGGTTTACCGTTTGAAACGGCATATTGCGAAACACAATGTTTGAATTACTGAAGCGAATTTATTGTAGACTTCTATTGTCAGCTATACAATATGTAAAGAAAACCCTGTCCGATCCGTGAAGGTATTGTTAGGTATCGATAACTGATTCTACAAATGCCCACAAAGACAGGCTAAACTTAAAAAAAAATCTCCCTAAAAATATAAATATTATTTCGCAAAAAGAGGTAACTTAATACATGTGCGGTTAGCACCCCCTTCCACGGGCGGCGGGGGGCAGGGCACGCGGCACCTGTGACGTGGTCCCGTCGCTATTCGCTTATAATAATACCGGTGTTGTCACTTTTTTAAAAATTACCAAACTTCGGGGAAATTGGAATTAATTCCCGGGAAAAAAGGATTATTTCAAAATTCATTAGTATTGTTACTATGATGATTATGTAAAATTTTATATTATATTTGCTCAAGTGTTTACCTAACCTTTATTATAATTATTATCCTTATGGGTAGGACAGCGTTTTCTTTACATATTGTATAATAGGGATGACGTTTTATTTTAATACTAAAGATTACAAAATATTTGTTTGACAACATTACCTCTTTAGCATCAAAGTCGCGTTCCATCATCATCTCAGCGTTTTGCCCGGTTGCTTCAGCGGCTTCTGCGTTGGAGTCCGGGGTCCGCTTTCCTGCACATTCTCCTCCATTTCGCGCGATCTTTAGCATCTTGTGGTGAGAGATTGTTGGCACGCATGTCATCTCTTACAACGTCAAGCCAGCTCTTTCTTACAAAGTCGCGTTCCATCACCTCCCAAAAACGGAATTTATTAAAGCATACTTCACTAACCTACATTGTCGGTTGTAACACCGATTTTCTGACCTTAGAAGCGGGTTTGGCTCACTTGGACACTGAATATGGCAGAAAAATCGACCCTGTTGGAAAAGTTGCTGTTATGCCAAAACTGTGCAAAAATGTAACACAAAAGTTTTAAAATAAATGCTGGACAGAATCTTATATTCCCAAACATTGTTCGAACCGCACGATAATACGGGAGAGATGCATTCCAAAAACTTCATACTTAAGCGTATACTAACTTCTCTATACATATTTCCATCGATTTTAGTTTTTTTTTGATCATTCTTTGAAATCACAATATTCGTCTTCATCTCTTAGTCGTAAAAAATATACTGCAAATATCGCCAGACTATCGCGAATCCGATATTTTTTGATTTGAATTAGTGTTTGTAATGTCAGCACCGTAACGGTTTCGTAGTAAGAGGCTAGTTGATAATTTTAAGATATAACAACACAATTATGGAGTTTGTAATATAATTGAACAAATATTTTACATTAAACTTACTTTGAATTACCAATGTTTTCTATCATTTTTACCTATGAATTGGTGGCGTTTCGACAATCAAGATTTTAGGACGCGTCATGTTTAGACGCATTTAGCTACATGAAAGGGAAACTCCTATTCTTCATTTTTATGGTTTTTCACTTCGATCACTTTATTGCACGTATAATTTTTGTTATACTGAGATGTTTTAAAGACTTTGTATCTCTATCTTGTTAGTTACACACACACTAACAGCCTGGCACATCTATTAAACCATCGGCTCTATGTATACTTCTTTTTGTCGGCAGTTTATCCGTCCAGTGATAGACCTGCCTAACAATATACCTACCTAATTTACTTCATCATACTCCTGCCCTTATCCCAATTTATTTGGGGTCGGCGCAACATGTCTTTTTCTTCCATGCATCCCTATCAGAAGCCATCTCGGCAGTCACCCCCTTCTTAGCCATATCTATATAACATGTCTCATGACACGTATATCCATATCTTATACAACAAATTAGCTTATTATTTAAAAGACAAGTGAATTCAACACTTATAATCAAAAAGAAAATAAAGTACTCAGAAATGCAGCAGTACAGCATTGCACATGCACGGCAAAGCGCGTCTCCTACCAAAATAAATGTGACAAAGGATCATTTCTTTTTGTTCTAGAGTTCGATCCGTTGGTCGAAGCGAGGCATAACGCTAAGCTCATTTTGAGATACACAACGGCTTATCCATTCAGGATCCCCGCTAATGAAATGGTGTGTGTTTACTGCTGCGATGCCTTTGAGGACCCGAAGGCGTACAGAGAACACATGAAAAGCGACCACTACCAAGCCAACGTTAAACATGCGTTTGCGCACACCATGGGCACAGAGGAATACCTCAAAGTTGATTGCACAGACCTAGGTTGCAAACTCTGCGCTAAAAAATTCGATTCCTTAGCTTCTATATCTGAACACCTCGTCTTGGAACACAACAAGCATTTAAATCTTAACGCTGAGATAGGTCTTCAGATTTTCAAATTAGGCGCCGAAAGATGGGTATGCGCTACATGCTTCCAAAAGTTCCCGTCACTCAGATGCTTGTCTCGGCATAACAGCGGACACTACCACAAGTACACATGCGAGACTTGTGGTAAGTCATACATTAGTCGAGATAACTTGAGGAAGCATATCCTCTTCAGCCATTCCGAAGAAAAGATATGTACTAAATGTAGGAAGTCCTTCCCTAATATTGAGGAGCGCCGCGCACATGTGTTGGAGAGCAAACGATGCTGGCCTTATTGCTGCAACGTTTGTGGACACAGATTTGTCTCTAAAAAGCTTAGACGCGACCACATGAGCGAAGTTCACAATGTAGAGAATACGAACAAACTTCAGACGTGTCCAGTATGCCAGGAAAATTTCACGGAGTACAGACTGTATAGATCGCATTATATTATCACCCATACTGACGATAACTATGCCTGTCAATTCTGCGGAATAAAATTTGCGAGCAAAAGTCGCTTGGAAGGTCACAAACTGTTACATACAAGAGAAAAACTCTTCCATTGCACGTCATGCACAAAATCATTTCTTAGAAAGAAGAACTTGACGCAACATATGTGGATTCACAGTGAGCATAAGAGATTTCACTGCACTTTGTGTAATAGGGCTTTTAATCAGAGGGTTAGTTGGAAGACACATATGAGGTCTTACCACCCAGAGTTGGTAAATTTTTGAGGTGGATCTCAACGGAGACTTGGCCTTCGACCCGGACACAGGTACCCTGCATCTTACCACGTTATTTCTTAGTAACAACCTGGAGTTTAAAAGTTGACGGTGCGGTAGCTGCGGTACCCCCGTGCCTCGGAAATCACGAGACCCGACCGGAGTGATAAAGCGCAAGACCGGACTGGTCGTGCGCTTTATCACCCCGTTCGTGTCGAAGTGCCCGCCCATCGCACTACGAGTGTTAATTACATAGACTATAGAGCACGGAATCACTTAGGCCACCACTGCTAGAAGCAGCATTTTCAGCACTTTCAATACAAACCAAGTGTCTAAATAAGAACTCACGGCTTCAAGAAGGTCCGTGACAGAAGTTGTAATCAACGAAATTTTAACGCCAAAAGTATTCTTAGTATTACCGTATTCAGCTTGTCGCTGTCAATTTCTTTTCTGTAGTTCAATACACTGTTGAATCCTGGACAAGGTCTACTCCGAAGTGGCAATTTTATCGTATCAGCCGAATATTCGGCCGTTTTGTATTACGGAGATACTAGTTGGTGTATCAAATTTAATTAATTGCAATTTCATTGACCTCGGAGTAACCCTTAGGGCTGTGCAGCTGACCCGTAGATTGAATCCTAAGGAACCAAAATAATACATAATCTGCTTTAGACAACCTTAGCGTCCGGTTTCGCTTCAACGATATTCATATTGCAATATAATAAAAACAAAAGTAGGTTAGAAGATACTTTTTTTTACAAAATTTGAGTTGAGTTGAGGTTTTTCAGAGCTGTGCCATTTTACTCTGATTTTTTTTTAATTTGACACGTTGAAAATCAATTTGTCATGAACTTATGACCAGTCTGAGCTCCATTTTCGATCTTCAACTTGCATCTTTGATATATTCGATCCAATTTGTTTAACTACTTCATTAATCTGACTCACTCAACCTTAAACTCGGAAAATAAACCTTTTCTAACCATACAATTAAGTGTCATAATCTTAGAAAGCATCATCAACACCACAAAAAAGAAAAACAGAAGGGCAGTTGAATGACTGGGCATTTCTTTTTGTTCTAGAGAAGCAAAATGACCCGAATTTCATCTCGAAACGGAACGCCGAGATTATAGTGAAATATTCCACCGTTTACCCCTTCAAGCTGCCCGAAGACAACATGGTTTGTGTCTACTGTTGCGAGACTTACCCCGATCCTGATGTATTTAGAACACACATGAACGAAGAACACGAAACCTTTAACCCAAAAATGGCTTTCGTCCATTGCTCAGAAGGTTACATTAAAGTTGACTGCACGAATATAAATTGTAGACTTTGCTTTAAACACTACCAGAATTTGGATCAAATTGCAGATCATCTCTACTCTGAACATAAAAAACCTCTTAATTTAACCGTCGCGTTAGGGCTACAACCATTTAAATTGGAGAACAATAAGCTATTCTGCGCGATATGCCACTACAAGGCTGTATGTTTACGGCAGCTTAGCAGACACACACAGAGTCATTTCTGGAGGTACACCTGTGAAGCTTGCGGAAAATCTTACGCGACAAACACAGCACTGCGTAGTCATATAAGATTCTCTCACATCGGCACCGAGAAGATATGCCGCAAATGTAAACGGACTTTCAGCTCAATAGAGGAGAGGCGAAAGCATTTGCTGGAGTCCCAAAGATGCTGGTCACACTTGTGTTGTGTTTGCGGAGAGAGATTCATGTCTTGGCATGCCAAACAACTACATTTGACCGAGTGCCACGGGGTTGAAAAGAAAGTATACGTGTGTCCCGAATGTGGGCAAGTTTTCCAAGAACGGAAGAAGTATCGGACACATTTTAGGCTTAGCCACACTGATGACAACTACGTATGCTCCTGCTGCGGCATGAAATTCGTTACCAAAAAGAATTTGGAAGAGCATAGAGTTTCTCACACAATGGAGAAGCTCTTTCCGTGTACGGTCTGCTCCAAGTCATTTCCGAGAAAGAAGAATTTGATTCAGCATATGTGGATACACATGGAACATAAACGTTTTGAATGCAAACTTTGTAATAAAAAGTTTAACCAGAAAGTCAGTTGGAAGACGCATATGAAATCGTACCATCCCGAATTAGAGGATTTTGAGGGGAAAAATGATAACTTGAAAATAATGTTTTCCGTTTTAACAGAATAATATCGGGTACTTTCTATTATAGTTATTGTATGATGTTATTTATTATATTTCCATAGTATATTAATAGAGGTTATATAGTTTCGTTTGGGTAGCTAGTCGTTGTAATCTAGGGCCAGTCTGTTTTCTAATGAATTATCTAGTGTGTTTTTATTTTGTTTTATTTTAAGCAATTATGTTCTATATTTAACACTCCTACTTTTATATTCCTTTTTACAAAAAACATTTATTCTAGCTGCCAAGTAAAATGCGATAAATGTGGTGGACACTATTCAAGGGTTACAAGATAAGTTTACAATTTGGATCTAAATGTATCTAATAATCGTACTTGAAAGTGTTTAAAGTATGCATTTTGTTTCATTTCATGGAAAATGAGCGAAAGAAATACACGGACGTTTACTTTTACCGTTGACATTTACACTATCTTGGGTCTTCTAGTAAGCGACTTTTATTTGACCTTTATCACCAGTAGTAAACACTGTGGAGTCCAGCATTAGCTTAGTATCGTAACAAACATACCACAACACAGGATAAGTGATGGGACGTTTCTTTTTGTTCTAGAACTAAATCCGATGTTCATCGCGCGACAGAACGCCAAAACGATGATAGAGTATACGACAGCTTACCCCTTCAAGCTGCCAGAATCTTCCATGGTTTGCGTGTACTGCTGTGATAGCTTCCCAGACCCCGCGAAGTTTAGGGAACACATGAATTTAGAACATCAGGACTTCAAAGTACGAATGGCTTTCGTCCACGTTGCCGAAGCCTCAGTTAAAGTAGATTGTACTGACCTTAAATGTAGAATCTGCTTCGATACTTTATCTAATTTAGAACAAGCAGCAGACCATTTACTCAAAAAGCATAACAAAAACATAAACCCGACACATGATCTAGGCATGCATCCGTTTAAAATTTATAAGGATAAATATTCTTGCGCAATTTGCACAGAAAAATTTTCAACTTTGGCGTTGTTGAGCAAACACACGCATACACACTTCGTTCAATACACTTGTGATGCTTGTGGCAAGTCATATGCGTCATTGACTTCTCTTCATTGCCATCTTAGATACAATTGCGGCACAGAATCCGATAAAAATAACAAAAATAGATGCAGAAAATGTAGAAAAAATTTCAACTCTGCCAGTGAGCGAATGAACCATTTGGAGAAATCACTACGATGTCGCCAGCATGTATGTAATATATGTGGAGAAAGGTTTACTACTTGGAATATGAAGCAGAATCATTTAAAGGACACACATAACGTGCCGCAGAAGACTTATAATTGTCCTGAATGTCAGTTAGTTTTTAGTAAACGGGATACTCTTCGGTTGCATTTTAAAATTACCCACACAAATGACTACGTTGAATGCTCTTACTGCGAGCGAAAGTTCGACACTGACAGGAATTTGAAAAAACACATCGTTATCCATACAGGGGAGAGGAATTTTATTTGCCAAGTGTGTTCTAAGGCTTTCCCGAGGAAATCTACTTTAGGGCAGCATATGTGGATACATAGTGAAGTGAAAAAACATGAGTGTAAAATTTGTGATAAGACTTTTAACCAGCGAGTGAGTTGGAGAACTCATATGAAGGCAAGGCATCCAGAAATGCATGTCTTTTAGAGAGTAGTTCGATATATTTTTTTGGATCGTATCTGCAAAATTGGCTTTTTGCCAATTTTGCAGATACGATCCAAAAAAATCTGGGAAAATCTACGATTTTCCCAGATTCGTCTACATCATCATCATCATCCCAGCGTTAATCCCAGTCGCATCCGAAGCCTTTTCAGCTTTGGAGTCTGGGGTCCGCTTTACCAGTCTAACTGCTGATATGGCTAAACTTCGACATTTTCCGTGATTCGTCTACATAACATGACATAAAGCCTGTAATCCCAAGGGTTAGGCGAACCACATAAGTACCTTTAGTATTGTTAGTCTTGTGGATTAGGTGCGAGCCTGTTGTCATCAACCAGGCATAGTTTCCCAACTACTACTGCTACTGAGAAATTCTTGATGAAAAACCCGATAAACACTTAAATCTAGGACATCGTGCTACTCAGCCATAGCTCTCGCAGCAGCCAAGGAATTGTACACTCTTCCAGTTTCCATGCTTTTCTTTCCCACCTTTTATGCACAGGAGCAATAGTTTATAGCGAAGTACAATGGGACTAACTAGTGAAATTAAGTAGCACTAATACAAAAAGTGACCAATGTCTCTTTTGTTCTAGAAATAAATCCGATGCACATCGCAAAAAGGAACGCCCAGACCCTTATACAATATATCACAGCATATCCGTTTAGGCTCCCGGAGAGCTCCATCGTATGCGTTTACTGCTGCGAAAGTTTTGACGAGCCGTCTCGCTTCAGGAAGCATATGGATGACGACCACGACGTGGTCAACGCCAGGGTCGCATTCTCACACCTTCACGAAGGATATATTAAAGCCGATTGCACAGATATGCACTGCAGAATATGCCTTGAAACTTTCAACAAAATCGAAGACGCTGCCGTTCATTTAAACAAAGTCCATAATCAAAGTATCGACTTAAATCACGATATAGGCCTTCAGCCTTTCAATATACAGAATGACAAGTTATCTTGTGCTGTTTGCCACGAAAAATCGTCGAATATTCGAAGTTTGAGCCGACATATCCAGAAACACTTCTTCCAGTGCACCTGCGAACTTTGCGGCAAATCTTTCGCGTCTTCTACGTCCTTGCAAAAACATCTTGAGTTCTCCTGCCCTTTTGTACCGAAACAGAGGAGATGTAGGAAGTGCAAAATTGTTTTGTACTCCACTGAAGACCAGAAGAGGCACTTTGAGGGGTCTAGACAGTGTCGACAGCACATATGCTCTGTTTGTGGCGATAGATTTAGCACTTGGAAGATAAAACGCAACCATATGGAGCAAGTACACGGTATACCTAAAAAGGTATATCCTTGTCCCGAATGCGGGCTGATTTTTAAGAAACCAAACAAATTCAGAGCTCATTTTAAAATAGTACATACTGACCAACATTTTGATTGTCCGAGTTGCGATAGGAAATTTGATACGAAGTATGTTTTAGATAGGCACATGGTCGTTCATTCTAATGAGAGGTTATTCTCGTGTGATGTTTGTTCTAAAACGTTTCCGAGGAAGTCTACGCTGAGACAGCATATGTGGATACATAGCGAAGTTAAAAGGTTCGAATGTAAGGTTTGTGATAAGCAGTTTAATCAAAAAGTTAGTTGGAGAACTCACATGAAGTCATACCATCCGGATTTGGGCAATTTTTAGTTTGTATCTATGGAAATATCGCATTACAAAAATTCTGTGACACTTACATCACTGACGAGTCATCAAATGACCTTGCGGTATTATTATTGCCATCATGATTTCAGTGTAAGAGAGACATGGAGCTATACATGACTGAGCACCATTCCTTTACGCGCTGGAATTATGGCAGAATGAAGTATATTTCACACTAGCACAAATTACTTTGGTAATAAAACACAGCATGTAGGCTTCAGAGTTATACAGGCCAATTCTTGGTGAATTATTTGGGTTAGGAGATTTAATTGTAGACTCATAGATGTTATACAATTGTTAGCCATTTCTTATTTGGCTAAGCGTCTGGTACTTGCCAACAGCCCTACGTAGAATGCAGACCTGTCTACAAGTACCAGATAGTAATCCCATTATTGACACTGATAATTTGATAGCATTATGACAGCTAATTATTTTTTTTAAAGAGTAACCGTAAAGTTTCTAGCCGGCTCTTCTGAATAGGGAACGATCAATTGGAACCGTGCACAGACCTTATTTCGAGAGTAAAATCAAGTTGTTGGACGCTCTTCGAAAAATAACTAAAAATATTCCCTGTTTTTGTATTAATCAAATCATTTAAGTCTTATTTCTTTGTTATTAATATTAATATCAAGCAATAAGTTTATTTCTTCTGTTATCTAAGATATTATAATTTCCTATATTATACGGCTTGAATGGAGTATTTGGTATTTGTAAAATATTTAAAAGTTTTTTTTTTTATTATAATTTGTAATTCATCCTTATTTAGAGCGTGTTTGGATTTTGAACAGCTTTTCAGGTTTTCTGAAAGCTGAATATTGTGAATCGGTTGTTGAGAGAACTATTTTCTCTTCAGAATAAAGAAAATCTTTTGTTTTGTTAAAATTATTCTAGCGTGTATCAAATAGGTGTAGTCAATTTTAAAACTTTCGGTTCACTATATAGGCATAACAACTAATCTATTGTGCATATTTGGTTTTTTTTTTTGCCGTTACTACGCTGGTCCCATGGAGAAAAATGTTCAGTTTAATGGTCCTGATAGTGCCGTACAATTTTGCTTTAATTTTCAATACTGCGGACACGTATGAATAGAACGCACCTATAGAAAGAAATCCGTGGCTGACATAAGTGAAAATGGAAAATTTAATATGAACACACCCTGTAAAGCATTGTCTTATTGACATTAGCAAACGTGTGACAGCTATTTCGAAAAAAAAAAAACGGCATGTGGGTAGGTATTCCTCGAACATTGAAAGCCGTTTGACCACTTGTCTGATATATGCTTTAAGTATATGATTCGATAAATCTTTTCGCCCAAATACGCTCCAAATAAATGATTGTATACAAAATATCTGTTAAATGTTCGCATAGTTTAAATAATTAAAAACGTTGGTATATTTCGTTACTGGTTTTATAATATTTGTAGTTAGGTATAGTATTTAATAAATTGATTACTATTTGATGTTTGGTTCTCATTATCCTTAACTCCTCAGATTTAAAAGTTCGAAAGGTCCCGGAAATCCTTAGAATACCTTTCTCCCAATATTTATTTAAACTTTCGTTACTTGTTCGGTATTAGATAGGTTGGCATCAAAAACAAACTTAACGAGTTGACGTCCAAGATTACTGATGGCAAACCAACCTGAAGCCGCGAAAATTAGCAGTGTGTACAAACAGAACAATAGTATATTCACTTACCCTCTTAGTTAAACATTTTTTACGCATCAATAGCATTACCAGGAGCACACCAAAAATATGACCAAAGGCATTTGTCTGTTCTAGACGTGATGCGACCGTTGTCCATCGCGCGACGGAATGCAGAGACTATCGTCCTGAACGCCACGGTATACCCCTTCCGACTGCCGGACACAGCCCTCATGTGCGTATATTGCGGTGATAGTTACACCGACGCCACGCTCTTTAGACAGCACATGAAGAAAGAACATTTCTCCTTCAAAGTTCGAACTGCTTTTGCTCATATTGCCTATGAGTGCTATCTAAAAATCGACTGCACAGAAATGGCTTGCAGAATCTGCTTTGAATCCTTCGCAAGAATCGAAGACATTGCACGACATTTAAACGAGAGACATGATGCTAAAATAAATTTTGACTTCCAGTTAGGGTTACATCCCTACAGATTTTTACAAGACAGACTTATGTGTGGAATATGTGATCTAAACTTTCCCTGTATGCGACAACTCAGTCGTCATATGTCGTGTCATTTTCTGAATTTTACGTGCGATACCTGCGGCAAGTCTTATACGACCAATAGCTCCTTGCAGCATCATATCAGATTCACGCACATAACAGCCGAAAGAATATGCAGAAAATGCAAACAGCAGTTCAGTTCTTTAGAAGCCAAGAGAGAACACACTATCAATTCTCCCGGATGTTGGATGTATCAATGTCTTGTATGTCTGGAGCGATTCATGACATGGCCCGCCAAGGAACGGCATTTAGTATCGGCACATGGGCAATCCAAAAAGTCCTATTCTTGTTCCGAATGCAGTGAAAGCTTCACAACTAGAAATGCGTATAGAGGGCACTTTAATACGACCCACGCTGAAGTCAACTTCCCTTGCGCGCAATGCGGACGGAAATTCGCCTCTAAAAGATATTTAGAACAGCATATGCTGGTCCACACAGGCATAAAAACGTTTCATTGTAATGTGTGCTCTAAATCTTTCCCGAGAAAGAAGAATCTTGTTCAGCACATGTGGATTCATAGTGACTGTAAGAGGTTTGAGTGCAGGTGTTGTAAAAAGCAGTTCAATCAAAAACATAGTTACAAAGCGCATATGAAAGGTCATCATCCTGAGGTACCTGAAGATAATTGGGTGGTATAGGGCAAGCACTTTTAGCACTAAATATAGCATATGAAAAATTTGAGTACGCAAAATCTGCACGTATATTTGGGTGGGCCGCGCTGCTTTGCGAAAATCTTGTACGTTTTGTATGGACCGGAAACTATGCCATTGGAATAAACTACTGTATTAAACATTATCTTACCTAATTCATGTGTGCCAAATTGAAATCGGTTCAGAAATTAAGACGTAAAAACGTTCGTTGACTGATGAATGGACCAGAGCTGCTTTCGCATTTATAATAATATTATTTGATATGCAATGTGCTGCGGCCCGATGCGGGTGCAATGTTCGATTAGTTTTATGACGGTTTTTATATCTACATCAAGATGATCTCAAATTATTTTCAATGCCTCCAAAAGTTAGTTGACATTATTCCACTTCAGGCGAGATACCACATTATGTTTTGAAATAAATTGTAATGAGGTACTCCTAAAGGTTTTTTTGAGTATTTAATAGTGATGCAACGGAAGTGTCTTAGCGGAACAAGAAACGGAAACAGATGTCAAAAGTAAATTTTAGTAGAAACGGAAACAGGTGCAGCAACGGAAGTGCATAAATGAAAAAAAAAAAAACAAATTTACAACTATAATTCTTTATTCAAATACACCAAGTCTAGATTAGAATTAGATATATTAGAAATCTATTATAGAAAACAATATTGCAACTTTGCAACTGATCATTTTATTAATATTCAAAATTTAGTATTCGCCCTCGCATGTGTAACTCTCAGCCGTCAATTTCCGTTCAAATCTCCGTTATAAAAGTTGCAGAAACAGAAGCAGAAACGGATGTTGAAAATCGCGCGGAACTTCCGCACTTGCAGAAACAGAAACCGAGATCCGTTGCATCACTAGTATATTTTAATGTGATAAGCGGCCTGCGCCCAGTAATTTTTTGGAAAAAATAATGTTATTCAGGAATATAAACTATGCAAGGCAGAATCTCTGATAAATTCTGTGCATTTTGATACCCGGTTTGTCAAGTTTGGTTGCGTATAAGGGGAGAAAATGAGATCTGTACTATAGAAATATTTTGTATACATAATATGATGAAAAGCGCCTTCGGTTTGTGGAGGTCAGACGGCAGTCGCTTCACGGAATATATCGAAGTTTAGCCAAAAAAACTCCAAAGCTGGAAAAGCTTTGGATGCGATTGGGATTAACGCTGAGATGATGATGATGAGATAATATGATGAGAAGTCAATCGTAGTTGAATTTGTTATAATAGTTTGGATTTGGATTTTAAATCATAATGTGGATT
Organism: Sesamia nonagrioides; assembly: GCA_017933935.1. NCBI lineage: Eukaryota > Metazoa > Arthropoda > Insecta > Lepidoptera > Noctuidae > Sesamia > Sesamia nonagrioides. Next base: position 36,890 of record JADWQK010002441.1, read on the forward strand.
CAATCATTTGGATCACTAGAATTTTAAATCATAATGTGGTGTGTCACTGGTTAAGTAGGAAAATGTCCACTATTGGAGGTCAATGTAAATGGAGATTTCCACCAAAAAGCTCGCATCGTATCGGATCGGAACGAATTAAACGATATTAAATTGTGTACACATTATATTACTTAGCCTCAATAATCGATGCGGCGCACGCTCCGTTCGCCTGTCGTCGTACATGATCGAATGCTTTCGTATGTTCTAGTATATTAAGGGTTGAGTTTCCGTACTTTTAGTACTTCTAGTGGACCATTGTACGCGGTCAGTGGGAAGTTTATTAATTTTTCTGGTTTGTTGAGAACATCTGTATAAGGTCTGGATGTCTTGAAGGTTCCTGACGTAATTTGGCTGACCAGTGCACTGGAAGAGCACATTCGCAACGGTCTCATCAGCCTCTATGCACAGAGATCTGTCCGTTTTGCAATTAGTGTGGTAGTATATGTTTAACGAGCAGTGGCTATTGATCCTTTCGGCATTGGAACACGTCAACATGGTCAGAATGAAACAACACAACAACCTTTTTTTTTATTTATACAAAATCCGAGTTTGAGTTTGTTCAGAATAAGCAACTGAATCGATTCCAGTCATTTGTACCTAAACCATGTTATATTTTTTCCCACATACATTTAGAAATTGTAGCATGGTGGTTACGATAGATCATAGTAGTTGCGCGCGCGCCACAGCTAACGCCAGAGGTCAACGGACCACGCTCGCCTGCCTGAACGGAGCTGTGACCATATTTTTGTTGGGACAACCAAGTAGAATAGCAAGCTCATAATTTTGTGATTTTTCATTATATCTTTTTGAAATTTTGTACATAGATTCTTTACTAAAAATACTGAACACGTGATTTCGGTTTCGCACAAACAAATAAAAAAAATGTATAATTATCCGCAGAAACGGCTAGCTTCCCAAGCGCCAGAATGCATCGACTTTCTGCCGAATACGATCGTCTATTGACGCATCTTTGCCGATACGATACGATGCGAGCTGTTTGGTGGAAATCATCCTGAAGTTTTGCTTTTATACCTAAAACAAACCTCTGTGTTGTCCTTATTAAGTCAGAACGCCATTTTTCTAATCCGCCATTTTTTAAATATCTACTTGGAAAGTAGACTTAGAAGATCTTGTTGTATTGAATAGTCATTAAAAACGTTAAAAATATAATTCTACTTATAAATTAGTATAGAATCTGTTAGATAAATGTGATATAATTGTTAGTGGGTCAATGTTTGTCTATAAATTTTCTGAAGAAGTTTTTGTTAATATTGTATAGCATAATTTTCTCAACAACTGAACTTGAAAAGTCTTATTTTGTTGTTACCAAAAGAGTTAAATTAGTCCAAGTTTAGTAAGAAACTAATAGATGATTTGAACTGATTTTTTTTTAATAGAAAATCTCTTATTTTGTAACACATAGTATCTAATCCATTGCTCCATATGTTTGAAAAATGTGTCTGCTCAACAACGTAAATAACGCAATGAATGTTGTTGAACGGTCAAAATGAAACTCATTGCAACTGATAGTGTGTTACGTAATTATCCCGCTGCTTGTTTTCTATTACTTACATTAAATTTTATTCGAAAACATGATTTGTTTCTTATTACAATTCAACTATATCTTCTAATCCTGGTTTCTTATCTCTTTTGGTGACTGCAGTTACATCTTCATTATACCCAACCCATAAAATCTCAAAAAAAAAGAGCATCCGTTTTGTTTGTGTCGGGCTACGCGAACATAAATCTATGGAACTGATTTTATACAGTCTTCAATATTATTAACCCTCCCGCTCGCAGATGTTCACATTGACGTACTCCCTTTCGCTCGCGAACATGGCAGCGGCAGAAATAACCGAAATCGCAATAGTTTGGACTTTTCCCTCCTATTATGTTATGGGGCACTATTTTTCATTGAAACTTTCAGGTTTTGTTGAGGAATAAACAAGGAATGCATTTTTTTTTACTGATTGCGAAATAAATACAATAGCTTACATAAATGGCGTACACAAGATACCAATTATAATTCTCAGCACGAAAGCCCAGTAACAATTTCGAACACATTTTATTTACTTGCCTTTACTTTTACACCATAAATTATATATTTGTATGCTTCTTCTGGTTATAAACTATAATAAAATAACAATACATACCTTTTTATCCTCAAAAATACACCAAAAATACCCAAAAACACAAGAGCACCGAAATTTTGGTTCACACGCTTCCAAGGACAAACTTTGTAGACAGATTTCTTTGTTTTTTTACTGGCTTGAGTACGGGGTCCAGGTACTAAATTCAAGAGCGATATTTTCTCCTTTTCTTTCTCATAGACATCATATGTCAAGAAAAAGACAAAACATTATTATAACCCGATGTTTGACTTGACAGCACACATGCACACGTGCACACATGTGTTCAACACGTGCACACATGTGTTCACGTCCCGAGTGGAAGGTAGTAAAATTAAGCGTGCACACATGTGTTCACATCCGAGTCAGAGGGTAGATTATTAAGTAATTTGTGGTTCTATGTTTCGGTTATGGAAATTGTTGTTTTGTTTTGAAATATTAAACTTGAGTTACGTTTCAATTGGTTGTTTTTGTGATATCACTAACCTGACCACTGATTTATACAAAATTAATTTATTGAGATTTTAAAGTAAAAGAACCAAAGTCACCGAAATAGTTTTTCGAGTCGCTAAAATTAAAGTGGGCGAGGCACATTACTTTTAGAACCAATGGCTGATGGGGCAGTAAGGTTCTGGAGTAGCGGCCACGTACTTGAAGACGCAGCGTAGGGAAACCCCCAACGAGCTGGAACGACGACCTGGTGAAGGTCGCGGGAAGCCGATGGATGTGGGCAGCACAAGAGCGGTCATTGTGGAAAGCCTTGGGGTAGGCCTTTATCCAGCAATGGACCTTTATAGGCTGAAGAAGAAGTAGGTAAAATAGATTCACGTCTAGTACCTATACTTTTCTCTTTGATACTCGTATTAACCTGTCGAATTCTCCCAACTAAGTTGGTTACATCTTCCAATCTTACCGGTTACAGCTGAATACATATATTTTCATAGAAGGACTGCCTATCTATATATGTAAAACATCTTTTTATTGTGACCTGAAATACACTACAAAGATTATGCCTGTTTCCGTTAAAAGAAAAAAGTGAGCAGACCAGTCACCGCGATATTTTCTTTTTGTTTCTAGAACCACATTTATGGGCGAAAGAGAACGCGGAGATTGTGTTACAATATTCGACCCTGTATCCGTTCAGACTGCGAGGAAAAGCTATCACTTGTGTCTACTGCTGCGAAGGTTATGAGGACCCCACGCATTTCAGAAGACACTTCGATGTCCACCACCAAGAGTTCACCATCGGCACCGCATTCCATCACATGAGTAGCTTAAAAGAATACCTCAAAGTCGATATCTGCAACCTTAAATGCAGACTGTGTTCCCAACCCTGTGAAAATATTGAAGAGGTCGCTCAGCACTTGAAGGAGACACATGCGGATGTTGCTAAGAAATTAAACCTCGAATTCGAAGTGGGTTTGCAACCTTACAAGTTAGTTAACAACAATTATTGCTGTTATCATTGCGGCAAGAAAATGCCCACTCTTATCAAATTGTGTCGTCATACGATCGTGCATTACCAGAGGTTCACTTGTGACACTTGTGGGCGCAACTACCTCACACATGAGGCTTTAAAATACCACATTAAATGCATACACGCAGTTACAAAACATGTCTGTAGAAAGTGCTGGACAGAATATCCTACACTGGAGCAAAAAAAGGCACATGTCAGGGCTTCAAAATCTTGCTGGACCTTCTGCTGCATAGTTTGCGGCGAAAGATTCCAATCTTGGGAACATAAGCAGAAACACCTACAAGCAGAACATGGCTACGAAAAGATAATCTATAACTGTCCTGATTGTGAAGAAAAATTCACATCTAGAAAGTATTTTTATATGCATTATAAGCTCGCACATACTGATGAAGGGTTCCAGTGCACTTGTTGTGGACTCAAGTTTAATACTCAGAAGAGGTTAGATGATCACTGCCGAGGGCATACAGGAGAAAAACAGTTTATATGCACTATTTGCTCTAAGAGTTTCACGAGGCAGAACAGCTTAACGCAGCATATGTGGATCCACAGTGAGCACAAGAGATTCGTCTGTATTTTGTGTGATAAGCAGTTTGCACAAAAAATTAGCTTGAAAACACACCTGAAGAGCACTCATCCCGATGTTACAATTGACGTTTAAGACTGAAGCTGATGAAACACAAAAATTCTTGTACGTCGTTTTCGTACTTATATTGTATGAAATATCGCACACTAGTCACTATAGGCAGGCCGCACTGACCTTTTTTGTATTGTTATACGATGCAATGCGTTCCGATGCGGCTGTAATATACTCTTTTAATGTTTTTGATGTCAGTAGTAGAAATAGATGTCTGTATACCAAAATATATGTGATATTTTTTTTTTAAATTCCTTACTTACCTTTCAAAAATAAGGCAAATCAAAAAGGTACACACAATCTTTGTTTTTGGTCATGTTAGTTCGTTGTTTTAATATAGGTATGACACTGACCATTTTCTTTTTTGTTTTTAGGGTCCACATTGGAAATTCACGGACGTAGTGAGACAGAGAATGAAACAAAAAAGAAAATAGTCCTTGTTTACCAGACGCCGCAAAGGCGCAACGCTGAAATTATACTAACTTACTCAACCGCGTATCCGTTCAAAACTCGCTTTAGTCAAATTCTCTGCTCTTACTGTCACGAAGAATTTAACACCCTTACAGATCTCAGATACCACATGAAAACAGAACATATTAATTCGGGTTTCAAAAACGTCTTCTACAGAGCAAGGGACAATTTAATCAAAATCGATATAACTAATCTAGAATGTAAAATTTGCGCTGAAGAAATCCAAGATGTAGACGGTCTTATGAGTCATTTGTATAGGGAGCATAATAAACCTGTGAAATTCAACGCCCGATATGGCGTTTTACCTTATAAGCAAAATTCTGATACCCATTGGACTTGTGTTTACTGTAACAAAGTCTTTATTTCATTCATTGCTTTCAACCGACATATTGTTACCCATTTTATGAATTATAGTTGTGATAAATGCGGCACGACCTTCGTCTCAGATTATGCCTTGAAAGATCATCATCGACAAGTCAAGTGCTTCCGCACTGCTTACAAGGCTAGAAATGGAAGAGTTTTAAAACCTAGATCAAATGCCGAAATCATTTTACAGTGTTCAACAGCCAGTCCTTTCAGGACATGGAAAAGTAACTTCAATTGTGTGTTCTGTAGGGTTCAAAGTAGCGATCCAAGCGGTCTACGTATGCATGTTGTTACGATACACGCGAATTATGACGTCAAGGCTGCCTTCTATAAGAAATTAGGGAAAGATTTCCTCAACGTTGATATTACAGACCTCCAGTGTAAACTATGCTTCATGCCTATTGAATCTTTCGATAGTTTGATTTACCATCTTAAGAACGATCATCAGCAACCGATCAACACTGACGCACAGATCGGGGTCCTACCTTTTAGACTAAACGATGGCTCAATATGGAAATGCACGATTTGTCCGAACGAGTTCAAAGATTTCGTCTCCCTAAAGAAACATACTTCGGAACATTTCCAAAACTACGTTTGCGACACTTGTGGCGAAGGATTTATTACTGAATCTGCAATGATAGCTCACACTAAAATACCACACGAGAACAAATATAACTGTAGCCGATGTATCGCCACATTTTCGTCGCTAGATGAAAGGAACGTGCACGTGAAAACACAGCACACATCATTGCCATACGTCTGTGTGTATTGCAAGGACAAACCACGCTTCGCTAACTGGGAGGTTCGCAAGAAACATTTGATGGCGGTTCATAACTATAAAACAGGAGCTGATAAGTACGATTGTACGACATGCCAAAAGTCTTTCAAGACGAGATCCGGGAAGTACAACCATATGGCAAGAGTACATCGAATAAAAAAAGATACAGAACTTAGTTACCCATGCCCAAGTTGCCCAAAGGCGTTTACGACAAAACTTTTCTTGGACAAACATGTGGCTAAAAAGCATTTTGATGTTTAAAATTTCCAAGGTAGTTTTGCTCATCAATAACTAACATTTTGAATAACTTATACTTTTATTTATATTACCACATAAAGATCACTAGACGCATAAAATGACCAATCGATGTAAACTGGGATGCCATTCTTCTTCCGAAGACCGAAGCTGTACTAGAATATAATAATGATAAAAATTCTTTTCTTTTTTAGGGTCCACAAAGGATATTGACGGACTTGAAAGTAAACCGAAACAAAGATTGTTTGAAAGGTCCGTCGGACAGAACCCGCAAAGGCAAAACGCTGTTCTTGTCCTAAAACATTCGACAGCGTTTCCTTTTAAGACTCGTTTTAATAGGATCGTCTGTTCGTACTGCCATGATGAGTTTGAGCCAATGGCCGCGTTGAGAGAACACATGAAAGCCGATCATTCCAGTGCTGACTACAACAGCGCTTTCTATAAAGTCTACGATGCCTTAAAAGTTGAAATTACTGATCTAAAATGCAACATGTGTTCCCAAGAACTTCCCAATATAGACAGTTTTATGAATCACATTTCTCGAGATCACAAAATCAAAGTCAACTTTGACGTGCCTTTTGGAGTACTACCTTATAGACAAGCTCCTACGGGAAGATGGACGTGTCTCGAATGCGATAAGACGTTTCCTAAATTCTCACAAATCAACGTTCATTTGAGGACACATATGAAGATTTTTACTTGCGATAAGTGTGGAGCCACGTTTTTGTCAGATCATGGCCTGAGGCAACACGAGCGTAACTTTAAATGCTACAAGTCTTCCTACAACCCTCGTTTTGGAAAAGCCTTGAAATACAAAAGTAATACTGAGATTATTCTAGAATGTTCAACGGCCTGTCCCTTTAGGACTTGGGGTCAGAATTTTAACTGCGTGTTCTGCCGGGTTCAGTCAAACGATCCTATTGGTCTAAGAGCTCATATGGCGTCTCGCCATGCGAATTTTGACATACAACTAGTGTTCAGTAGGAAAATACGGAAGGAATTTTTGAAAGTTGACATAACTGATCTGCAATGCAAACTTTGTTTTATACCGATCGATACTTTGGACGAGTTGGTGATGCATTTGAAGAATGATCATAAACAGCCTCTGAACGCCGATGTTCAACCAGGGGTTCTTCCATTTAAACTCAACGATGGTTCGAACTGGAAATGTGCCATATGTAAGATACAGTTCTCAGACTTCATATCATTAAAGAAACATACATCCGAACACTATCAGAATTACGTCTGCGACACTTGTGGCGAAGGATTCATAACAGAGTCTGCATTAAAAGCCCATACGAAGATACCCCATGACAACAAATACACTTGTAGTCGTTGTGTGGCTACATTCACTACATTAGAAGAACGCAACATTCACATCAAAACCCAGCATACGACTCTCCCTTACATGTGCGTTTACTGCAAAGAAAAACCAAGATTTGCGACCTGGGAGCTCAGAAAGAGACACCTCATGGAGTTTCATAATTACAAACCTGGGGCTGAGATGTATGAATGTACGACTTGTCACATGACTTTTAAGACCCGTTCGCAGAAATACCACCATAATGTCAAAGCTCATAGGACGAAGAAAGAGACAGAGTATAGTTATCCTTGTGGTAGCTGTTCTAGAGCGTTCGCTTCTAAGTTGTCTTTGGATAAGCATATCGCGAAGAAGCATTTCCATGTATGATATTACTAGATTCTTCAATTAAGGCTCACATTTCATTTTAATCGAATAGTTTTGACTGATTTTTATCCTGAGATTTTTTCCAACGGTTATTTTTTATTCTATGCAATATTTACAAATACAACGTGTAACATAAAGGGTATATACATAACAAAGGCATGGCATCTTTACATGATATCAAACGATATTGGAAGGGTTTTTTAATCCTATCTCTTTATGGTAGGAAGTTATGAGGAAAAACACCGCCTGTGATAGGCTACTATCATACTAGTCGCACAGAGATATTGAAGACATTTATCGGATTTTGGCAAGTAACGTGACGGGTAACGAGTAGTTATTAACGTATGTAGTGTGCTGCCACGTTTGTTATGATTTGATTTTAAGAAACACACGAAACTGAAAATTTGGTACCAATTTTTTGAGTATTTTATTTTGAGTTGAAACCCTTCCGATATCGTTTGATATCATCTAAAGATGCCATGCCCTTGGTATGTATATACCCTTTTTGTTACACGTTGTATATGTATGTGTGTATTTGTGTTAAGAATCAAGCAAATACTTAAGTTAAATGATATGAATTAAAAACTTACTAAAGTATCCTATGCTCCAGACATGTTGCATTTAAAACTATGGTAGATGGCGTTGTAGTTGAATTTTAATTTCCATTTTTATGGTTAGTTTGATAGCGTTACACGCCATCGATCGGTAATCTAAGTATACTTTAGGATCTCATGAAAAGGGTTGTATTCAAAAGTGTGAAATAAATCGCAACGAAGATGCTCTCTAATGCAATAAAATTAAGGCTCAAAATTAAAGAAGTATGCTGAAAATTGCTATTGTCATACAACTTGGCATTTGAACCCCGTCATTCTGCCACTATCATATAAATGAAGTGTCCATAATTAACAACACAATATCTGCAAACCAAAATCTACGTCACCTGAGATAACCACGCCGAAATAGCAATAAGAAACAATTACATACATTCATATACCTGTGTATCCACAGCGCACAACCAAGCGCCGCTATCCGGTTGTGTAGGCCGGCAAACCGCTAGAACTGCCCGAGATAGTAACCGTCTTACATATGTGGCGTGATTATAAAATAAGTCAATGTCCGCCTTAGGCCGCTGCCTCGAAATTTGCGAGCAGCGGGGCGGCGGCGGCGGCGGCGCGGTAGCCGAGCGGGCATCGAAGACCCGTTCTCGAAACTAGCGTTGTGTTCACGATTGTATCGACGAGATATTTGTTTTTATTCGCGAAAGAAATGTCTCAACAATGGCGGCAACATCTTTTTGATTCAAATTTATTCCTAACGCTCGATCACCGCTCGCTGCCCGCCCGCTGCCCGCAAGATTTGAGCGCGAGAAGTACACCGCTCGCTACCCGCCATACGCCCCGCTCCAGCGCCGCTTTTTTCTAGAACCAGTCCGTTTGATTTTACGCATAAGATCCTGCCGCTCACTCGCCGCCGTCCCGCTGCCCGCAAGATTCGAGGCAGCGGCCTTAATATCGATGTCACCTTAATGTCAACTAGTGAAAATTGCAGAATTTCATTATGTTGCAGGCATGACGCAAAAGTTCTTCTACGATACAGTAACATAACGCTGTGGGTCGATTAAAGCTTTAAGGATATAATAGATTACAATAAATTTATTTATATAAATAATTTAAAAATATGTTTACTTTTGGTTTTTACGTCTTGGATCTGTTCAGAAGCTCATATACCATTTTACAGTATACCATCTCCTACCATTTAAAAGTGTCTTCCAATTTCTGAATTACTGCATATATTTTACGGTTGAAGTATCGCGAATTCTCAATAAAATTAAAATATCTATTTTCAGCGTAGTTCTCAAATGTCTTCTAGATATTACGTAGTATTTACGTATGTAATTTATTTTTATTTTAAATATTATAAAATTATGTGAAATAAAGTAAGCAATAAGTCCAATAAAGAGATTATAGTTTACTTTGCTTTTTATTACAATTTGACAAACATTCCCACTAAATCCACATTGAAAAAAAAAAAATGAAAACTTGTGAAGTCTAGTTAAAAATATGAAAAGAATTATTACAATGGTGAAAATCAGGCTCGCCCTATTATTATAAAAGCCCAAACAAGATGATCCTAACCTTTGAAAAACTATAATAGAACAGAATTAGAAGATCCAAGAAGGGAGAAAAATGGACGCGGAAAAGTTACGAAGAGATCTGACGAAAATTTTCTATTTTTAGGACAAAGCTGGCAAACGAGCGAACAAATCGAAGGTGATTACGAAATAGAAAAGTTACCCAAGCCGAAATACACCCGAAGTGCTAGAGCCGAAGCGAGAATTATTACCAAGAATAACGCTTCCGCCATCCTTGAGTGTTGGTCCCTTCAACCTTTCAGATGGAAGAAAAACAGATTCAAATGTGCCTACTGCGAGGATAACTTTACAGACTGCTCCGAGCTCAGAGATCATGTCAGAATCTGCTCCCAAACTCATAGCATCAAGGACATTTATAGTAAATTTAAAGAAATGCCACTTATCAACGTTGATATCACTGAAGCTGTATGTTCCTTGTGTGCTCTTCCACTGACAAATGCCGCTCAAATAAGAGAACACGTCATTGATCATGGCTTAGATTTCAACCCGTATCATCCTGACGGTGTACTACCATTTTGTTTAAACAAACAGTCCTGGCAATGTGTTATATGCCCTGAAAAATTCAACAATTTTTTGAAACTTTACGAGCATATGAACATTCACTATCAACATTATATATGTGCGACTTGTGGGAAAGGATTTATGACTGCACCTCGATTGAGAAAACACTTAGAAGTCCATGTCTCAGGATCGTTTCCTTGCAATAAATGTGGTCGAATATTTATAATGAGAGCCGCAAGGGACTCGCACAAAGCCTCCGTCCATCCGAAAGCTCCGAGATACGAATGTCCTCATTGCAATATAAGGTTCGACAATTATTACGAGAGGATTGCTCATATGAAGAACGCTCACAGCGAGCGGGAGGTGTTCTATAACTGTGCTCACTGCGAGATGTCATTCAAAACCAGCGGGAAACGCGCCATTCATGTCCGGACAGTCCATTTCCCTCCACAATTGAACTACGGCTGCAGTTATTGCGAATGGCAGTTTAGAACCAACTATGAGTTAAAAAGACACATGGTTCGTCATACAGGGGAGAAGAATTTCCATTGTTCTGTGTGCGGGAAGTCTTTTCCAAGAAGCAAGGCGTTAACAACGCATTTGAAGACCCATCAAGATGTTAACGGCAAATGGCGTGGGCCCGTGTTTAAGCAGAGGACGCAAAGGCTGCCTTCGATCAACCCCCATGATTTGACTGATTTAGTTCCTAGTGATATTAAGATTTAGTATAGGCAGTGGGCAGGGCACATTGCTCGTAGATTCGATGGCCGATGGGGCAGTAAGGTTCTGGAGTGGCGGCCACGTACTGGAAGACGCAGCGTAGGGAGGCCCCCAGCAAGGTGCACCGATGATCTGGTGAAGGTCGCGGGAAGCCGATGGATGCGGGCAGCAAAAGACCGGTCAGCGTGGAAAGCCTTGGGGGAGGCCTTTGTCCAGCAGTGGACATCTATAGGCTGAAGAAGAAGAAGAAGAAGTGTCAGTACTATTTACGTTACAATACCCAGTATTATTTTTCTGAATAAATTTTTAAAATTGATATTGTTTTTTTTTTGTCGAAATCAAACAAAGAGTGAGGTGTTTCATGAAACTGAAACTTCTTATTTATTTTTGTTTCGACCATAATTAGGTATAACTCCCTTTTTTAGACACAACATTTTACACTCATAATCCTGTAAATGTCTTTGTTATATAGCCTAGGTATCAACTGAAAAATATAAATTTATATCCCTACGTTTTATGAATTTGCATACGAACGTAATAAAGCAAGTAATTTATAAAAAAATGTTCAACAATAATAATTAAAATAAATATTTAATTATTCAATATTTGTAATCTTCAACTGATTTCTTACCTCTGCATTTCTGCATGAAGAAATTAGACGTAAGTAGAACGTTCCCGCCAATCTCTTTGATCAGTGCCGCTACACGTCGCACTGCGCGCATTTTCCCCTATTTTGCTACTAAAGTTCATGACCTTGTCAGCTGTTCTTTAACACAACGAAATAAATCTTAGATAAAAGATAAAATAAGATAGTCTAAACATTTTTTCCAATGTGTCGATTTTAACAGTTATTTGATTTTGACCCCTCGACTAGACAATGATTACTTTTTTTTTTTATTATAATTTCATTAATGATGTGCTTGTAGGTAAATTTATATGTCCTGAAAGGAACAACATTGACAAGGGTTTTTGTTACATAGTGTATACACAATAAGATTCAAATTTTTTAAATAAATAAATAAAGATATTGAACCTTTAGGACCAAATGCATGTTCCGGGGAGCTGGTGTGGGTACTTCGATAATTTAACAAAATAACGTAGTGTTTCTTGCTTTTAGGTTCCGCTAAAGAAGCGGAGGGAAAGCTAGGCGTTAGACGCATTAGGAAGTTAAAGGAAAATGTTAGCGATCGCCAGATGCGAAGGCGAAGACGCGCCAACAACCAGCTCCCGGAAGAATCAGAGAAAAGAATATCGAAAACCATGATGCGTCGCAACGCACTGATACTTCTAGAATGTTCAACAGCCTGGGCCTTCCGATGGTTCCATAGCGCTTTTTACTGCTCATACTGCGACGCTAAGTTCGTTGATGTACCTGTACTCCGCACACATGTGAAAGCTAACCATCTTAACGAGTTACCCACTGACAGAATCTTCTCTAAGTTAAAAGAAAATAATATGGTTAAAGTAGACGTAGCTGAGCTTAGCTGTAGGTTATGTAGCAGGATTCTAAATAGCATTGACGCTTTAAAAGACCACATATTGATACACGGCAAGACTTTGAACGTAGAATACAGCGATGGAGTTCTCCCCTTCAAGTTGGATGAAGAAGGCTTCACCTGTCAGCTTTGCTTCGACCAATTCCTGACTTTCGCTAAAATGAACGAGCATATGAATACACATTTTCAAAATTACATTTGTGATTCTTGCGGAAAGGCTTTTGTTTCCAAATCTAGGTTTAGAAAACACGTTCAGTCACACGAAAAAGGCAGCTTTCCTTGCGGGGAATGCGGTGAAGAATTAGAAACACGAGCGTCTCGAATGTGTCACATAATGCGAATTCATAGAAAAGGCGTTCGCTACGCTTGCCCGAGATGCTCCGAAGTTTTCACAACTTACCACACGAGGGCAAAACATTTAGTAGAAACACACGCCCAACAAAGGAAAGAATACTATTGTAATGCTTGCGACAGAGTTTTTGAAACCAGCTCCAAAAGAGCGGGCCACATTCGCGTAACTCATGCGAATGTGGAAAAACAACATTTCTGCCCAAATTGCCCGTCGGTATTTGTTAGCAAATCTAAATTGCTGCGACATATGAGAACGCATAGAATAAAATACAACTGATTTCCAGAGATATTAAAACCGTTCGTTTCTGATATTAGGAGCATTAAATGAAAAAGTTATGGCGTCTAGAAAGTCTACTAAATTAGTTTGGAAGAGAAAACGTCGAAATAAAGAAGATGCAGCTACTATGTTAAAACACTCGAATGCCTATGAGTAGTCACCTCGTAACACGACTTTGGACAGTTCAATTGCCAAAAATACGATTTGATTTTCTCTGCCAAAGCAGCGAAGAACAGACATTTAGTCACAGCTCATGGAAAAAGTGTGTGATCAGCATATTATAGCCACTACTTTTAAATGTTGAAGCATTTAGATAAGGCGCATGAGACAGAAAGTGGCGTATAGATATAGTTTTTTTGGTCCACTGTGCTCGAAACCGGTGTAAGTACAGTAAGAAGATGCGATTTACTACCCAATTCAATATGAATAAGATAATGAACATCTTATTGCCTGATTACCTTTAAATTTTAGATTCATCACACGAGTTTAAGGTACTTTCTTTCACGCTGTAATCTTTTAAACATCTAGTTATGTCCATTAGCTTAGCTAACACGGTTCTTCCGATTTTCGGCTGTCTCATTTATTCTCTCACATCTCTTCAGTTCCATTTCTCAGACAGTAAACTCCATATCCAATGTGACAATATACTGCGCTTCATGGTGTTTTTTCTTTTTGTTTTTAGGGTCCGTCGAACTCAATGTAAAATGGACGCCAACACGCAAGTATAACGATCACAGAGATAATGCCGCTATCATTCTCGAAAGTTCCAACGCTTGCCCGTTTAGGTGGAGACGGGGCGCCTTCACTTGTGCGTACTGCCCGCTCTCCTTCGGGGATTTCAGTGGTGTCAAGGAACATAGCGTACAACACCCTAACAAGATCGAAGCCCTTCGCAAGGCACGACCGTTTTCAAACGTTAAAATGGAAGTGACAGAACTCCGATGCGAATTATGTCTCATGCGGATGACAAGCTTAGACCATCTTTGCGACCATTTACTTCAAAATCATAACAAACCAATAATTAGTAAGCATGGTATAGGCGTTACGCCTTACTATCTTGTCGGAAAAGAATACAAGTGCACTCACTGTGAGGAGACATTTGTTCTTTTCTCCAAATTAAACTCCCATTTGAATAAGCATTATCCAAATTGCATCTGTTTTCAATGCGGTAAAGCATTCTCCTCCGTTAATAGGCTAAAATCTCATCTACTTATCCACGATTCGGCGCCGACAACCCAATTTAAATGCACTAAATGCGACCTAGTTTTCACCACACGCGTCTTGAAAAATAATCATACCACCCAAAAACACGGACCACAATTCAGATATAGGTGTCCTTACTGTAAGGATACCTTCAAAAACTACGCTGACAGAGGAAGGCATTTGAAAATAGCACACGATAAAAAAATTGAGTATCCCTGCAACTTGTGTCCAGCAGTTTTCGCCATGTGTAATCAGAGGACGAAGCATATAAAACAAGTTCACACGGGAATAAAGACGTTCGGGTGTACTTTCTGCTCGTACAAATTCGTTACAGCTGCTCAATTGAGGAGTCATATGATTAAACATGGAGGGGAGAGGAAATATCAATGTGAAGTGTGCAAGAAAGCGTATGCCAGGACCAAAACCTTACGGGAACATATGAGGATTCACAATAATGATAAGAGATTTGTTTGTCAATTTTGTAATGCTGCATATGTTCAAAAATGTAGTTTACAAAGTCATTTGAGAACGCATCATCCTACACGCTTTTGAAAACGATAATTGATACTCGCTGGACTGAATACCCACTCGTACGTTGTTCACACCACTACGATTCGGACGAAGCATTTCGCCTCGTCATTTATACCGCGTACATCGAGGGACTGGAACAATTTGTGGAATAGTCGGACTACAATTTAAGTGTCTTCAAGGCTAGAGTGAATAATAAACTAGCGCGCTTTACCATCAACGATTGCGTCATCTTACCATCAGACATCAGACGAGATTGAGGTCATGCACTACTTTATAACTGTTAAAAAAATTATAGTAAATGTAATAATGACAATTTTATGATTTGAATCTTCCTCGGCGAAGATTTTCCAAATTTTAGTTATAGGTCCAATTTAATATTTTGCTAGTTTCTGAGTATTTTCGTTGTTACACTCGTTGTTTGTATTTTGTACATAATATTATATATGAAAACAAATAATTTTGTTACATAATAATTAAAATAGTATGAATTTCTGATGTAAATAAATAATGATTTCATTATTAGACTGGTGTTTATTTTTCTTGGAGTTACTAAAAACCTACCTACATCTAGCAGTTTGAGTACAATTACGTAATTCCATACGACAACAATTTTAAGTTAAGTACATAATATTAGGTGTATAAATAAGTTTCTTTTGATGTCATGTCTGCAGTAGTAATGGGCGCGATATTCCTCTTCCTTCTATCTTCCTCCAATAATGCTTCCAATTCCGTGTCTTCGTACGATTTCGGTCTTTGTCTTCCACATCAGTCTAGATTTCTAAATTTTTAAAACCACTCACGGCAACTTCTCTTGCTTAAAGCAGCTTCACCATAAGCTTCTACAAGCAATCGATTTTGCCTCAGCTGCAGATTTCTTCCTATTAAAAAAGTAAATGAAAAGTTCCCGCAAATGACGATTATTCGGCACAAAACTTGACGTTTTTGTCCACAAATACAAATGTGATACTGATACAGAGTCACTAATACTGTAAGTGTATGTTATTATCAGATGTCCGAATTTACGATTCAATTCAATTTTTTATTAATGGCCTTTGTGGAAGAGACGCCACAATTTTGCCAAGAACACGCGCGAACGATTAATAAACCATCAAACGCTGGAGAGTATTTAGCGCGAATCAAAATAATAATAATATATTTCTTGTCAAGTTAAAATAAAATAAAATATTTCTTCGCAGATTGACAGTTAAGGTAGTAAGATCACAGATTATGGATTCGGAAATGACAAAAAGACATATCGAAACCTACGCGGGTGAGACCGCGGGGCACAGCTAGTATTGTATATTGGGGTCAGTTTTTAGTCATACCGGATACAGCTGAATGCCATGTGAATTGAACGATTGCCTATCTGACCTCCACAATCCTAGTACTGGGTAATACCCCCCCAAAGATCCACAAATGACAGGTTGAACTAACAGCTAACGAAAGTCAGAAAGCACGTAATGCTTTCTGACTTTCGTTTCGTGACAACAATCGTACGGCTGTTATCATTTTGACACGGGCCCCGTTACGTTCGTAGTAATAACTAAGCATTTTCAACTCAATAATCGATATAATTTACTAGTAAAATATAATATTACTCATATTATATTTGATCAGTATAACAAATTTCTATGTAGAACGAAATATTTAAAGGATAACAAAATGGAATGAACATGAACACCCTATATCGGAATTTTTCTATTTTTAGGAAGAAAATCTGAAGAAACACTCATAAAGCAGGAAGTGGAATCTGATACTGAAAATAACAGAGCCCCAATGATCTCTACAGCACGAGAGGGCTACCAGAGACGGGCTATCTTCAGAAATAATATTGCCACAATCATGGAATCTTGCACGGCATACCCTTTCAAGTATAGAAAAGGAACTTACCTATGTTTCTTCTGTAAAAACACTTTCTTAGAACCAGAGAAATTGAGAGAACACAACCAAATCCAACACTCCGAAGTTAAATCCTTGCTAAAGCCCAGAAAATATGAACCCCTAAAAATGGACTTCGCTACGACCATATGCAAAATGTGCGGTACGGAAATTGGTGATTATGCTGAACTCAAAATCCACTTGACCGTCGAACATGGCAAAATCATAGACTGCACTTACGGAGACAGCGTGCTTCCTTACAAGCTAAGCAAAGGAGAACACAGCTGTCAGATTTGTGGGAAAACATACGAAATGTTCCTAAGCCTACACAAGCATATGAATGATCATTACGAGCATTTTATTTGTGAAACTTGTGGGAAGAGATTCGCGACTTCTCAGCGTATGGTGAATCATGCTAGGACTCATGAAAGAGGAGACTTCCCTTGCAAACGATGTACAGAAACATTCCCTTCTTACGCTTCTTTATACGCTCATAACGCAAAAATCCATAGGTCTAATAAGAGATACAAGTGTCCTATATGTGACGAAAAATTCGCCTCATATAAACATAGACTGAAACATTTAAATACTATACACGGAGAGAAGACTGCTGTCTTTCCCTGTCCATCATGTCCAAGAGTGTTCGACTTATGTAGCCGAAGAACTTCGCACATCAGATTTCAGCATTTACAAGAACGAAATCATGTATGTTCAATTTGCGGAATGAAGTTTTTCACTAACTATGAACTGCAGGAGCATTCTATCAAGCATGGCGGTGAGAGGATCTATCAATGTGATGTATGCAAGAAATCTTACGCGAGGTTAAAGACTTTGAGAGAGCATATGCGGATACATAATAATGATCGGCGGTTTATTTGCCCAGTTTGCGGACAATCCTTCATTCAAAACTGTAGCCTAAAGCAACACGTACGAGTCCATCATCCTGCTCATTTGAAAGATGTGTTTTTGAATTAATAAATTATATATTGTATTTCTGGCTTTTTGTTTTTGCGTTCAATTTTCTGCTTTATACTGTTACTGTCTATGAATATTCAACTCAGTGGTTTTCTTTAGTGAAAAAGTTAAGAACTTGGGAATATATATTGACAAAGCCTTCTCTTGGACTGTCCAGCTGCAGGAAGTTAGCCGCAAGCTATTTGCATCCGCTGCGTCTCTGAGGAGATTACGTAATTTCCTACCGACTGCCACCAAGATTGCGCTTGCACAGTCACTTCTTCTACCCATCCTTGACTATGCTGATGTCAGCTATCTTGATCTTACCCAAGACCAACTAGATAAGCTTGAGCGACTTCAAAATGTTTGTATAAGGTTCATATTCGGTCTGCGCAAATATGACCATGTATCCGAATTTCGTGTGAAGCTCAAGTGGTTACCAATTCGCCTTCGTCGGAATGCTCATATTCTTTCCCTTCTGTATAATGTGCTTTTTCTCCTTTCACTCTTTATCTCAAGAGCCGCTTTCAATTTCTGTGGAACTCACATAATAAATCTTTAAGGTCATCAGATAATTTAAAGCTCAAAATGCCTACGCATTCCACAACGTTCCTTGATAAATCATTCACTGTTCATGCCCCTCGTTTGTGGAATGCATTGCCAATTGAAATAAAACGTGCGCAGTCGTTGCAAGAATTCAAGAGACTTGTGAAGGAACACTACTTGTCGTTATGATCTTCGTCCAACAAACACTTTTTCGCTAATTTATTTGTTAACTTGTTCTGTTCAGTATCTATGTATTTATTTATGTATATGTACCTATGTATTTGTGTATCTATCTTAGTATAATAATATTTGCACCAATGACAGTCCCATTTGTGGTTCGGAAGAATCTGTCCATTCCTTGGTTGCCTGGAAGAGATCGCATTAGCGATAAGGCCGCCCATTGTATGTATCTTTTTTTTGTGTTGATTGTTTTGTTTGATATTTGGTGTACAATAAAGAATATATAAATAAATATATATATAAATATCTCATTCATAATAAATAGGTTTTTTTGGTCTAACTAAAGCCAAGTGGCTTAGCCAGGCCGATTTCGATAAATACTACCATTGTAGAAGGATCAGCAAAAGGGATATTTTTACGCACTGACGCCCAAAAAGAGATGGTTGCATTTACTTATAGCTACTGAACGACTAATCTAACTATTCTTACGGAACGCCACCTTTCTTATACATATACTACCTGCTTAATTTCTATCTGGACCTTCGTTTAGATATACATACCGATAAACAAATTTATAAACATAATTCAGAGAGTGAAGTAATAATATTAAAGCATGTCCTGGGTGTAGGTGAAGCATAATTGGAAGTAAACAGTATGAAAATCATTACAAAGAAGATAACAGAGCTCATTTCTCATTTTTAGGTGACGAACTATCTGACGGAGATTTCCATGTAGAAAATAGAGCTGAATTCAAGGCACGGATCGCGGAACGAAAGAAAAACTTTACTGATGACATTAAAGCTAGGACAAGGAATGCTATCATACTGCTGGAATCAACGAAAATATGCCCCTTCAAATGGATGAAAAATCTATATATTTGTTTATATTGTCACCAACAGTTCTCTGATCCTGCAACATTAAGGAGCCATAACATAGAACACGGTTTTCTTACGACATCGCAAATCAAATACGCTTTATTGAAACTGAAAAAGTACGAATTAGTCAAAGTAGATATAACCGATGTCAGTTGCAAGCTCTGCGATGACCTGATCCCAGATTTTCCGTCCTTAAAGTCGCATCTGATAGAAAAACACAAGAAGAATTTAGACCCGAAATCCGGCGATGGTGTCTTGCCGTTCAAAGTTACCTTCAACGAATTCCCATGCGCGCTTTGTACGGAAAAATATACAGAATTCAAATCTCTTAACCATCATATGAACGTTCATTTCCAAAACTTCATTTGCGAGCAGTGTGGCACTGGTTTTATAACTCCAGAACGTTTAAGGACTCATGCGTTCTCACACGAGACTGGCTCGTTCCCTTGTGATAGCTGTGACAAAATATTCAGGTCTACTAACGCTAAAAACGAACATTACGCTACTGTACATATGAAAGTAAAACGTCATAGGTGTCCACATTGCCCTGAAGCATTTAGAAATTATTTCCAGAGAAATAAACATATTTCTGCAGTCCACGGTTTGAAGTTGAAAGAATTCAAGTGTACTATGTGTCCTAAAGTTTTCACTATCAGTGGCAAACTAGGGGTACATGTGAGGACTGTTCATTTAAAATTAAAAAGATTCTCCTGCGGAGTTTGCGAATGGAAGTTTTATTCCAAATCCGAGTTAAAAGATCACATGGTTAAGCACGGAGGGGAAAGAAAGTACCAATGCAGTGTCTGTAAGAAGGCTTACGCGAGGAAATACACTCTTCGAGAGCATATGAGGATACATGAGAATGATCGCCGTTTCGTGTGCACCATCTGCGGAAGATCTTTCATACAGAATTGTAGTTTGAAACACCACATGAAGATACATCATCCTAACGCAGGACATCTTGATAAAGATGCGTTTGCATCGTGATTTATGTTTCTGCTTTTGTAATGGCTTCCGTATGAAGACTGATTTGTTCGATACCTCCTTTAATGTATCAGCGTTTTATGTCCAAATGAAACATTTTTTGGTACTATTGGACACATTGCTCTGTCAAGTCTCTACAGCGTTTGTTGTATAGCTGGTGAACGATCTGAACGTTATCAAAATAGGTCCAAACGTCGCCATTTTGTATACAAATAAATTTTAAATTATTAGACATTTAATTAATATTTAATTTTTACGTATTAAAACTACTTGGAACAAAACGATTCTGAACAGAACTGAATAAAATGTGATTTTTTTAAAACTTAAAACTTTTATTTACACTCAACGATAACATTATGGGAAATGGTACGCTAACCCTCACTTAAGAAATAAAAATAACCAACACGTCAGAAAGAAGACTTACAACTATTATTTTTGTTTTTCTAGGATCGGACTCCGAAATACCTGATACGAGGCGAAGAATCATCCCGTTATTCCAAGTATCTTATGACAGAAGCTTGTGTAGACCTCTCGGGACATTAGTAGACTTCAGTAAATTCCGTCAAAAGAGTATTAAAGCCTTCTCTTCACCTTCAACAAGAGATTTCTCTCCGTCTCGCAGTCCATCACCTGTTTACTCAAGGAATGAACCATCGCCTTTAATTGATAGAACACCGACATTATCCGTCCAAACTGTTAAACCTAAGGTGAAGAAAACTCCGGATATTAAGCAGAATGCGTTAGCTGTTTTTGAATTTTCAACGGTCTACCCATTCGTTTATGGCAGCAACAAGTTCAAATGCTTCATTTGCTCGCAACCGTTTTTGGACCTTAATGAATTGAAGCTGCACATGCATTTCTCCCATGCCTTTGCACCTCTTAAGAGACTTGTTAATAATCGAAGAGAGAATGTCTTAAAAGTAGATGTTAGTGATATAACCTGCAAGATTTGTTCTGAAAAACCCCCCAATCTGATCGAACTCAAGCGCCACCTTAAAGAGGTTCACGACAAACCAATGGATTTAGAAATTAAAGACAATATGATCCCGTTCAATCTAGAACTCGTGGACGATGCCTACAAATGCGTTATATGCGAACAAAGTTTCATAAAAGTCCGAATTTTAGTTATACATATGAGTGAGCACTTCAATAATTACAGCTGCGAGATATGTGGGTCAGTCTTCATGACTTTACGGCTCTTGAAGAAACATTTAGAAGTCCATGACTCTGGAAACTTTCCTTGCGATCGATGCAATAAGGTTTTCAGTACTCCTTATAAACGGACTTTGCATATACGGGGCGTGCACTTGAAGCAGTGCCCAAGAAGATGTCCAATGTGTCCAGAAAAGTTTAATTCTAACTATAAACGGACTATACACTTGCAAGATGTCCATAATCAGGAGACTAGGGTGCATAAATGCAAGACGTGCGGACGAGGATTTAATCTGAAATATCATTTGGTCTGTCACGTGCGGTCTGTCCATCTCCAGGAGCGGAATCAGCAGTGCGATGTCTGTCACCAAAGGTTTTGTAACAAGGAGTCTTTAAAACGTCACAGGGTTATACATACAGGGGAGAAGAATCATAAATGTGATGTTTGTGGGATGGCGTTCTTGAGGAGAAAGAATTTAAAGGATCATTTACGGTTACATGATATTAGTTAGTTGTAACTCAAATGAAGAGCAAAATTTTGAAGAATAGACGACTCTGTTATGTTTATTTGTCTAACTAGAAGAGCTAGTTTTGACAGTACAGTAGAATCCCATCATGTTTGATGAGATTTCAAATCAAACATTACAAACGGGTTTATTTCATCCGGAAAATCGGGATATAAAACCCATTAGAAATTAGAAAAATCTAAAAATTGAATACTGTTGTATTCAATTTTTAGATTTTTCTAATTTCTAATGGGTTTTATATGCGTCGTTTTGATAAACGATATACAGAGTGGTGCTGACAATACGACAATAAATGAAAACACGAACAATGCTAGTTCATACGAATAATCTTAAACCATAGAAAAAAAACCTAGCATCAAAAATAAAAAAAAAATCAAACAAACTAAATCGGATAAAATTGCAAACGGAATAGAACATCCTTTAAAAATATTGGTTCACTGACCTCCGATCGGCGACAGCGCGATCCTGTATCGACTTGCTTTTTTTCGCGCCATTATTAATAAAGTTTAGTACCGCAGGATGCGGCGGTCATTAACTTGTAAGCGCTTTCTTATCAACGTGACTTTACATCATGTAGAAAATGTGAAAAAAGAAAAATAATTTTCTGTGACTAAACTAATGGACATATTTATATGATTTTTTATCGGTAGACTGAGAATGCGTTGAGGAACACGATGTTTTATTTATTGTCGTATTGTCAGCACCACTGTATAAAAAACGAGTTGTAACGATAATGAATTATGTATTTTGTTAGGCGGGAATAATAATAATAATCTTCTTTATCTTTATTTTCACAAACACACATTATTTATGCTGCTGCTGCTGCTGCTGCAGATGTACAAAATATTATGAAATATCTACAAGAATCTATAAACATCATGGCACCCTGTCTCCTAAATTAGGTAACCCTGATCTTAGGAGAATAAACTTGACGCACATGTCCCGTTGAGCCGACAAAACCTCTTTAAATTGGCGAATAGAGTTAAGAGGAATCAGTCCGGATAATCTGGATTCTTTCTTCTGTATTTTGACAGAGAATCTTTTAACAAATAAAGCATGAATATGAGTTCATAGTCTTAATTCGTATGCTAGATATAATTATATGCATAGTTTATGCCTAAGTTTTCCTATAATGGTAGTTACATATGTCACAGTGCCTACATATATTGTTAAAACAATTAATGATCACCAAAATAAAAACTATACGTAGACAGTTTTAAAAACTTGCAATATGATATACCTTTTTATTTTGAATTTGCAGAAGTTACTATGTTGATTATTGTTTACGGAGAAACCTATATAACACCTTATTTTTTGTTTATGCGAAACCTAAATATAGTTGGTTCAGAATAAGCAACTGAATCGATTCCAATAATTTTTACACCATATTATAATTTTTTCACAAATACAATTAGAAATTGTTGCAGTGTGGTTATTGAGCGCGCTACGCAGCTTACATGTGCGCATGCCCGCGCTCAGCTGTCGCCACATGTCAATGCACCCGGCTAGCCCGTCCGAACAGAGCGTGGACCATATTTTTGTTGGGACAAAATATGTTTTTTGTTTTGCTTGTTATTCAAGCAGGATAACAAGCTCATAACGTTGTGGTTTTTCATGATATCTTTTTGAAATTTTGGACGTAGATTCTTTCCTTAAAAATACTGGACACGTGTTTCGGGTTTCGCATATACAAAATACAATGTTGTATATTTATATTCAGCTAGTAATGTGAAATGGATTTCCTACTATAGTAAATACATTAAATTAATTTACAAATTTTATCAAGATTTTTTATTACCCCATTAAAGTTCTAAGAGGAAAACAACACGCTTTTTGACTGACTGTCTAACATTAGCTGTAACCTTACATATATTTTACCTCATTAACATTCATAACCACAAAAATTGTCTACATTTCATAATTTTCTATTTCCTTCTGTTCTTTCTAATACTAACTTAGGATCATCTAATCGTTTCCTGTAAGTTACTTAACTATCTTCTTTCCTAATCAAATAAAACACCGGCCTTAACTAAACTATATTCAAAAATAATTGAAGGGATAAAAATTTACAAAAAGTGACAGAAATTCATTTTTTTTCTTTAAGGTATCATCCAGAAATCAAATTCTACGATCACTCTGAAAGACGAAGATGGAACAGAAATTAAATTGACAGTACTCAAACATCCAATTTCTTTACAAAGTCTTGAATATGAAACTGAAGATGTAACCGTCAAGCACAACTACAAAACGAAACGAAAAAAGAAAATTGCCAAAACGAAAGAGGATAAGAGTAACATCAAATTAGAAAATATTGTATTGTTGAAAGAACCAATATCTATAAATAATGTGGATTGGAAGAGCCATAGTGAGCAAGAAAATTCTGTAACATTTAATGTGAAAACTGTACAAGGATTTATCCGCGCACCAACAAGAAAACGAAGCGAAAACATTGACTATGAGACTTGGAAACAGAATGCTTTGATCATATTTGAAAACTCATATGTCTATCCATTTATACATGCGGGTAATAAATACAAATGTGTTATCTGCTCAAAGCCTTTTCTAGACGCGAATCTATTGAAAGAACATACTATAAACGAACATACTGCTAAAGAAATGAAACGAGCATTAAATAATAGAGTTAGAGAGAACAATCTAAAAGTTGACGTCACTTATCTCCAATGCAGGATTTGTTTGCAATTACTTCCTGATCTGCAGCACTTGAAAACGCACTTACAGGAGCATGGTAAAAAAATACAGCCAGATTTGCAAGATAATATTATACCTTATAAACTAGGAGGCGAAAATTTCGAATGCCAAGTATGTGGGGAAAAGTATCTCAAATTACGACTTCTAATCATCCATATGAATAAACATTACAACAATTACAGCTGTGAAATATGCGGTTCTGTGTTTATATCATTGCAGTTATTGAAACGACATTTACAGATTCACGAATCAGGCAGCTTCCCTTGCAGCAAATGTGACAAAGTATTCACGAACTCCACGAAAAGATCACTGCACTATAAAGGTGTACACCTGAAGCAATACCCACGAAGATGCCCAATTTGTCCCGAAAGATTCAACTCAAATTATCGAAGAACCAAACACTTGCGAGTTGCTCATAATCAATCCTCTGGATTGTTCAGATGCGATACTTGTGGACGAGAATACGACTTGAAATACCATCTTCTCGTCCACATAAGGTCTGTCCACCTCCAAGAGAGGAATCACGAATGCCCAATGTGTAGTTCGCGATTTTTCTCCAAGTATTGCCTTTCGAGACATATGGTTATACATACGGGGGAGAAGAATTTCAAATGTGAGATTTGTGGGAAGGCTTATGCGAGAAGGAAGAACCTTCGAGACCATTGCAGGTCTCATGAGGTCGGATTGTGTGCTATTTGTGGTTTGAACTGTGGGGATCATAATAATCTTGTCGCTCATGTGAACAGCGTGCATTAAGTATTGTGAAAGGTTTTTATATAAGTACTATAGTAATCAACGAAAATAAAGAGCAAATATAACTGCCGTGGCTCTAGGATATTCATGGATCCAGCAACGAAAATAATATGCAAAGTAGCTTTAATTAGACTTACATTTAAAAAATACACATTCAATTATTTCATCATTAGCCTTTAGCAAACCACTACTAGACAGCTTTAATTACACTTAGTTTTATTAATGTGTAGTAAAGTGCTGTTTAGTTTTACTTAAAACAGTTTCTTTCTAATGCCACGTTCCATTGTAATATTAGTATACCTTATACACACCTACTTGTTATTTTTATACATATTATGCAAAACGGAATAAACTGCTTTTATACGAAATTATTATTTATTTATTCATGACTGACTGACATTCAAACACCCTTCTCACCTTTTTTGTGTGTATGGAAAATCATCTAATGATCTCTCCAGCTCTGGACGGAGCTGAAGGGCGTGTCAGACTTTCGCTGTATACCCACCCCTGTGCCTTCACTTGTCTGTGCGCCAGAGGCCACAGTTTCACTTTCAACGCCCTTCTTACTTTACAATGTCTTCACCACTTCACACTTTTAATTAGGTCCGTGTTTCAAATAATTTTGGTATCGTAGTTAGCAGAAGCCATTTTAAAAAGGCCATTATTTTATTTTCCTCAGGACTGACGGCAAGACAACGTACGGGACCAAGGACGAGTATTTGGCAAATGACCATATCAGAGAGACAAAATGCAGCTACATTCCTAGAATATACCACCATCAAGCCTTTCTTTTATCAACAAGCGAATTTCAAATGTTTTTACTGCAACGAAGTCTTCCCAGAAATACATTCCGTTTTACAACACACCGCATTTCACGTAACTCCAGAAAGATGCTGTTTACTAAAGCAGTATCTAAGAAAAGGAAAGAGAGTTATCAAAGTAGATATATCAGGGCTCAAATGCAGGCTCTGCGAACAAAAATATTCAGATCTTGATGATATTAGAAAACATTTAACGCTAGCACATAAAAAAGAGTTCAATTCAGCAGGGAATGGATTGATGGCGTATGATTTAAATACGAATAACGGCCAGCTGACTTGCCATAAATGTTCAAAGACTTTTAATTCTTTCTTCCTTCTCAATAGACATATGAACGTGCATTTCAGTGTCGTCTGTGAGACTTGTGGTTTAGGATTCATGTCGCATCAGCGCTTGATAAACCATCGAATAGTGCATCAAACTGGAGTTTATAAATGCGATAAATGTCAGGAAGTGTTCCCCACAAAATTAAAACTACGCTACCATTTATTCAAGAAACACGAAGTAACTAATACGAAGAAGATAAAACCATTAAAATGTCCACATTGTTTAGAAAGATTCGCAGAACACTACAGAAAAATGACTCATTTGAAAGAAGTTCACGGAATCTCGTTCACATTTGAATGCAGCGCTTGCAAGGTAATGTTACCAACGCGAAGAGCTCTGACAGAACACACAACAAAGTTGCACACGCAAAAAATTCAATGCAAAGTCTGTGGAAAGTGCTTCGGAACTAAATCTTTGCTAAAAATGCATATGAGAGGACACACAGGCGAGAGAAACTTCTTCTGCGCAATTTGCCAGAAGGCGTATATGCATGAAAGGACTTTAAGGCAGCATATGAGAGTGCATGGCCCTGTTTGGAAGTTTACGTGTTCGGAATGTGGAAGCGGGTTTCATAACAGGAATGATTATAATAAGCATATGAAGCAGTGGCATCCACAATGGCAGTTTAAGACTATCGTTAAGAATTTTGGAAGTGAACTTATGAATTAAAATGAAGGTGAGAGAATATCGGCATTCGTAGGCAACACATTCAAATAAAGTCGTGCACTGATGAGTTACTGTTGATTTAAAAAAAAACCTACTTAAGTCACTATTAGTTAAAAAAAAAAACTTACATACGTGAATACTGGCCGCATCTGTAGCTGAGCCACAGTTTTTTTTAATTATTATAAACTAGTGCTTGACTGCAATCCCGCCTGATGGTGAGCAGTGATGCAATCGGTGATGGTAAAGCGCGCTAGTTTATTAAGAGCCTATCCACTCAAAAAACTGAGTGAATAGGACGGAAGATGGTAGATGAGCGAGGTGACGCAATGTTAAACCAAACAACACGACCAACGATGCTGCGCCAGAGGGAGAATGATCTGGAGACCCTTCACTACCAAACTCCCGACACAACAACATTTGGCGCATCGTACCCGGCACACATCGCAACACAATTGCTCATATGCGTCTTCCGTACGGCTTCACCAGACATCATGCCGGAACACGACGCATCGCTTGGCGGAAAGACTTTGTCTGGTGGGTGATAGCTTCTGCCGGCAGCCGATGTTATGGCCTACCACCGAGTGTTTGCCAATGTGTAATTAAAACCACAAAACAGTGGTGAAGCCGCCTCATCTCTATACAATATAACAAGAAAACCCTGTCCGATCTGTGAAGGTATTGTTAGGTATCGATAACTGATTCTACTAATGCCTACACAGCCGGGCTAAACTAAAAAAAAATCCCCCCAAAAAAAATATTATTTCGCAAAAAGTGGTGACTTAATACATGTGCTGTTGGCAATCCATGCGCGGGCGACGAGGGGCACGGCACGCGCCACGTGGTCGCATCGCTTATAATAATACCGTCAAAATGGTGATGTCATTTTTAAAAATTACCGAATTTCGGGGAGCTGGAATTAATACACGGGAAAAAAAGATTATTTAAAAATTCATTATTGTTACTATGATGATTACGTAAAATTTTATATTATATTTGGTCATGTGTTTAACTAACCTTTATTATCCTTATGGGTCGGACAGGGTTTTCTTTACATATTATCATGGGGTCCCATCTAGTACAACAGACTCTCAGTTCTTATCAAAAGATAATAGATGGCAGCATAGGTTGCGGTTTAAAACTTAGCAACGATTTTAAACCTCTTACGTGCAGTTTATAGCCTTTTTAATTTTTTTAACAATTTGAATTTACCTATTTAATGCTACTCCGTATATTTACACAACAAATACACAACAGATGGCAGTGTACTCAATTAATCCTGTCATTACATATTTTTTTTAGGTTAAGATAAGATGTCTTCTAACCATTATATTGCTGATATCTTCTTTTAGAATGCGTATTTCTCGATGCACGACGCAGGGATGTATATATGACAATGTAGACAAAACATATATGGTGGTAGTGGCCGGCCGGTCAAGCGCTCCCTGGTGGCCCTCTAGTGATATCTTTAAGAAACTTTTTTTTCTCGACCGTCTGCCCGAATTGAGCTGGACTCATTTTGTTGTTCACCTTTGGGTATCTGTATGTAGTATTCTGTAATCTGTGATATTGTATATGACACATACATACATAGATACCAATCGTGTCGCTTCGGCCTATCATGGCGGTTGGGTGGTTTAGACGATTTAGTTTCCGCTCATTTCCGAAATTGTAGCTTTAGCTTCCCATCCCTGTTAACTAACATTTGGGTGGATTTGTCTACCAAATTCTGGTTCATAAGAGCTGATGATATCATACATATCTGTAGGTAGAGACGTATTACTTCTAATGATCACGTTTTTAAATAAAATACGGGCTTTAGATGAACTTTTGCCACAAATGAGATAGCCTCTCATAGGCGTGTGTGAAGAATCAGCAATGCTAGTCGAAAAGGGCCACTAATTTACGCCAATTACTTAATTTTAGTGGCATTTCTAAACGATGTGAAAAACACATTCAATAGGTATGGACGATATTAGGACGTCAGCTACCCGAAACTGTCAGATTTTCCAATCAATCTTGAGCCGTAATGCTTTAGAGATAAAGTTGAAAATTTAATAAAGAAATTAACAAATTGTAGTAGCTTGATCTGCTGTCGTCTGTACCTACTAATGTTTAGCTGACGAAATAAAGGAAGTTCTCAAGTATTTCATATGTATAGATACTATTTACGCCGCTTTGTGATCTAAAAAGGTTTCTAGTCATTATAATTTACTCATAATACATAAACAAACATATAAATAGAGATCGGAAATTAAGGCTCTTACATATATCTAAACTTGAACAAAATGCCAACGAAAGAATAATTTGGATACGCCTTTTAATTAACAAATGTATAAAATATTTTAGTTTTTATATATTTATATACTAGTACATAAATTATTCCTTCAAAAGAGAAGAAATACTTTGTTATACGCCATCTGGTGGTATTTTTGGAAATATTTATGAACAAAACGTATAGTAGCATACATATTTACTACGTGTATCAAAAGGTATTTAAGCGCCGAATTATCCGACTTCTATAAAGTGCTATAATAACATATAAACATATAAAGTATGTAACATATAAAGTTTTGCTAAACTTTATTTTCTAATTTTAGGCCTAAAGTTTTTATTATCCATAATAATTCATCATGGCAGTATTACGGTTAGGAATCATTTTGAGGCAATTAATGCAAAGTACTTTAATGCAATTTACTTAAAAACTGACCACAAGAAATAAGAACACATGTGTAGAAAACCCACTAGAGAACAATCATGCTAATAATTCCAATTCATTATACCCAAGAGAATTCAAAATATTCGTATCATCAGCAAGTACTGTATGTGAAAAGGTCAATATTTTTTTTTTTATATTGTCATCATCATCATCATCATCAACCTTTTATAGTCCCACTGCTGGGCACAGGCCGCCTCTCATACAGAGAAGGGAATGGGGATATTTTAATGCTTTAATTTTTTTTATTGATATATCTAAGCTTGTTTACTCCAACTTAATGATCCGACACTTCGCCTTAAAACAACAGACATAACCTCATTTTGTTATAGTACGTTTTTTTATTTGCACATTAACCTCGACTGAATAACGTATACGCTATTGGTGACCAAACAGAGGAATGAACAAAAATATAGTTTAAAAAACTAAAAAACATGCTTTAAAAAAATATCAAACTAAAAAGTTAAAAATAATGTAAAAAAAAACGTGAGTCGCTTTGTGCCATAATTTTTGTATATTAAGCTCCTCACGCTTTTTTAAAAATTATTTTTAACTTTTTAGTTTGATATTTTTTAAAAGAACTTCTTAGTTCGATATTATTTAAAAAAAAAAAAAAAACAAACGTACGGACGTATTGAAAACGGTGGGACATTTTACAGTAATGAGCCGCTCACTCGTAGTCTAAAGAGTTAGAGACGGACAAACAAACAAGCAAGCGAGCAAACATAAAAGTGAAGCCAATAAAAAGCATGTAAAAAGAAAAATAAACATGAACATTTTATATCCCCAGGAACCGAAGCAAAGCGACGACAAGGTGCGCTGACCAGTATCTGGGAACTGACACTTTCTGAGCGACAGAACGCCTCGATGCTTCTAGAGAACACCACAGCGACACCTTTTGTATACTGCAGATACTATTTTAAATGCTTCTTCTGCAGAGAACAGTATTCAGAGATAAAAACACTCCTACAACACACAATGACTCATGAGACACCAGATAATTCTATCATCCTCAAAGAATACCTCCCGAAAGGTAAAAGGACAGTTAAAGTCGACATTTCAGACTTAAAATGCAGAATTTGTAATGAAAGTTACAAGAACCTCGACGACACACGAAAGCATTTAACTGTAGATCATAAAAAGCCTTTCACTGAATCTGGAAACGGATTGGTCGCTTACGATCTCTCTACCAAAAATGGCCAGTTCGCCTGCCACATATGCAACAAGATCTTCCAGACTTTTATACTCTTAAATAGGCATATGAATGTACATTTCAGTAATGCGGTTTGTGAAACTTGTGGGGCAGGTTTCATGACTCATCAGCGGCTGATACAACACAAAGAAATCCACTTACCAGGAGGGTATCCTTGCAATAAATGTAACAAAGTATACACAACGAATTCGAACTTAAAATATCATATAGAAAAAGCCCATGAAGGAACGACGAAAATGAGAATGCTGAGATGTCCACAATGTCCTGAAAGATTTACTGAACACTTTCGAAAGTTAAAGCATTTGAAGGAAGCACACGGGATTACATTTACTTTTGAATGTGACGTGTGTCATTCGGTGTTCCCAAGCCGCAGAGCTTTGACGATGCACACAAATAAATTGCACACCGAAAAAACACAATGTGAAGTTTGCAAAAAGAGTTTTAGCTGTATCACTTCTCTAAAGAAACACATGGTTTCACACACTGGAGAAAGGAACTTCATTTGTTCTCTTTGTCAGAAAGCTTACAGACATCAGAAGAGTTTAAAACTGCATATGAGAACACATCTTCAGGGAGAACAATACATTAAATTCAATTGCTCTGTTTGTGGGAACGGGTTTCCCAATAGGAACGACTATAATAGACACATAAAGGAATGGCACCCAAGGACCCTTTTCGAGTATTCTGGTCATTAATTAATTTACGTATAAAGGATATTGTTTTTCTATCGTTGATTAGTTTATTCATATTTTTAATTAGAGGTCGGTTATACGTACGTATACCTGATTTTACTAAAGATAAATATGGATATGTCTTTCGGTACACGTAGTTAATATGTATGTATGCCACACAGGTTCTGTTTATAAATATTTCTGAAAATGCCACTCGATGGCGTACAATTTTATAAAAGGAAAAATTTTGGTAAAATGTAGTTACTTAAAAGGCGTATCCACATTAATCTTTAGTCGGCATTTATTTCAAGTTTAGGTACATAAGCGGCGTAATTTCTGACCTCTATTCATAATGTCTTGTATCGACATCTATATTGGCCCCCAACTCGGCTATGTAGACCCAATAGGGTATTTGACTAAAAAGACTATTTAGTCCGTCAGTCAGATTTCCAAAAAATACTAGACACGTACTTTTTCTTTTTTCATATAAACAATAAATTGACAAATATAAAAGGCATCAATGATCAGGAGTGGTGGCTGGTGACGTCACTGGTCGCTAAAAATTGTAGCACGAGTTTTCAACGCGCTGTGTCGTCTTTATTTTTTGTTTACCTATATGAAGAAAGAAAAAAGACGTGTCTAGTATTTTTTGGAAATCTGTCTGATGGACTAATTAGATTTTTTAGTCAAGTAACCTATTTTGCGCCAGTAACGGCCATTGAGACATGATTTTATTTTGTCTATAATTACTTAGGTTAAGTATGAAAGACAGTATTCTAATTGAAAGCAATTAATGTTTGACTGATTTAATGGATCTCTTGTAGAACTAAGCTTAGTTACTTATATTTTTATTGGGTATAAAATGAGAACAAGAATTTCATTATTGTTTCATTTATTGAAGAAAAACTTCACCACACAAAAAAACAGCCCTTCGAAGGTTATAAGATTCCATTGTAATCCATACTAATATTATAAATGCGAAAGTATCTCTGTCTGACTGTCCGGCTTTCACGCCAAAACCACTGAACCGATTGTAATGAAATTTGGTACACAGATAGTCTAGAGCAAGGCTGCTCAACCCCAGGCCCCACCCCATAATATGACCCGCGAAAGAATTTTGAGTGGCCCGCGCTAATACCTAGGTACCTATATTTTTAATATAGGTAGCAGTGGCGAAGAGTCCATACAAGCCGATTCCCACCGGGTTACCTTTCAAAAATCAGTTCCATATTCATACAAAAGTATTTACATTCTATTTCATTAACAAAGTATTATTAATCAAATGCCTGCGCGATTTACAATAGCAATAGTAATTCTTAGCAATACCCTAAGTATCACATTTCATTTTATAGTCGTAAATTAATCAGCGCTTCAATTTTTCGTACTTAAATTACATTGAAGGTAACTCGACGAATTATAGCTTATCTCGGCCAACGTTTTACTATGAGGCGAAAAGAGATAGAGTGTGTCAGACCATCTCTTTCTAATGCTCGCTAACCGTCCGTAAAATTTAAGAAAAGATAGGCTAATGCCAATCGGCTTGTAGTTCTCCCCTCTCCTCTATTAGAAAGAGACAAAGAAACCACTCAAACCACGGTACTAGAGAAAGGAAATATGATAAAATTAAAAAGAATTAGCGTTATAATGAAATCCTTCGCAAGTCATATTCTTTTTATTTTGGCATATTTTCGTGTTTCATTTCGTTTGGTTGAAAATAAATTATTGTTAGAATGTGACATGTGTTGCTATACCACTGGTGCGTGATAATTTTGTTTGTTATATTTTAATATTTGTGTTATTTAAACTGTGACTGATTCTGTAAGGTAATTTAATCGCAGATTTGGTTATATACTGTGGATTTTGTTTGTTATTATGGCTTATATTATTCTACCGGCAATATTATTCTTATCTGAAGACCTCCTCCAAGATATCCTACAGTAGATAAGTGTTTAAGTGTTTATTTTTTTGAACCGGCTTCCCTTTGTTAAAATTTCACCCTTCGCCACTGATAGGTAGGTATATTTTTAAATGTTTTTTTTATGTATTTTTTTATATAGAAAAGATGTAAGTAAATTAATATGTAAATATGGTGAAATAAAGGACATATTCCTAATAAACAATAATTCTATTTTATATTCGTAATAATTTTTATTGCGCTTTTCGTGAGAGTAACTGAAATAGGAGATGTAGGTAAGTGGCCCGTCATTAACGACTACATCTACCTTTTGGCCCGACTCTTAAAAAGGTTGAGCAGCCTTGGTCTAGAGCCTGAGAAAGG
This sequence comes from Sesamia nonagrioides, assembly GCA_017933935.1. Classification (NCBI taxonomy): domain Eukaryota; kingdom Metazoa; phylum Arthropoda; class Insecta; order Lepidoptera; family Noctuidae; genus Sesamia; species Sesamia nonagrioides. The sequence goes on from JADWQK010002441.1 coordinate 71,202, forward strand.
ACATAGGCTATATAACATCTTTCTATGACCAATAGGGGAAGAGCAGTAACAAAAAATGTTGCGAAAACGGGAGCAAACGCGGACGTACATATTGCTCCCATTATTTTAACAGGCGATTATTTTATATCAACTGGGCCTGTAGCCAATGTAACATCGCTTCGTAGGGAAGCGAAATCGCATACCAAACCAGCCAATGGCGGGAACGATTGACCACGTGATTTATCACGTCGCGTGGTCTATCGTTCCCGCCATTGGTTGGTTTGGTATTCGGTTTCGCTTCGCTACAAAGCGATGTTACATTGGCTACAGACCCTGAGCTCTTTCGGTTCGAAGCTTACGCAGGTGAAACCCCGGGGCACAGCTAGTAATCAAATAATGCTTGTAAACGCATCTACGATACAGGAGTAATTTCCTAGTGTGTGAGAATAATAATAATTAAGTAAATATACCCACATGGCTGCATATGGCGAGCTGTAGATTGGGCAGTAGGGCATCCTCAAGGACCCTATCTCCCGGGAGAATTCTTATTCCTCTTATATTATTCTAGCTTGCCTTTACTGGCCGGATTGAGTTGAAATTTGCAAATAAAAACGTGCTCGAAGCGAGGAATTACTCCAATCAGATGCTAGATGGAATCTTGACTGTACTTCCGGGATTAGCCAGTGGAATACCGCTCAACTCCTCATAAGGACATCAGGATAATTTTGGTGGGAAGGGAGTGTCAGACTTTGACTAACTAAAACCCTCCCATGTTCCTTCACTTGCCTATGCGCCAGGGGCCACGGTATTTATTTCAAACAACCTCCGGCCTTAGCATACATCGGTCTTCGTGGACCCCGTCACGATATGCTGATATTTCTCTGAGGCGCGCCTAGAATACAAGGCGCCATCGACTCGGGCCTGGTCCTTACCGGGCGGCGAGCTGCCCAGAGTTCGATTTCGTCTCCCAACCAGAGTGCTTCCTGCGGCGGCTAGAGAAGTGAGGGCGCTGAAATTTCCGCTCGCTCATCAAAGCATCACAGCTTTACAGAAAGGGATGACGGTCTGCCGAGCTCCAGACCAAGGCCCGAACCGGGGATGGACGCCAAAGATCACCGCCGATCGCTGCCGCGAGGACACGGTGGAACTCACAGGGCGGTGCTCCATCCAAGCCGGACAAACCTGTACCGTATGCTCCACCGTGTCCTCAGGCCATTGTGGTAACACCGAAGCGTTTGCTCCGGCATTATCCGGAACAGGAACCTCGCAAAAGAGCCATGTCTGGTGAGGACCTGTGTCAGGCCGAAGGCGAAGGCGCCGTGGCACCTCTGTAGCCACTCCTCAAAGACCACGGCTTACCGCCGCTATTGCTGCGTGCCCAGCAACTCACACCCTGCCATTTTATCTGTGATTATTATATTATCATGGGTCAAGCAAGTGACATTTTCCTTCCATAATTTAAGGTAACCGATGCACTATAGCCACCCGAAGTCCCGAACCCATCGTCCAATAAGTTTGTTTCATGTTTTGCAATCATACTGCATCAACCGGAGGTTGTTCTTGGGTGCACTTGTATAGAGCATAGAGGGATATTCATCGGAAGGTAATATCTTTTAACATTATCAAAAGGGCCTCCACGACTTAGTCTGTTAACTCGTACGCCTTCGAAAGGCCCGGGACCCAAAGGTTTCGAGATATTATGTCAAACACTTTTTTTTTTACTTTAGTAGTACAGACAAGAGCACATCAAGCTACTACAAACTTCCAAATTTCTTTATCGGGAAGTATCTAGGTTGTTTGGGAATATCTGACAGTTTCTGATAGTTTGACCTGCTGTAGTCTGTACATAGATTACTTAAAGTTATAAATATTCGATTTTACAAACTCTAACATTACCTATTTCATTTCGCAGTCAATGACCCGGCGGTGCTTGAAACAAGTATATGGCAATTAACGGCTCCAGAAAGGAAAAATGCGTCTACATTTCTTGCATGTACGACTGTGAGACCTTTTATATTTAAGGGATCAAGCTTTAAATGTTTCTTCTGCACGGAACACCATTCAGAGCCGACAGCTTTATTAGAACATACTGCAACCCACAAAATCGATAATAGGGAAGTCATTTTCGAAAAATATGTTACCAAGGGCAAAAGATGCTTACAAGTAGATATTTCGAAACTAAAATGTCGGTTATGTGACGAAAATTATCCAAATCTCAACAAGATTCGAGAACATCTGATAAACAAGCATGACAAACATTTCTTTTTATCTAGTAATGGCATGACGGAATATAGCTTGGAGCTTGTAAATAATAATTTTGTTTGCCATATTTGTAACGCGAATTTTCATAATTTCAACCTCTTAAACGGGCATATGAACAATCACGTGGGCAAAGTAGTGTGCGAAAACTGTGGGGAAGCGTTTTTATACCAGCATTTGCTTATGAAACATAAAGAGACTCATTTGTCAAACACTTTCAATTGTACACTATGCGACATTAGGTTCTCGAAGAAAAGCCAGTTGAAATACCACACAGATATAGTGCATAAGGGAAGGAAACGAGGTAATAACAAAAAATGTCCTAAATGTCCCCAAACCTTTCGAGAACACTACGCCAAATTACTGCATTTAAGGAAAATCCATGGAATTACAAAGAGTTTCTCATGCCATGTCTGTAAAAACACTTTCTCGACCAGACGAGCGTTAACAGAACATCTTACAAAATTCCACACTGAGAAACACAAATGCGAAGTGTGCTCTAAGTGCTTTGCTGTAGAGTCGAGATTAAAACAGCACTTGACCGTACATACAGGAGAAAAGAAGTTTATTTGTTCCATTTGTAAAAATAGTTACATGCATAGGAAGACTCTAAATAAACATATGAAGACTCATGGAAATTTGACAGTTTTTTAAATACAATTGGATAGAGCACGGCGCGGGATTGCAAGCAAAAAGCTACCATCATAAACATGAAACAGTAACATCCTTCTTATGGGGATATTGTGGAGTGAGAGTGAGATAGAAGATTTAATTTTATTAAGACGCACCTAACGAATATTCAAATTCAGAATGCAATTTCATCCCAGCGACAATAGGCGGATATTTTTTTGGAGACATGGTAAAATTTAAATATCGTTTCTCGGCCTTTTGGCTAAGATCAAAGTGTAAAATTTAAATGACGACCTGGTAAAGATCGCGGGAAACTGATGGGTGTGGGCAGCACAAGACTGATCGTTGTTGAAGAATCCTCCTCCTCAAGTCGTTCTCCTCATTACTGAGGGTCGTGATGTCGCTGTGGAATTATCTTCTCCTTTACAATAGTTCGCCGATCCTTGGCCGCGAGTATAGCATCATGCAGGCCGGTCTCCAGAGATGAACGAATTTGATCAGTCCACGTCTAGAACGTCGACCATCCACCTTTCCAGTAACTATGAGATGTTCGAGGTTGTCTCCATCCTTTCTGGCAATGTGGCCAAAATATTCCAAAATTCTTCGGAGGCAAACAGAGGAGAGTCTTATTGTGACACTTTTGTGGAAGAATCATAGATGTAGGATTTTTTGCTACGCCAAAGATACACAATGCGTGTGAGCGAGAGATCCCGATCCAGTTGATTTCAGAGGAGAAAGAAAGAGACAAAAAATAAATTGCAATTGAGACATTGTTTTCACAAGAAAGGGCCCCTAGAGTCAATGAGTGCATTGCGGCGTGGTGTATTTTGTGATTATTTTAAAAATCCCTTAATAAAAGAACAAAAAAGGTTTAAGCTCAGCTATGGTGTCTTGTTCTGTGTGTGAATGTGATGTGACAAAAAGAAATAACCCAAATCAATACACTTTTCACAGGTAAATACGATTTTGTCATCATAAGTTTCCGAAACATATATTGTCAAATTTATGCAATTATATCGATGAGAAAAAAGTAATTTCAATGTATTACTTATTCCCATTGTTGTATGTAAGTATATTTTGTAATTTTAAATAGGATTTATGAAAATATTGTGTAAAAATTAAAATTGTTTGTTTACGCTAGTGCTTGACAAAGCGGTTACGTCACAAGTATCGATAAAATGTAACTTAGTTTTAAAAACAGCGTAACTGGATTACCATACTACATATTTAACCAAATTATAACTAGAAATTAGTAAAGGAAGAAAGTACTGGAACTTACTAGCGCCCGGTTTTTAATTTCTTTTTACTAAATAATAGTTAATAAGATTTTCTTTAGTTTTTATTCTTTCAATATATAATAACAATTATATTGAAAGTGGTCGTAGTTATTTCTAGTAAATTTTGCTTCAGTTCTGCGAATTGACCACTTACTTATAGCAAATTTACCAAATATAACTATACTACAATAAATTTACAAGTCATCATCATCGCTTAATTTAAAATTTTATTGCAGCGCACAGTGTTTTATAAACCCAAAAAAAGTGACATCGTCTTTTTATTCCAGATTCGTATAGATTGATTTAAAAGAAATGCTAGAGTAAAATACCGAAGTTTCTAGTACATCTAGATGATGAGATATAAATTTTTGAAAATACGTAAATTTTTATCCGGATTATTAAAAAAACAATCATAATAAATTACTAGTTCAAATTATCAGCAAGCTGATTAAATACATACATGAAGATTTTAAAGGCGCAAATTACAAAGTTATCAAAAAATATTTAGGTTCATTTAAATCGACGTTATAATTTATTTTAATATTTTCGATTTTATTTTTTAACTCGATTAATCCTGATTTTCGCTACTTAATTTTTTTACATAAAATTGCTTTATATGTGGCCTATACACACAAAAAAAATCAAAGCCCGAATTCGTGGACTAACGAAGTTATGATTAATATTATGTTTATCCGGATCGAATCGAGGTTAGGGTTGTCAATTTTGTAAAATTATATTTCGGTTAATTTTGTTTGTTTTGTTCATGAAAACGAAAAATGTTGAATTATTGTGATTTATAAATTCCAATTTAACTAATCTCCACTTATATTGTGGAAAATGAAAAATATTTTTGTAAAAATTATTTAGATACATCAATAAGTTTTCGGCATATAAAATATAAAAATTAGTGCCCGATGCAATTACTATAGTTCTGGCGCTTGATAACTAACGTCATAGTACAACGCTTGCTCAACTTCGAATTTTTAAATGTCTCTTGTATTTTTAAATTAAACAAATACTAGTGTGTAGCTACAATTACTAGAATAACGGATTGCGAGTAAGCAATTTTGCAAGTATTATTAGATTCTATAGTATGAATCAGCCAGTACACGTTTATGTATAATCAGTAAATGTGACAATTTCTGATGAAGGGATACGTGTGGTATGGGAAGAGGTCCACCCTCGATAGGCTTTTGCTAAAACCCCATATCATTACACGTAGCCTGGAGGAACGGGGGTGAGGCATCATGGAGCCGTCACAGACCCTTGATGCCACTTTGCCTCAGCAGCACCTGACCCATGCTGCTGAGGGATGTCCTTCTGAGCTCCGATCAGAGGACTTAATGCTAGGAGGGCATGAGGGCGCCAACCCTCATGTTGGTCCACGAGTGGCAAGTGAAGTTGTGGATAGTGCCACAGCCGACATCCTTCAACCTCCGGGGGTGATCGCTCCAGTGCTAGGAGAGGCGTCTGGTGAAGGAACTTCAGGTTCAAAAATATTATCGAGGTTGGATATTTTCCAGCTCATGAAAGGGAAAAGCTATTTATCTCTTTCAGAACGAGTGAATTTGATTGTCAACACAATTGGGCCTGACTATCAAATTTCTCGTACTGAAGATGAATTAAAATCAACTCTTCCTAGTTTGTTGTCCAAATGTGAAACCAAATATAAAAAATGTAAGAACATGACAAATTTTTTGAAAAAACATGGCAAGTGGCTCAGTGAAACTTTCATTAGCGGCTACATTAGCGCTCCACCTGAACACACTGACGATGATAGTTTTAGGAAACTTAGCAAACGACAGCAAATCCGTAGTCGCCAAAGATTAGAGTCTACACTGCAATGTGAGCCTCTACAGAAAAGAATAAAAGCCTTTGTAAATACCTTGCACATTGGTGGAGAGCACTCACATCAAACATCAACGGTATTTACAAATGTGATTGAGTCGTGCTTACAATCGAATGACACTATCACGGAAATAGCTAACAAAATGTGAACAACTGCAAAACCTTACACAGCAGAAGAAGCGCTAGCAATATTAATTGACAGAAACATGACTGTTGAGACATATAATTTTATTCACCTAGATTTGCAGCAGCGGGGTTTTCCGGCATACCCACCTTATTACAAAATTTTGAAAGCCAAACAAAACTGTTACCCAGAATGCGTTCACATTACAGAACGAGAAGCGGTTGTTCCTTTACAATCACTTCTGCAGCACACTTTTGACCGCATTGTGCAATTGCAAGATGAAGTTTTCTCACAATACTGCAACAAAATAGGAACCAATATTTTAGACTGTGTCTTTGAAGGGGTTTGGGGTTTTGATGGTAGTTCGGGGCAAGCTTTGTACAAACAAGCTTTTGAGGATCAAGGTGAAAACGAAAGCAGTATTTTTGCTACAACTTTTGTACCCTTAAGAATTTACCATCAAAGCACCCAAAATGACAAGGTATTATTGTGGACAAATATTGCAGCTCAGTCTTACAGATCTTGCCGCCCATTGCGAATAATTTATAAAAAAGAATCTAAAGAACTGATTTTATCCGAAAAAGACAGAGTTAACCAAGAAATCGACCACCTTACTCCTTTCTATTATAAATTACCGAGTGGGCAGCAAATCAACGCTACCTGCAATTTATATTTAGCGGCAATTGACGGTAAAGTACTTAATACGATACTTGATACGCCATCGCAAATGCGTTGTCCATATTGTGCACTTACAGCAACACAATTTAATAACCTAGAAATTGTATTTTCGAAAACAGTGGACTCAGATACATTGACGCATGGTATCAATCCTCTACACGCCTGGATCCGAGTTTTGGAGTTTCTCCTCAAACTCGGGTACAAATGTGAAGTGAAAAAATGGCGTATCAAGCAATCTTCACAAGAAGGGCTTGCAGTACAGGAAAGAAAAAAACGTATCCATAATGCTATACGTGATAAAATTGGTGTATTGGTAGATGTCGTTCTTCCTAATTCTGGAACCACTAATGATGGCAACACAAGTCGCACAGTTTTGGCAGATGAAAACCGAAAAACTTTTGCAGATATTTTGGGATTAGAACTTTGGCTTCTTGATGGTTTATACATTATTTTAATCGTGATTTCTTGTGGAATTCCTGTAGATGCAGACAAATTTGGTGCATTCTGTAAAGACCTTGCCTACAAATATGTAAGTGTCTATGACTGGCATCCTATGACGGTTTCCATTCATAAAATTTTAATTCATGGGGCATCTATTATTGACAAAACACCACTACCGATTGGTATGCTTTCAGAGCAAGCCGCCGAATCACGGAACAAATATTGGCGATCTGATCGGGAGCACCACACGCAAATTTGATCGTAAACAAACAATGTATGATTTGTTTCATAGAGCATTAGTGTCTTCCGATCCAATTATTGCTGCTCAAATGCAGCTCCAAAGAAGAAAACATTTAAAAAAACGTCCATTGCCTGCTGCTGCTTTGGCGTTACTTAAACTTACTCACAATGAGAAAGAATTTACTGATGATATAGACGACCACGAAATGTTGACTGTAGAGAATGATTTATTTTTGGTTTTTGATGATTTTAATATTTAAAATATCTGCAATTAAAATTTAATGATTATATTAGTTATCTGTTTGATCAAAAGTTTCATCATTTAAATTCATCAAGTGTTGTTTATTATTATTCCTTAAAATATAAATTTTAGCAACTTCGTTTGGTTAAGTAAAATCAATATTAAAATTTAATTATGTAGCTGAATCCGTTATCTATACTAATATAATAAAGCCTGAAGAGTTCGTTTGTTTGGTTTAACGCGCTCATCTTGAGATGATGTGATGGACCTTATAGGTCCGATTTGACAAATTCTTTGTGAGATAGCCCATTTATTGAGGAAGGTTATATATAATAGGCTATATATAATATCACGCTACGACTAATAGAAGCGGGGCAGTAACCAAAGATGCGGGTGAAACCGCCGGGTACAGCTAGTTAATAATAAACCCGCAAGGGAGTTGCGATCCCACGGAACTGATGACAAGGAATAAGGTTCTGATACTCTGTCAACAAAGGCAAGAGCCTTTTTCTTTCACTGACAGAATATCAGTAAAATGCTGATAGGGATATTGACCGTACTTCCGGTAAAGTCATGATAGCCATATACACACTTCCTCAGAGTAATATAATATTTATTCCCCCATCTTGCTAACTCACTATGGGTATATATTATTGAATATACGAGTGTATTTATTGATTATGTGAATTACATCCAGTTATCCAAAAACTGTATATCGTCCTATCACAGTCTTAGTACATCTTACGAGTAGCTGCCTTAGTATTTACTTTATTTTCACACTTCGTAATACACCTGCGTCCACCGCGGTTTGTACTTGGAGACGTGTTAATGGAGCATACAGTCCAGGTATCTTCATTATATTTTCCTTTGTTCATATGTACTGTCCAAGTTTATTATAGACATGGCTAGTCTATATTAAACTTGGACAGTACATATGAATTTAAAAAGTCACATTTGTACTTGTTCGTTATGGAACCGGCAACCTCGTGCATGAAAAGTGGGCCTGAACCGCAGGACCATCACGACACAAACAGTTCGAATCAAATACAATATGTAAATATAATTTATTTCAGCGGAAATAATGTAAATCAACCATTTTTTTAAAGACTAACTATGGAGTTTCTTGCCGGTTCTTCTCCATAGGAAAACGATCAATTGGGAACCGTGCACTAGCTTCTGACGTATTGTAAGTGCCCATGTGGGCCTATGTGAAATAAAAAAAAATTGAATCAATTTATACCCGGTTTACATTGGTTGTAAGTGCCAACCCTAGCAATAAATTTCTAATGACTATAACTTTGTTAGTCCACGGATTCGGGCTTTGATTTTTTTTGTGTGTATAGGCCACATATAAAGCAATTTTATGTAGAAAAATTAAGTTGCGAAATTCAGGACTAATCGAGTTAAAAAATAAAATCGAAAATATTAAAAAAAATTATAACGTCGATTTAAATGAACCTAAATATTTTTTGATAACTTTGTAATTTGCGCCTTTAAAATCTTCATGTATGTATTTAATCAGCTTGCTGATAATTTGAACTAGTAATTTATTATGATTGTTTTTTTAATAATCCGGATAAAAATTTACGTATTTTCAAAAATTTATATCTCATCATCTAGATGTACTAGAAACTTCGGTATTTTACTCTAGCATTTCTTTTAAATCAATCTATACGAATCTGGAATAAAAAGACGATTTCACTTTTTTTGGGTTTATAAAACACTGTGCAGCGTACAAAAGATTAATTTGTCACACTAAAATCAAAATAAGTGAAAGTGGCAATTGCTTAGAACTAGAGAAAATAGCAGTTTTATCTACTAACACTATGTCAACAGTAGCTAAAATTAATAATTCTTTAAATTATAATAAAATTTTTAAAGAATTGATGCAAGACAGTAACGAAAACGAAGAAACTGATTTCGGCGATGAAATTTTACTGATAGATTATACTGCTTCTCTTTCTCAAATGTCTATGATGATTGTTTTATATATACCGGGACTTAGATTAAGTGTGACTATTGCGTTCAAAGTTTGATATCGAAATCATCCGATACATTATATAATTGTTTGATAATCAAAAAGGATTTTTCAAAAACAAATAAAGGCTATCTTACATACCCATCAAATGATGTAATTAAATTGTGTTGTAGAGCTAAAACTTATTTTAGAGAAAACATGAAGAAAAAAATTATGTCTGAAGTAATTTTTGCGAAATGTGTGCCGAAAATTTTACGGACCGCAGAATCTCTATTAGATAGCCCATAGACCCATTAGATAGCCATAGGTATTTATTTATGAAAGCTATTGTTGAAAGTTATTTTGATCTTCGCTTAAAACATGAAAGCAAAATGTTAAAATTTGATAGAAAAACATTACGGACACACTTAAACAGAATTGTAATATTTCAAGGTCAATAACCTTGAAATATTTAGGTTTCACAAAGAGTCGTTCGACTACAGATGCGGGTATTGGTCTACTGAAACACATATTTAATGCATGGGAGAGGTCGCAAAATCCTATTGGAATTTTTTGTGAACTCTCCAAAGCCTTTGATCGTGTGCACCATGATACACTTTTGCGTAAACTACGCCATTGCGGTGTCCCAAATTCCAGTGTGTAGATATTAATGGTGTGAAATCTTCCGGGCTACCAGTTCAGTTAGGTGTACCGCAAGGCTAAATACTGGGTCCATTCTTGTTTTTAGTATATATGAATGATTTACCATTTTATTTGAAAGGCATCTGTGACGTGCTGTTTGCAGATGATACTTCTCTTATTTTTAAAGTAGACAGGAATAGACAAAATTTTGGCGAAGATAACAGTGCACTCTCAATAGTAACAGATTGGTTTACGTCAAATAACCTAGTACTAAATACTAAGAAAACGAAATGTGTAAAGTTCGCCTTGCCAAACGTTAGAAATTTGCGACCCTATATCGTTTTAGACAAAGAAGTGAAACTGTGGGCTCGGCAGTTTTTCTGGAAATCACAGTAGATGCCAAACTTCAGTGGGAACCACACATATCAACCCTAGCAGGAAGTCTCAGTTCGGCCGCCTATGCCGTCAGGAAAGCAAGACAATACACTGACGTTGATACAGCTCGTTTAGTCTATTTTAGTTATTTCCACAGCGTTATGACCTACGGTATTCTACTGTGGAGCAAAGCTTCTGACATACAAAATATATTTGTTCTCCAAAAACGTCCTGTCCGAGCAATTTACCAGCTCGGTGTAAGAGTTTCTTTAAGAGATTCCTTTAAAGATATTGGCATTCTCACGGTTGCTTCGCAATTTGTCTTAGCCAACACCTTATATCTTAGGCAAAATATTCACATGCACACCAAAAACAGTGAGATCCATAATGTTAACACCCGAAATAAGGAAAAACTACGAGCCCCTTTTCGCTGACTTCAAAAGGTTCATAACTTTTTTGTTGGGCTTGGTATAACTTTTTATAACAAGATACCCTCTGCTTTGCAAGACTTGCCTCACAATGCATTTAAAGCACAAATCAAATCCAAGCTTTGTTCAAAGGCATATTATTCTGTAAATGACTATTGATAAGAATAGCTGGTCGCTCTGATTAACTCGAGACAATGTTTGTGTTCCTTATCCAGAATTAGCTTACTGACACATTATATGAGTTCATATAATTTGCGTTTTTACTTATTTACATTTCCATTTTAATGATATTTTATTTTTGTTTTTGCTTTTCTGGTATTTTGGCGTGGCTAGCTGGCATATGATAAATAAATTCATTTTTGTTGTTTTTTTTTCTCTTGTATTACTGTACCTACATAGTATTGTATAAACTAATATGTTTTTTTCTAAATGAACAGATAGCTGTGCTGCTGGGAGTTTTTTCCGCCACTTCTTCCCAGCGAAAGCACTAAGGACTGTCGATGGGTGGGCGTTTTGGGGGACTGTCTTATGCAATCATCATCATCAACCTCTTTTTTATCATCGCACTGCTGGGCACAGGTCTTCTCTCATACAGAGAAGGATTGAGCGTAATCACCACGCTTGCTCAATGCGGGTTGGCGATTTCAGACTTAAGGTCCAGGTTCCTTCAAGATGTTTTCCTTCACCTTCAGTCATTGGTATCCAAGGTATACTTAGAAAGTACATATAACTTTAGAAAAGTTACATTGGTACTTGCCTGACCTGGAATCGAACCCGCGCACTCATACTTGAGAGGCTGGTGTTTTAACCACTAGGCCACTACGACATATATACGACTCGACACGACATATCTTATATTCTTATGTAATATTGACGTTCAAAAAGTGCTGATTCTCAGCCTAATTTGAATAAATGACTTTTGATTTTGATTGTATATAATAGTATCATGTTTTTACTTATTTACATTTCTATTTTAATGATGTTTTGATAAATTTTTTGCTTTACTGGTTTTTTGGTGTAGTTAGTTACCATATGGTCAATAATTTCATTGTTGTAGTATTTTCTTGTGTTCATTATTATACATAGTATTGTATAAAGTCATGTGTATTTTTTTTTTATTAAACAGACAGCTGTGCTTCTGGGGAGTTTGTTCCGTCACTTCTTCCCAGCGAAAGCACTAGGAAGTGGCGAAAGGCGGACGTTTAATATTGACGTTCAAGTGCTGATTCTCAGCCTAATTTGAATAAAATATTTTTGATTTGTTTTTTGATTGGAAGTCGTGGTGGCCTAGTGATTAAAACACCAGCCTCTCAAGTATGAGTGCGCGGGTTCGATTCCAGGTCAGGCAAGTACTTACCAATGTAATTTTTCTAAAGTTATATGTACTTTCTAAGTATATCTTGGACACCAATGACTGAAGATGAAGGAAAACATCTTGAGGAAACCTGGACTTTGGGTCTGAAATCGCCAACCCGCATTGAGCAAGCGTGGTGATTACGCTCAATCCTTCTCTGTATGAGAGGAGACCTGTACCCAGCAGTGGGACGATAAATAGGTTGATGATGATGATGATTTTTGATTTTGGAATAAATAATTAATTAAAAATAAAGTGCTTTTATTCCTGTACTACAATTTCAATCAGTATTGCGCCTGAAATAACTTGTAAATATCTGGAACTAGCGGAAAATGGTTTTTATTATATAAATAATCGATAATGATATATTTATCGTAAGCCATCCTGGACAACACTAGTTTTCACTCAAACATTGTCATTTACGCACACATTTGTATATATTTTTTTGACTCAGTATCGAGTCGTTTATGTGTATCTTTTACTTCCTATATCTATGGGAAGAATTCATAATGTATAATAATAACCTTCATGTACTCTGAGCCAGAAGAAATAATTTTGATTGTCTCATTTGACCAATTTCTGGATTTCAATGTATGAGGTCGATTTTATAGCTTGCGCAGGCGAAGGATTTTTGTCCGCAGACTTTTTTGTCCCCTAAAATAGATCGCTTACAACTGTATCGAGTAACGAGGGATTATAAGTACCGCGTACAAAAAGTCCCCCGAATAACCGAGGACTTGCAGAGAGCGGACCGGACGAAAGTAAGCAGTAAAATAGAACTCGTGTGACTCGGCGAAGCAACGCACAAGGGGGACTTTAGTCCGCGTTGTGCGCTCTCACTTCTCTACATTTCTGGGCAACGAATGACCGCACACCGTGTGCGTTGAGTTTGTGGTAAATCCGCGGTGGACTTTTTTTCCCGGAGTGTACTTTTTATCCGCCGCGGAGAAAACTCCGTCGTCTGCGCAGGCCCTTAAGGTTGGTCATTAATACCTAATAAAGGACTGAACACTGGCGTCAAAAGTTCTGTAAAAAAATAAATAAAAACAATGCAGTCGTCTGTATTTTGACTCTTTTATTTACATACCAAAATTACACGAGCATCTCAGTAATGATAGGTCCACAAATAAGCCGTCTACGTATTGTCACTTTTAAATGAAATCAAAATTTCATTTTCAAAGTCATTAGTGTTGAACACAAATGAGTACACTAATGAGTGAGGTCAGTAAGTCAGATTAGGGTCGAATCATCCCCGGCTATTTTGTACAAGATTTAAATTAACAACATTCATTGCGTTATTTACGTTATTGAGCAGACACATTTTTTGAATATATGGAGCAATAGTGTGTCAAATAATATAAGGGTGCTTTCCGTGAAAGTTCTTAAAATTAGTACAGTTACGCTTCTTGTTGCACACAAGTTGTTCCGGGAGTGCCGGTAGAAGTGAAAACTCGAAGATTAACGGAGTGCATTTAATTATTTATTTATTATTATATACTTTATTGTACACCAAAAACAAACATCAATCAAAATACATTCAGCACAACAAAAAATACAATGTTATCTCTTTTAGGCTTTATCTCTGTTTTCTTTATTATCTCAATACTTATACATTTTTTTTTTTTTTGTATATTCGAAACCCGAAACACGTGTCCAGTATTTTTAAGTAAAGAATTTATGTACAAAATTTCAAAAAGATATCATGAAAAACCACAAAGTTATGAGCTTGTTATCCTACTTGGTTGTCCTAACAAAAATATGGTCCACGCTCCGTTTGTACGGGCGATCTGGGTGCATTGACCCGAAGCGTCAGCTGAGCGCGGGCATGCGCACGCGTAAACTGAGTAGCGCGCTCAGTCACCATATTGCAATAATTTCTAAATGTATTTTTGAAAAAATATAACATGGTGAAAAAATTATTGGAATCGATTCAGTTGCTTATTCTGAACAAACTATTTTCAGGTTCCGCAAACGAAAAATAACGTTGTATACGAATTTTACAAGTATACCAACAGTCGAACCATCAGCAGTCACCGTCCGTAGATACCAGTAGAAAGTTGTAGTACAACACAACACCTACTGCGCCACTTAAAAGAAACAACAGGAGCAGGCATAGATATTCGCAGCGCGGTAGAACGAGAGGGGCATATCTCTTTCTTTTTTACGTCGCGACGAGTCTTTTCTCACTCTGTCTTACGAATATCCGATCAGGTCACATGTCTTGACGAGAGTTCAACAAATATTATCAAACTGGGCGGAGGGCAAAGTTAGGTTAGAAACCCGTAGTTTACAGGTTTTACCATCAGTCTTCACCACTTCAAAGCAACATATTCCTCTAAAATCTTGACGTCTCCTTCAAAGCCACACTACGCTTTCAATCCAAGGCACATAGAACTTCACTCGCGTGTATATGCCAGGCTGGCCGGAGTAACCGCAGTTACGGCCGTACGAGGTCACACCTATGACAGTGTGGAGGCATTTGGAGAGGTACGGCTTGGCTTGGAGGGGGCCGCCGCTGTCGCCCTGTGAGAGAAGCAAGAATTAGCAGAACTTTAATAATAATAATAATATTTATTTATTTCAGATTCTTCATCCATATAATGTGTTATAACATAAAAATTAGTGTTAAGTAGTAAATTAAATTAAGGTGTTATTATTTAGATGAGAAGGACTCCCCAATGACGCTATCAGTCGTTATTTAACAGCGTGCAGCCGTATCCACGGTGCCAACATCGGAGAATCCCACCGGTCCACCAGTGCGGCCAGGATGATGTTGGGACTACCGCGCGTGCGGCGCAGGATTGAAGCGCAACGTTTGCGCATGATTGCCGCAAAGCTATTGGTCTCAGCTGCCGCGAACATCGCGGAGGCGCTGCAGTAGCGCGGCAGTTCCATCAGCACCCAGGACGCGTTGTTATATTGTATGCGCAGATCGCTGTATGTCGCGTGCACAAACTGCACGCGTAGAAGGACTGACAGTAGTAGTTGACATTCCTCCCACACCGTGCAAACCTGCGAGCCAACATATTGCATCGGACAAACAGCGCCCTGCGCTCCCTTTCTATATCTAAAGTGTCCTTAGGGTCATCGGTGACCCAGTGACCCAAATACTTTAGAAGGTAGTTTTAAATTAAGAAGATGACCAGAACTTCACCACCTCTTTTACATCATTTTTTTTTCTTTTTTTAGCATTAGACAGAAGTAAAAAAACGTTGTTTTTTTTTTGGGGTACACTTTGTAAAGAAAGTTGAAATATATATTGTACTTGTTATAATACGTAGTCGTGGTGGCCTATGGTTACGACACCAGCCTCTCAAGTATAAGTGTGCGGGTTCGACTCCAGGTCAGGCAAGTATCAATGTAACTTTTCTAAGTTATATCTACTTTCTAAGTATATCTTGAGGAAACCTGGACTTTAAGTCTGAAATCGGCAACTCGCATTGAGCAAGCATGGTCATTACGCTCAATCCTTCTCTGCATGAGAGGAGACCTGTGCCCAGCAGTGAGACGATAAAAAAAAAATTATTGGATGTAATTTTTACTTTTCACATAATGGAATTTATAGTAGGAAATAATTATTATGAAACTTAAATTAAAAATAACAAAAAAAGGCATTTAATTAATTTTAGTAATCAGTATTTCCTCCCTTTTTTTTTTGTTGGGATGGGAAATCATCAAATGACTTCTCCCGCTCTGGGCGGAGCGGGAGGGCGTGTCAGACTTTTACTGACTAAAACCCACCCGTGTTTCTTCACTTGCCTGTGAGACGGCCAGGGCTACGGTTTCTTGTTGTAACCCGCAACCCTGCCCAGGGGGCATCGGTCTTCGTGGACCCCGTCACGGTGTGCTGACATCTCTTTGAGGCGCGCGTGGAACACGACGCGCCGTCGACTCGGGCCTGGTTCTTACCGGGCGGCGAGCTGCCCACTGCTCACCGCCCGCAGGTCCGCGCCTACGGCGGCTGGGAGTTTATATAGTGTCATCTCCCGACCAGGGCGTCTCCTGCGGCAGCTAGTGGCGTGAGGTCGCTGGGATTCCCGTTGCCTCATGCGCTCCGCCTCCTCCTTTGCCAGCATCACTGCTTCGCGGAAGGAGGGGACGGCCTACCATGCACTCTCGCTCCGGACCATGGCCAGGACCAGGGTCGAACGCGAGAGATGGCCGCCGATCGCCGCTACGAGGACACGGCGGTGCTCTACCCAAGCAGGGCAGAAGTATTTCCTCCCTTCCTTCCTAATCAGAGTTCGGCATTGGGCACCTATTCATGTTCAAAATTAAATTATCCAAATCGAGCTACGGTATCAGGTCCTAAGTTCTTTTCCAGGTGCAGGGGCAAATTGTTCATGTCAGGGCACTGGGCAGGCCAATCCATAACCCTGGCTTCATGTTCCCTAAGCAAAGCAGTTCCAGAAGCAAGGTTAGGTTACAAGTAACCTCACCTTATCCTCAACCCTGCTAAGGCAGGGTAAGGAAACTGACATCCCCAATCCACCTACCTCACAAGTATCCTTGGCTCCAATCTCGTCTCCGTAGCACATCTGGATGGTGCCGTTGAAGCCGGTTAGCAGGTGTCTATGTGGTGGGTAGTGGACCGCGCAAACTTCTTCGTAGAATGATTGGAGAGCTACCTGCAATTCCAGATTACGTTCATGTTTTTGTGGTTTTTTTAACCATTATAACCTAGTGCTTGACCGTGATCCCGCCTAATGGTAAACAGTGATGCAGTTTTGCGCGCTAGTGTCTTTTTTTAAACGTTGCCCCATACTAGGAATTACTCTCCTGTATCGCGGGTGCGATTTACAAACATTTTATCTCACATACATAAGCAACCAGACCTTTTTTTTTTTTCGGGGTGGAAATCCTCATAGGATGTCCACCGCCCTGGGATGGGCGACGGGGTCTGTCAGACTTTTACTGACTAAAACCACCCCGGTGCTTCTTCTATAACGAGCGCGCGTGGGACCGTGGGAGTCTAAATTCTTCCACGGCCCCACACTCTCGTGTTGATCCGGTCTGTCCGGGCCTCGTCTCCTGCACGGGGTAGTGGGGTGTTAAACTACCCCGTGCATCGCCTCAGAGGCGCGCGCCGAAACTAGCGCGCACCTCCCCCTCGGGGTCCAACAAATAGGGGGCGGGGACTTCCCCATGTCCCTCGCCCCTGGACCCATTCATGGGGGGCGGAAGAGGGCCTTATCCGCCCTTCCTCGACGCCTTATGCGTCTTCTGCGGCCCGGGAAGGGAGTTGAGATCTCCCTCTCCCGTTCCGCAGCTTCCTTCTGCGACATCACGTCCTCGCAGAAGGACACCACCGCGTCCCACGACACTGCGCTACCGACTATCCTTCGAACTACTGTCGGCAGCGACAGGTCGCCTCCTACTTCATTTATGAGGACACGGCGCTGCTCCTCTCAAGATACACACTCGGAGAGCGTGTGCTGCGCCGTGTCCTCCCCGCATTGGACGCAGTGGTGGCACCGAGCGTCCCGCTCCCTGCCTAAGCGACGCAGCAGCAGGTACTTGCCGAAGCAGCCGTGCCCCGACAGTACCTGCGTCACCCTGAACGTAGGGAGCTTCTCCCGAGCCAGTTGTCGAGTACTGGCCGGAAAGCAACCAGACCTGGAACAACTGTGTAGACCATACAGTGCGGCGATCGAACCCGCGACACGCAATGCAGTAGTCGATCACTCAACAACTGCAGCAACCGTGTCGTCTTATTCATTTATTGAGAGCTTATTCACTCTAGCCTTGAAGATACTTAAATCGTAGCAGACGGAAAGACCGCCGCAGGGAAATTGTTCCAATCCTTTGATGTATGCGGTATTGCGGTATAAATGACGAGGCGAAACGCTTCGTCCGGGTCATATTGGTATATATTTCATGGTCAATTTTCGTACTCAGTAACCTACTTAGATGTCGTGTATCACACACATATCAAAAATAGGCAAGCGGTGCGCGTTTGGTGCATAGGGTGCGGGGCAGCGCCAACTCCGTACTCGCGATGACCGCCAACAGACTGGATTGCCTTTATATCCAGCAACGCTGCGGCAGACATATTGCTGCCACATGAAGTTGTTGTTCGTGTTTGTATTCTATTATTTGTATTTTTGCTATCGGGTAGGTATTATATCTTTTACGTATCTTTTTTTTTTTGGGGGGGGGGGGGGCAGCGTGCCGCCCGATAAGGACCAAGCCTGTGTCCACAGGGCGACTTGTTCCACGTGCGTCTCAATGAGATGTCAGCATATCGTGACGGGGTCCACGAAGACCAATGCCAACCAGGGCTGCGGGTTGTTAAGAGATACCGAGGCTCTGGCGCACAGGAAAACAAAGGAACACCGGTGGATTTTAGTCAGTAAAAGTCTGAAACGCTCTTCTGCTCCACCCAGAGCGGGAGAGGTCATTTGATGATTTCCCACCTTTAAAAAGGTACTAAAAGATGATTAAAAGTCTGTGTGTATGTAGAATCAATTTACATAATGGTTAATGGTTACTTACAGTTTGACTTACAGCCTCCGTGACGTAACGGTAGCGAACGCGGTCGCTGCGCAAGGAGGCGCGGGTTCGATCTCCGCGCAGTGCAAATATTTGTATCCATGAATATGAATATTTGCACTCGTCTGGTCGTGTCTCGGAAAGCACGTTAAGCCGTTGGTCCCGGTTGCCATACGAACATCTAGTGACAGTCGTTACGAGCTCTCGGATCTTCTCGGTGGTAGGCCATAACATCGGCTGCTGGTAGAAGTTACCACCCACCAGACAAAGTCTTGCCGCCAAGCGATTCGTCGTGTTCCGGCATGATGTCTGGTGAAGCCGTACGGAGGACGGGTCTGAGCAGTTGTGTTTTGATGTGTGGCGTGTACGATGCGCCAAATGTTGTTGTGTCGGGAGTTTGGTTGTGGAGAGTCTACAGATCAATTTCCCTCTAGTGCAGCATCGTTTGGTCGTGTTGGTCTTGGGTTTAACATTGCATCACCTCGCTCAACTGCCGTCATCCTTCCTATTCCTAAGTTTTTACGCGCGCTAATATTGCGCTTTACCATCAACGATTGTATCACTGCTTACCATCAGGCGGGATCGCAGTCAAGCACTAGGTTATAACTGATAAAAAAAAAGAGTTGTTGGAACCCACAAAAAGTCCAACAATAGGTCTAACTGCAATGCTTCGATATCGCCTTCGGGTTGTGGAGGTCAGACGGCAATCGCTTCACGGAAAATATCGAAGTATAGCCAAAACCAGCAGTTAGTTTAGACGGTTAAAGCGGACCCCAGACTCCAAACCTGAAAAAGTTTCGGATGCGACTGGGATGGAACGCTGAGATGATGAGTTACTTACAGTTTGTAACGTATCAGCTAACTGCATGTTATGTCCCAGAGCCCCCCACCCTGTTGCAGTCACCACTCCCAGGAACTGGTCGTCTATGTTCAGGCACGCTGGATACACATGAAGGTTGAATGTCACTCTGCAATGACAGGTGGAGTACTCGTAAGTATTTTTGCTGACAATTTAAGTATGTTTAAGTTTATGCAACGCTATTTTTTGTTTATGCGAAATCTGAATAAAGTTTGTTTAAATCGATTCAGTTGCTTATGCAACTGAATCGATTCCAATAATTTTTACACCATGTTATATTTTTTCCCAAATACATTTAGAAATTGTTGCAGTGTGGTTACCGAGCGTGTCATGCAGCTGACGCCAGAGGTCATCGCCCCGCTCGCCCGCCTGAGCGGAGTGTGGATCATATTTTTGTTGGAACAGCAAAGTAGGATAACAAGGTCTTGGTGGGACTTTGTGGTTTTTCATGATATCTTTTTGAAATTTTGTACATAGATTCTTTACATAAAAATACTGGACACGTGTTTTGAGTTTAGCATAAACAAAAAATAATGTTGTATAAAGAAAAAACAGGATATACAAGGACGACAGCCGGTCAAGCGACCCAAAAACAGGATATACAAGGACGACAGCCGGTCAAGCGACCCAAAAACAGGATATACAAGGACGATAGCCGGTCAAGCAACCCAAAAACAGGATATACAAGGACGACAGCCGGTCTAGCGACCCAAAAACAGGATATACAAGGACGACAGCTGGTCAAGCGACCCAAAAACAGGATATGCAAGGACGACAGCCGGTCAAGTCAAGCGACCCAAAAACAGGATATACAAGGACAACAGCCGGTGAAGCTACCCAAAACTGTAAAATATTCTCAATCAACCTTGAGCCTTAAGAGTTTTCAGAGAAATCTGACAGAATATAGTAGCTTGATATGCTGCCGTCTGTACATCATTTAAGATCAAGGGACGCCCGAGCGCGGCGCTTTAAATTGGCACGAAAACGACTGTCAATTCATATGTACTTTTTATAACATCAGAGGTGCAGCCCGATTCAAAACTTTATGGTGGTACTTAAGACGGGACTCTAGCACCGAGGAATTTGAAAAATAGGTATTTGAGTAAACTATTGCCGTCGCGCTGCTTCCAACCTCTGCTCGTAAAGTGCGAAAGGGACAGTTGCAGCTCAGGCTGATTTTACCTACAAAAACGTTAACCAAAAGACGTTTCTTATTCCGCTGTTTTCTTTTTCAAAACACGACAGATAACAATAATTTTTATATCAAAATTTAAAGGAAAAGTTCTTTTCTGACAAAAATTTATCACATTTATCTAATAGTCGTCTGAACATCGCGGTAGAAATGGCTATTTTTTGGGATTTTAAAATATCATGTTTCTTTTATTAATTAAGTTTTTCAAAAAATCAAATGATATACGCATGATATACGCACACACGCATGATATACGCACGTATAATCAAGGTGTAAAATTTTAGAAAGAAAATATTACTCTACCGGCATTATCCACGAAGAAACTGCGGAATACATTTGTATAGAGAAAACGCCACTAGACTCTAGAGTCCCCTCTTAAGTACGCTCCCCGCTGCCCAGTACCTCGCGCCTCACCCCCGCAGATAGGCGAATTTATTACTATGATACGCCTCATATTCTGAGTATTTGCTGATACACCTGCCCCCTAATCGGCGAACACATTTTTGTCAAATGATTGCGACTAGTTGTGATCAGTTGGGATCGTTCGGACCGCCCATTGGTCCGTTCGGTCCAAACGATCCCAACTAGTCGCAATCATTTGACAAAAATGTGTTCACCGATTAGGGGGCAGATACTAATTTACACTGTAACTTGCAAGCAAACAACTTACCTAGTGTTAGTCTCAAGCAACGCGATGTCGTGGTACTTCGATGGCGCGTGATACTCCGGATGTGGCACTATACGCGATACATGGTACCGCTGCCAACGCTCCGGCGGGTCCGTCCGCTTCAGTATACCCATTGCTACAAAACGGACTTTACCTCTGGAAGAAAGTTGAATGAAGTATTAAGATTTGTATCGTTTGTTTTTTTGAGTGAATAGCCTCTTAATAAACTAGTGCGCTTTACCATCAACGATTGCATCACTGCTTACCATCAGACGGGATTGCGGTCAAGCACTAGTTTATAAATATTAAAAAAAAAGTAGTGCCGTAGTTAAGTTAACATGCATGGCGGCTATTTTTAGCGGAGGCCAGCCGTCAACAATGGATTTTTAAAAATAGGTTAAAGTGCGTTTTTTTGACGGGAAACGTATGTCACACGCATGTTTCATTGGACTTTTAAAAATATTTATAGTGTCGTTTACTAAATAAAAGCGCGTGATTTATCATGTAGCAAAAAGTGAATTCAGTAAATAATTCATAAAGAACATTGAAATATCGCAGCATAGTGGCCACATCATGACTTTATCTCCTTTACTCCGAAAGAAAGAGAGATCTTTATCTCTCTCAAAATCATCAATCATCTATGAGGAAAGAGATAGTGCAAACTGCTTGTGAGATGCAGGATCCTGTATGACGTCAGTATGACACGTTGTGGCGTTTTTAAATACCGCTAGAGTAGCACGTTAGATGGTACAGACGACAGCACATTAAGCTACTACAATCTGTCAGATTTCCTTATTAGGTTTTCTACTTTATATCTAAAGTAGTAAGACTCAAGGTTGATTGGGAATATGACAGTTAGGTGTAGCTTGATCTGTTGTCGTCCGTACCACTAGTATTTAATGTAAATGAACAAAACGCATAAAAACTTACAGCACAGCACTGGAGATGCAATGCCCAGCTGTCAGAATAAACTTGTCACTGATGAGGGACCCGCCGCACAGCCATTGAGCCGTATCCATGCTCCCTCCGTAGCCTAGCAGTGCCTGGAAATATATAGAAACTATTTAAGAAACGGAAGCGTAAAAACTATAACATATTTATGATCAATCTTTTTACACCTGCAACCTTTGGGTCAGTTATTCGCAGCGGGTATACAGCGACCTGCGTGTCTAATATAATAACGCACTCAGGGATTGTTGGGATTGCCATAGCGTTGCAGTGCGTCAGGGATGTTTGCTGAGGCGCGGGTGAATGGCTTTGCCACTATTACATATTAGAAAAAGATGCTCCTCCCTACTTGTTTGCGTTCGTGGCAGTTCCAACACTGTACTGGGTGTTTTTACTGATCGGTGTTAGTCCCCCATGCTGCAAAGGTGGGTGCGGCTTCATGCATATATTTAATTTTTATTTTTGTTTGATAATACTAATAGTTTTTAAGTTCATTGTTACTTATATGTTATGGACTTGGTCTGAAATAAATGTTTATAATAATAATTAATTATACAATTCTACTCTGCACTCGAAGTTGTTGAAGAGTATATAGTGTTGTTGGGTCTGCCGTGGCGGTGCAGTGCATCCGGGATGTTTGCTGATGCTCGCACTGATGGTTTCCAGGCCATCATGCGTAAAAAGCAGCTTCCCTGCTGGCCCGTATACGGAATAGCAACAACGGCATTCTGAACGCAATAGCTGTGCGATTTGACTGTCCCTTTCAAACACACTGGATACAGTCGTGTGTGGGAGTGGCAAGTCACAGCAAATAACGGCTTTATTGGCCGTTGTTTGCTGTGAATTGTACTTTTAAAGACTGTTGTTTTAAATTATAATTGTCAATAAGCCAACTATATGGGTCTATGCCACCCGAAATAAAGTTTTATTATTATTATTATATATACCTGGGACAAACAGTCCAACTAGGTAGGTCCAACTTCGAGAAAGAGGTGTCTCGTCGAATCCAGCTCGGCTGGGCAGCGTTCGGGAAGCTACGCTACATCTTCTCGTCGTCCAAGCTACCACAGTGTCTAAAGACTAAAGTCTTTGACCAGTGTGTGTTGCCAGTGATGACTTACGGAACTGAAACGTGGTCACTCACAATGGGCCTCTTACGGAGGTTCAGAGTCACACAAAGGGCAATGGAAAGAGCTATGCTCGGAATTTCTCTGCGTGATCGAAGAGAGAGGAGATGAGGAGATCCGCAAAAGAACCAAAGTCACAGATATAGCTCTGCGAGTCGCTAAACTTAAGTGGCAGTGGGCAGGGCACATTGCCCGTAGAACCGATGGCCAATGAAGACGCTGCGTAATGAGGCCCCCAACAAGGTGGACCGATGACCTGGTGAAGGTACATATAAAGCTGAAGAGTTTGTTTGTTTGAACGCGCTAATCTGAACTACTGGTCCGATTTGAAAAATTCGATTCGCGTTGGATAACCCCTTAATCCATGAAGGTTTTGGGCTATATAATGTCACGCTGATCACGACCAATAGCAGCGGAGCATATCGAAACCTACGCGGGTGAAACCGCGTGGGGCAGCTAGTTTACCATATGTGGAAACTGTCCCCTCCGCGCGTCGTGTCCGGTGTGCGCGGCATACACTCCATACGACACGCGAGGACCCCCGTGTGAGTACTTGTAGCATTGTTCCTCTTGGTGCCAGCGCTTCACCAGCCCTGACGTCGGACATCCTTCGTAAGGCAGGTTGGCTAGATGCTCCAGGCATGCTGTGGGTAACATTTATTATTATTAAAAGAAAATTAGGAGAAAGAAGATTTTTAAAATGAGTGTAAACGCAATGTTGCTATCTATAGCAACACTGCATTTATAATTTACTAGCTTTCGCCCGCGGCTCCGCCCGCGTGGACTAATATTTTTCGTATCCCACGGGAACTGCATATTTTTCCGGGATAAAAAGTAGCCTATGTGTTATTCCAGACTATTATCTACCCCTGTGCCAAATTTCAACCAAATTCATTCAGTAGTTTTTACGTGAAAGAGTAACAAACATCCATACATCCATACTTACAAACTTTCGCCTTTATAATATTAGTAGGATAATGCACATGACACACATGCATGACATGACATGCATTATGACAGAGTGGTGCTGACAATACGACAATAAATGAAAACACAGACCATGCTGGTTCATCGGAATAATCCTGAACCATAGAAAAACACCTAGCATCAAAATTAAAAAAAAATGAACATTTCAAACAAACTAATTCGCATAAAATTGCAAACGGAATAGAACATGCTTTAAGATATTGGTTCAATGCCCTCCGATCAGCGGGCGACAGCGCGTTCCTGTATCGACTGGCTTTTTCGCGCCATTATTATTAAAGTTTAGTACCGCTGGATGCGGCGGTCATCAACCTGCTGTAAGCGCTTCCTTATCAACATGTACATCATGTAGAAAATGTGAAAAATGAAAATTAATTTCCGGCTGTGACTAAACTAATGGATATATTTATGTATTTTTTATGGGTAGATTGAAAATGTGTTGAGGTACACGATGTTTAATTTATTGTCGTATTGTCAGCACCACTCTGTATATGATTTATATTATAATATGACATTAAGTCGTGGTGTCTAGTGGTTGAACTAACTCTCAAGTATGAGTGTGCGGGTTCGATTCCAGGTCAGGCAAGTACCAATGTGACTTTTCTAAAGTTATATGTACTTAACTTTCTAATTATATCTTGGGCGCCAATAACTGAAGGTGAAGTAAAACATATTGAGGAAACCTGGACTTGTAAGTCTGAAATCGCCAACCCGCATTGAACAAGCGTTTTGATTACGCTCAATCCTTCTCTGTATGAGAAGAGACCTGTGCCCAGCAGTGGGGCGATAAAAAGGTTGATGATGATGATGATGATAATATGACAATGGCGCCGACTCTATTGTTCACAAACTAAACGGGGGGCAATCGCGCTAAATAAAACAATAGAAGTTCAACTCCTTTTCGTATCTAATCCAGTTACAGTTATGGTTTCGTTTCGATCACATTTCGTATCGCGCTAAAGTTTTAACTTCGATTGAAGTAAAATCAATGTATGAGTGATACATTTCGTCAGATATAATAATTTAAACAAAATAAATTATAAGTAAATCTAATCGTTTAGACATAAGTTTGACAAATAGCACAGGAAAAGTTAGCTTTGTTTTAACTTTTTCATTTGACAGCGGTTACGTTCCAATTGCGATCCAGTTACGGTTAAACCATCTGTGAAAAGGTTGGCGTGATACGAAACATAAAGTTATGGTTTGGTTGCGATCCAATTCTGTTTTGGTCATTGATAAAATATTAAACTAAGGTAGATATGTCATTAGCGCACTGAAAATGAATCGTACAAAAGGAAGGAAAGCCCTGCATCTCGCCTTAGTCACTCTCGATACACTCGTAAAAACAAACGACAAACACTAACAGCGCAAACGACAAACACTAGCCATCTTTTTATTCTCTATGCTTTAGATTGTGCCCCATCTCACTCACACTGTACCAATGTATGCCGAATAAAAATATGCATGTGTGCTGCTGCTGTGTTCGGCACATTTTTTTTGGTCAGTTTGTTAGAATATATCGTATCTGTTTAATATTTTATCAATGGGTGTACATAATAAAGAGTATAATAATGGTTTTGGTTGAATTATTTTAGCGCGATTGGCCCCCTGTGCATGCTCTTCTTTCTATTTCGTTAAGATAAGGATAGAAGATAACAGTTAAGACAGCCTCCGTGGCGTAGCGGTAGCGGACGCAACCGCGCAAGGTGGCGCGGGTTCGATCCCCGCACAGTGCAAGTATTTGTATGCATGAATATGAATATTTGTACTGGTCTGGTCGTGCCTCGGAAAGCACGTTAAGCCGTTGGCCCCGGTTGCCCTACGAACATCTAGTTTAGCCATATCAGCAGTTGGACTGGTAAGACGAACCCCAGACTCCAAAGCTGAAAAGGCTTCGGATGCGACTGGGATGATGATGATGAGAAGATAACATTTTCACCTACGAAGGTCGCCTATTACCACGATACCGCAACGATACACTTGTTTTGATCGTGTTACCGAACCGACACTTCCCTGTACATTGTTTTTGTATCGTGTGAGAATCATCATCATCATCTCAGCGTTAATCCCAGTCGTATTCGAAACTTTTTCAGCTTTGGAGTCCGGGGTCCGCTTTACCAGTCTAACTGCTGATTTTGGCTAAACTTCGATATTTTCCGTGAAGCGACTGCCGTCTGACCTCCAAAACCCGAAGGCGATATCGAAGCATTGTATTTAAACCAATTGTGGGACTTTTTGAGGGCTCCAACAAACCGGAACGACTGCCATTAGATGTTCGTACGGCAACCGCGACCAACGGCTTAACGTGCTTTCCAAGGTACGACCAGCCCAGTGCCAATATTCATATTTATGCATACAAATATTTGTACAGCGCCGGGATCGAAACCGCGCCTCCTTGCGCAGCGGCCGCGTTCGCTACCGATACGCCACGGAGGCTGTCAAAGTAGCTGTCAGTTTGTATATTATATGATGTGTGTCGGAATATAGGGATACATTAGTAGGAGGGGTGAATAAACTTTATAGCAAGAATATCTGAAATGAACTTCAGTTGCCCATTCCAAAACGTAGGTACAGACAACTGCACATCAAGCTACTACAATCTGTCAGATTTCGTTATTAGATTTTCAACTTTATCTCTAAAGCATTAAGGATCAAGGTTGGTTGCGAATATTTGACAGTTTCGGCTATCTTGACTTGCAGTCATCCGTACCTAATGTCCCGTCTACACGCTCCGTCTTGCCTGCGCAGTCTAGGCCAGTGCAGCCATGACTGTACAAAAAGGCGGAACATTCCGGACTGCGCGCGCTACCGTCTTGCCGTCGACAAACACGCGCTTACCTGCTCAAACTGGTTTGCACAGGCATGCTCGCAGGCAAGACGGAGCGTATAGACGGGACTTAAGGAGAAGAACGGACAGCTCAACGGACACTTTTTTAAATAAAAAACATACCATCATAAGCTTTTATGCCCGTCCTAAAATGTATTCCTCCAGTTTTATCGACGATGGCTTTACTGAAACGAAAAAAGCGAACTGATTAGAATAATATTGCGGCATATTTCTCCAAATACGTAAACTAATATATGTTCAAGACGAAACCATAGTATTAAAGTAAATAGTTCAAAAGTTTTAGTTCAAGCTCGATAGATGGCGTTGGCGTCGAGTTAGATCTCGCTGTGGTTTCGTTTCCACCAGAGCACATTATGACGGTCTGTTCACGCGTTGGTTACGCTCTGGGTCGACTCCACCCCGTCCTCAACCCGCGCAGCAAATTGTCGCTCAAGTGCAAATTGCGCTTGTACACAGCATGCATACACCCGATTATGACATACGCTTGACCAGTCTTCGCACATGCCAAGCCACGTCATATCCAAGCGCGGATCCAGGGGGGGGGTCATGGGGGTCATGACCCCCCCCCTGGGCTGGGTCCAGGAGTACCTAGCACAGAAGGATTTTATTTAAGTACTTTCAATATTTAATCAATTTATATAATACATACTTTGTTTGCCGGCAAACGCATTATTCGGGAACGCATTCAACTTTTGAATGCGCTGGGCATTCAAAAGTTGAATTTTGCCACGCTACCGCTGTCACAGCCGCCAACATTCAAATGTCACATTTTTATGTCACATTTCATTTTACTTGCGCGCACTTTGTTTATTAATCAGTTTCTTCATTATGCATTGAACACACACACACACACTGTGTGTGTGTTCAAACTCAAATATTATGTTTGTAATGTTCTTAAAGTACCTCGTAGGTAGATAAGTAGGTGCCTACTTACTGATAGAGGGGGATTTATATACGGACGACAGCAGTTCAAGCTATCGGAAACTGTCAAATATTCCCAATCAACTTTGAGCCTTCATAGTTTAGCAATAAGGTTGACGTCTGTACATTCTTCTTCTTCTTCCTGTGCCTCTTCAATCCTGAAGGTTGGCCGTCAGCTTCTAGTATTCGGTCTTCTCAACCGCGAGACGTAGCAGTTTTTCAACTCTCTCTTCCACTGTCCACTCCCTGATGTTTCGCAGCCACGACTTTCTCTTTCGTCCAGCGCGCCTTTTTACTTCTACCTTGCCCATCATAATGAGTTGGAGTAGCGTATATCACTAGCGTAGACTCTGGGACATCTGTCGCCTCCCAAACATCAGGACCCGAGGTGGCGGCGCGGTTCCACGCGCGCTACTTTTAGACGTCACGGGGGGAGTCCTACACGTCACTCCCTCCCCCCCCTGACCTGAGGAGGCCCACGGTGGTGGGCCAGCACCAATCGGGGGTTGCGGAAGCAGTATTAGTTCTCGCAGCCCCCGGTGTAGGTGTGAGACGGATCAGCCGGGTGGTTTTTAGTCAGTAAGAGTCTGACAGACCCCGTCGCCCGCCCCAGGGCGGCGGAAATCCATGAGAATTTTCCACTCGGAAAAAAAAAGCGTACCTATATCTATCGTGTCGGAGCATCTGGCCGAGATAATCTATTTTGCGTTTCTTTATGGTGGGCAACAACTTTCGAGGCATTAGAACGCGCTGAAGGACGGTGTCAACTCTGACCTTTGAGACCTTTGTGGTAGCACCACATTTCAAAAGCCTGCAAGCGTCGTGTAGTGTCCTCTTTCAGAATCCATGCTTCGCAGCGGGACATGACGAACGACAGGCCATACGTAGTACATCAGTAATCTCACTCGGAGCTTTATGTGGAGTTTACGACAGCACAGAACTTTCTTAATTTTGTTAAAAGATGCTCGGGTAAGTTCTATCCGGGTCTTAATTTCTTGGTCGGACTCCCATGCTTCATTTACCTAAGCACCGAGATACTTATCCTGTCGTACCCGCTCAAGTTGTTTGCCTGCCACCGATATGCTAGGACATAAGTCTTGGTTTCTAGAGACCACTATAAATATTGTCTTGCTGATGTTCATCGACAGACCGGCTTTCTCGCTGCATTCATTGACTTTATCTACAATGGTTTGCAAATCTTGTTCAGAGGCTGCAATGAGAACAGTGTCGTCCGCATAACGCAGGTTATTAACGACCTTGCCATTGATTTTCACTCCGGCTTCCAGACCTTCAAGAGCCTCCGACATCACTACCTCGGAATAGATATTGAAGAGCCACGGAGACACAGCCTTGCAGAGCTCCACGACAGATCTTGATTTCCTCGGTCTCTTCATTTTTAACTTTGATTGTAGCTACTTGGTTCTCGTACAGATTACGGATAATCCTGACGTCCTTGCCATCGAGTTCAATATCTGTTAATAGACCCAGGAGGTGCTGGTGCTTAACCCGGTCGAATGTCTGTTCGTAATCTATAAAGCACAGCAGTGCATATCCCTGCATTTTTTTACGAGGACGTTGAGGGCAAGAAGAGCTTCACGAATACCGACACCAGAGCGAAATCCGAATTGACTGTTTGTTCGTCACATTTCGGTCTTACCCTGTTCTGTATGATGTTTCTGTTGCTGTAAGAACACTTCGTCTGTACATACCTACGTTTTTTTTTTGGTGAGGGAAATTGAAGGTCCTAAGCTTCGTAAGTCTAAGGTCCAATCGTTTTTTCTTTTTTGTTTCCTGGTTGGAAAATCCTCACGCATGTCCGCCGCCCTGGGGTGGGCGACAGGGTCTGTCAGACACCTACTGACTAAAAACCAACCCCAGTGTTCTATCTCGCACCTACACCGGGGTTGCGAGAAAGAACACTGCTTCCGCAACCCCCGATTGGTGCTGGCCCACCACTGTGGGCCTCCTCGGCTGAATGATGTGTACGACTCCCCCCATGACGTCTAAGAGTGGCGCGTGTGGAACACTTCGCGCCGCCACCCCGGGTCCTGATGTTTGGGGGGCGACAGATGTCCCCGAGTGTGTCGCCCCTGGACCAGTTTAGGGTGGCTGAAAGAGGGCGTTATCCGCCCTCCGCCGACGCCTGGTGCGGCTGCTGTGGGTCGGGTGAGAGGACGAGATCTCCCTCTCCCTGTCCACAGCCTCTGCGAGACGACTGTTTCGCAGAAGGAAACCACCGCATCCCAGGACTCATCACTGCCGACCATCGACTCGATTACGGCAGTGACAGCTCCCTGCCGGCCGAGATGAAGGCACGGCGCAGCTCCTCCGCGCGTGGCATACTCTGCCAGCGTATGCCGCTCTCGGCAGTTGATGCAGTAGTGCTACCGGGCGTCCAGCTCCATGTTTATGCGACACAGGTACTTTCCGAAGCAACCATGCCCCGAAAGTACCTGTGTAATCCGAAACATCAGGGAGCCCTGCCTTCTCCCGAGCCAGTCCGCCAGTACCGGCCGGATCGCCTCGATGGTGGTGAGGCCTGCGGTAGGGCACGAAAGCCTGTCCCGCCATTCTGCCACCAGGACCTCTCGGAGCTGCGACCGACGCTGCTCGAGCTGACGCCGTGAGCCGGGTGGCGGCGCCCGCCGGAGACCATGAAACCATGGCCTCCGACTTGTTGAGCGCCACCTCCAGGCCTAGGCGACGTATGCGGCCCACCACCTGTGATACCGCAGCCGTCGCCAGCAACGTGGTTTCCCTGTGCGAGCTCTCCCGGGCGGTGACCAGCGTGTCGTCCGCTTAACTCATCAGATCTCCCCTCAGTCTGAGCTCGCCTCTCAGCACCCAGTGTTACGTCGTCTACGTTACGAAAAATCAAAGCATGGGAAAGAGCTTCAATGATTGAAGAACGTCTAACCGGACTGGCACTTCTCCACGTCCATAAAAACGTACCCATTGAAATAGATGAAGTGATAAAACATTTCGGCAGGAGACGTAAAAGAAAAATTGATTTCGTTATTTAATTAGGTATTTTTATGTTCAGTAGGTACTTATTAATAAAATACCTTCTTTTTAATTGTATCTATTATTATCAAAGTTTAATTAAAACTTCTTCTGACTTGACCACGACTATGTGACCCCCCCCTGGCGCCAAAGCTGGATCCGCCCTTGGTCATATCCATAGGATGCCGATGCAAGTAGTCCACAACCGTTTCCTCCGTAAAGCCACAATTGCCCCCCTTTTTTGTTATGGTCTCTCGTAGTTGACCATTAGAGGCCGTGACTACTTAACCGGACTACTTGCATCCTATGGATATGACGTGGCTTGGCGTGTGCGAAGACACAAATGCCCCTTGGTCCGTAATATAATGAAATCCTCCATCTTGATCTCAAAATCCCCACTATCCAGCAGTACATGAAACGTCTCTGCCCCACTAAGACTTTTAAATATTTATTGCATCGAATCAATTTTAGGATACATACTCGATATCCATGGGCGTATCCAGCTTCTGACTTTTGGAGGGGTGGGCAAGGCTAGGCTAGGGGAAGGCAATTTTTAAAATTTTTAGAGAGAGTAATCTTTGTGCGCTATAGCCGGACACGGTTTTTTGGCAATTGCACCGTACATTTTGTCAGCATCTACTGCGTGTTTATTTAAAAGTTAGAGATAAGTCCTAATTTATACTTTTTTTTAGTAATCAGGGGAGTTCATACATGTTTTGCGAGATTTTCAGGGGGAGGGGGGATGCCGCCCTCCCCACCTGGATACGCCCATGTTGATATCGAAACAAAATTACTTGGTATCTAATCGATTCAGCACCACCATTTAAAAAAAAAAACCGAACGCATCATACAGAACATTAATTACTGTTTTTGGGGAATCTTAATAATAATAAATAATAATATTAATGCTAAAGAGTTTTTTGTTTAGAGGAAAAAATGTAAATGTTTTGACGCAAAACATTACCTACCTTTAAATAGATTTTTTGGTCTTCAAATTTTTTTTTAATTATTGTTCTTTAACGTTCATCGTTAGCATGCTCAAAATAAAAAAGTATCGTATCGATATTTTAGGAGGAATTTTTGTTTTCGATAAGCAAATATGCTTATCGAAAACAAAAATTGAATACTAGATCGAGAATTTATGGTATCGGAACATCCCTACTCTGAATTCAACTTAATTACTGCTACAATAAAGCTGATATTTGTTTAAAGTGAATTAATATCAATTTGAAACAAATAAAATCTGAATATACTAGGTGAACGTAATTTAGTTTGAGGACGTGTAGTATTGCAGGTAAGAAATGGACGCCGGTTCACTTATTCACAAACTAAATTATATTTACGTTCATCAACTTTACATGAGAAATCTCCCGTCTGGGCCCGTAAGTATAGGCCCCTTATCTTTTCTACTACTTTGCCTGTGGCTCCTGATAGAAGTACGTCAGTTGCGCACTTCCGTGTGTGTGATTGCATGTTGTTTTTCTGTAGGCGTATCACAAATTTCAGTCACAAATCCCGTTTTTTCGGCGATCTGTCCTCGCTAGGTAAGTTATCTGGGGGATGTTTGGGCAATGTGAGCTTAATGTGAGTTAATTGTGTTAATCCTGTAGAATTAGTGTTAGAATGACAGCTCACTCTACAATCACTTCACAGATGGTTGCAGATTCGCCTTGCATCTTTTTCTTTCTATCTCGTAAAGAAAAGGACAGATACACTGAATGAGTTTATAATCATTAAAAGAAGGCATAATTACTTCTTTTTTATAATTATGTACTAGTGTTTCACCGGAATCCTGCCTGATGCTAAGAAGTGATGCAATCGTTGATGGTAAATCGCGCTAGTTTATTAAGAGCCTATTCACTCAAAAAACCTGAGTGAATACTCTTGACTCAACAACATCTGGTGCATTGTATCCGGCGCACATCGCAACACAGTTCCGTCCTCCGTACGGCTTCACCAGACATCATGCCGGAACACGGTGAATAGCTTGGCGGCAAGACTTTGCCTGGTGGGTGGTAACTTCTGCCGGCAGCCGATGTTATTGCCTACCACCGAGAAGTCCAGTTAATATATATATATATATATATATATATATATATATATATATATATTACAAACTAGCGCTTGACTGCAATCCCGCCTGATGGTAAGCAGTGATACAATCGTTGATGGTAAAGCGCGCTAGTTTATTAAGCCTACTCACTCAAAAGAACTGAGTAAATAGGAAGGAAGACAGCGGTTGAGCGCGGTGATGCAATGTTAAACCCAACAACACGACCAACGATGCTAATAAATTGTTAACTGCTTTTTTCGGTTTCGCGGTGTAAATTCTCATAGGCTTCCTACGTCGTGGAGATAATAGAGGGGTATGGTCTACTATTGCGTAATGTAAATTGTAAAAGCGTGACTTACTTACTCACTTTATATGATCAACTTTTTTGCAGTCGGTACAGCACACGATGGGCGTGTTTCCTTGGAAAGAACAGATCTGTAATTACATTTAAAACTTATGTTAGTAAAATAGGTGTCAAATTGATTAGATGTTAATTATTATTGTGGCTATAAACAATACGAGCAGCGTAGGGAGGCCCCTAACAAGGTGGAGTGATGACTTGGTTAAGGTCGCAGGAAGCCGATGGATACGGGCAGCACAAGACCGGTCAGCGTGGAAAGCCTTGGGGGGGGGGGGGCTTTGTCCAGCAGTGGACGTCTATAGGCTGAAGAAGAAACAATACGAATAATGACCAGAATCGGTTTCATTTTGATAGATAATATCTGCATGTTGCGGGCACATTTTTCGAACTTAAAAAGCAATGTTATAGAAATTTGCTTCAAAATGATTTAAGTGTATTACTTAATTAGGATACCTACTGATTGTCGGTAGTGATGTCTTAGCGGAACCAGAGACGGAAGCACATGTCAAAAGTAATTTTTGGCAGAAACGGAACGTGTATACAGTATGTTAAATAACAGAGGGCGTTCCCTTAAACTCGTTAATATATATCATTAATAGATTAAAATAAAAATATCAGCATAGAAAAATAAGCATAAAAAAATCCGAATAAAAAAAAATTCTAATTGGAAATAAATTTGAAACCTCCTGTTTTAAATCAAAATAGTAGTCGTCATGTATAAATAAATTGCGACGTTGCCGTCTTTCATGTTCGCGTGTACAGTGTGTTTCTTTTACATGTCAATTTAAAATTTTTATTGAATATTTTCTTATTGGAAAAAAATTTAAAACATTTTGTTTTCGAATGGAAATATTTTTTTTAGCATGTATGTATGCTATACTATTTCGGGTTAACGGGAACGCCCTCTGTTAGTTAACATACTGTATAATATGAAAAAAAAAACAAATTTACAACTATAATTCTTTATTTAGTATCAAATACACCAAATGTAGATTAGAAATGGATGTATAAGAAATCTATTATGAAAACAATATTGCAACTTTGCAACTGAACATTTTATTAATATTCTAAATTAAGTATGCGCGACGCGCATGTGTAACTCTCAGCCGTCGGTTGTAAACTTACGTTTAAATCCCCGTTATAAAAGTTGCGGAAACAGAAGCAGAAACAGATGTTGAAAATCGTGCGGAACTTCCGCACTTGCGCAAACAGAAACAGAGATCCGTTGGATCACTTATCGTCGGGATGCCCGTTAAGGTCATGGGTGCTGACTGGCTCCGTGAGTCGCGGGTAAAGCTTGCGGAAGTAATGATGATGCCGTCACGCGCAGCCTTCGGACAAATACCTATTTCAGTGTTAACTTTTCAGTATTAGCAGCAAAGCTGCATAGCACAACTTTGGTGTATATATAAGCAGCCTTTTTGTTTTGGATGGGAAATCATGAAATGTCCTCTCCCACTCTGGGCGGAGCGGAAGAGCGTGTTAGACTTTTACTGACTAACAGGGCCACGGTTCCTTTTTTAACCAATCCGCAACCCTGGCCCAGGTGGCATCAGTCTTCGTGGGGTGTCCACGATCGACGAGGTCACGGTGTGCTGACATCTCTTTGCGGTCTCTCCTGGTCCTTACCGGGCGGCGGCGGGCTGCCCTGCGCTCGCCTCCTGCAAGCCCGCGCCTACGGTACGTGGCCAGGAGTTCGATGTTGTCCCGGGCCAGGGCGTCTCCTGCTGCGACTAGAAACGTGAAGGTGCTGGGAGTCCCGCTCCCTCACGAGCTCCGCCTCACTCATTCATCATAATTTCAGCCGAAAGATGTCCACTGCTGGACATAGGCGTCCTCCAAGGATCTCCACGACAACTAGTCTCCCGCATCCAGGCGTCGGAAAAGCAGCCTTAAACCTAGAATTTAGACCGACCTGAGGATACTCCCGTTTCTTGACATCTCCGATGACAGACAGACACTGGCATGCGTTGACGCAGGTTCCGTTCTTTCCTCGCCCATCGTAACACTGCGATCCTGTGACAAAATACATTATATCACCATCGTTACGTCATCAACTGCCTTGCTTTTTCACTAGCATACTGGGATCTGCTTCCAGATTTAGCTGAATATCAGTATTTTATATCCTCGGACAGCCTCCGTGGCGTAGCGGTAGCGAACGCGGCCGCTGCGCAAGGAGGCGCGGGTTCGATCTCCGCGCTATTCAAATATTTGTATGCTTGAATATGAATATTTGCACTGGTCAGGCCATGCCTCGGAAAGCATGTTAAGCCGTTGGTCCCGGTTGCCATACGAATATCTAGTGGCAGTCGTTACGGGTTGTTGGAGCCCTCAAAAGTCCAACAATTGGTCTAACTGCAATGCTTCGATATCGCCTTCGGTTGGGGAGGTCAGACGGCAGTCACTTCACGGAAAATATCGAAATTTAGCCAAAATCAGCAGTTACACTGGTAAAAGCGGACCCCAGACTCCAAAGCTGAAAAAGCTTCGCATGCGACTGGGATTAACGCTGGGATGTTGATAATGATGATTAGCAAAGGTGTTATAGATCACTCACATCTCGCCAGTGATGTTTCACGAACCTCCTCGCTGTGAGGAGTGAGCACTATCCACACACGGGCCCTCTAGTACAGTTAGAAGCCTGTACTAGAGGGTCCTACCTACAGGACAACCTGTACTACAGGCGTTGATGTGCTATCAAACTATACTATGTTTAATAGATTTTCAAATTTATTCTTAAAGTATTAATTATTTAAGGTAACTTGACCTGATAGCGTCTGTGGGTAAAACTGGGAAATCGCCCGTCAGTGGCGGTGACCATACGTTGGCCTGTAACCTCAGACCCCTTATCTTCATTGCTACTTTGCCTGTCAGAAGTGCGTGAGTTGCGCACTTGCGTGTGTGTGATTGCGTGTTGTTTTTCTGTAGGCGCATCACAAAATTCAGTACACAATTCCGCTTACTTCACGACGCCTCTGCGATCTGTCCTCGTCAGGTGAGACGCCCAGTTACCTAGGGGAGGTCTGCACGTCCCTGCGGTAGATCGACCTGTGCCGACACGAGTGTGGGGCCGCTGCAGAATCAAGGACTCCCGCGGCTCCGTGCGCACGTGACCGGAAAGACACCGGGGTGGTTGTTAGTCAGTAGGAGTCTGCCAGACCCCGTTGCCCACCCCAGGGTGGCGGACATCGACTGAGGATTTTCCACCTTGGAAAAAAAAAGGTTGCTTGGTAATATTTGACAGTCACGGATAGCTTGACCTGCTGGCGTCCGTACCACGAATCGTCTTTGAACAAGTGCTGATAGATATGACAACAAGCAAGTTTTGTTTTAATGACTTGTATATACAAATCTACTTCGGTCCGCTGGTGGCCAGTGTTGCGCGGACGTGTGGAGTGGGGGGGGGGGGGGATGTGTCCTAACTTCCTCAATCAACTTTGAACCTTAAAGGTTTTGTCATCAAGTTGAAAATTTTAGAAAATAGTTTGATGCGCTAGCGTCTGTATTAGTTAGTATTTATTAGTACTTATATTTTAATTTTATCTTATTTTTTTGCTTCCCCCTTCAAGGTCAAAGCCTCCTCTTGGGTATTCATATTCAAACAATATTCTAAATCAATAAAATATGGTGTCTAATCCGTGTATTTGTAATTTTAGGTTTTGACTTCATTGGCAGTTCCCACCTTTGTATTTTTTTTTTAATTTTAATAATTTTCCCAGCCAAGAACCACAACAAAACACTAGTTTTTTTTCTACATACCTTCCTCCACGTCAAAGTCACACTTCGATGAATACAAATTGAACACAAATAACTTAAAAATAACTATAAAATATTTGTTTTTCATTTTTAAATAAATTAATATTAATTATCACCTATTACTAATCTACCTACACGAACACGGACGGGCATCTCCACAAATGTTATTAACAAAACTGATTCTTTTGAATAATTATGGATTCCGAATAATTATTTTGATAAAAAATACGGATAAAAAGCCAATGTGATGTGTGAATCGTTTTTTTTTCGTATTCTTAAAAAGTTTAACCAAACCTCCTGTGTTAGGTCGTCATTTAAAATTGACGTAGTTAATTGGAATTACCGAGTTCGTAGCAAACCACAGAACACAAAAACCGGCCAATACAAGTAGATTCGCACACGAACTGTTCCGTGCCAGTATTCAAAAAAAAAAAAAACAAAACTTTATTTTTCTATTTGCAGTAATAAGCATTTTTTTTTTTTTCATAATTATAATCTAGTGCTTGACCGCAATCCCGCCTGATGGTAAGCAGTGATGCAATCGTTGATGGTAAAACGCGCTAGTTTATTAAGAGCCTATTCAATAAAAAAAAACTGCGTGAATAGGAAGGAAGACGGCAGTTGAGCGAAGTGATGCAATGTTTAACCCAACAACACGACCAACGATGCTGCGCCAGAGGCCAGAGGGAGGTTGATCTGGAGACCCTCCACGACCAAACTCCCGACACAACAACATTTGGCGCATCGCACCCGGCACACATCGCAACACAACTGCTCAGACCCGTCCAACACTCGTTAATACACCTTCTGTGAACAACCAAAGCCAGAATCAACAGTGGAGACCGCCAGAAAAACGCCGAGCAATGAAGCTCGACGAGTCCCGGAGAAACGATTCAACTGTCTTGGGTCCCGCAACGAAATTAACCAGAAAAGAATAGCGGCGGAGTAAGAAAAAAGATATTTTTTCCACTTCCGTCCACAACAAGCAGGAGACAGAACAGAACTAGGCCAATCAGCACAAAGGGATATTATTGCAACTGGGAGAAGCTCAGATTGCCAAGCACCACGCGCTGTCCAGGCTGTAGATATCTCATGAATATAGCTAGACAATTATTGTAGGTACATAGTGATATTTATTTAAGAAGTCATCATCATCATCTCAGCGTTAATCCCAGTCGCATCCGAACTTTTTCAGCTTTCGAGTCTGGGGTCCGCTTTACCAGTCTAACTGCTGATTTTGGCTAAACTTCTATATTTTCCGTAAAGCGACTGCCGTCTGACCTCCACAACCCGAAGGCGATATAGAAGCATTGCAGTTAGACCAATTGTTGAACTTTTGAGGGCTCCAACAACCCGTAACGACTGCCATTAGATTTTTGTATGGCAACCGGGACCAACGGCTTAACGTGCTTTCCGAGTTACGGCATATTTATTTAAAAAGTAAGTATGTGTATTGTATGTGGACACTCACGGTACGGCTAGTCCATAAATTCAAAGTCGCTCAGCGAGCTATGGAACGGTGATGAAACCTGGACTTTAAGTCTGAAATTGCCAACCCGCATTGAGCAAGCGTGGCGATTACGCTCAATTCTTTTCTGTATGAGAGGAGACCTGTGCCCAGCAATGGGACGATAAAAAGGTTGACGATGATTATGATGGTGAATAGTTTCGAAACCGTTTTTAGCTGGTCACGCCGTAAATTTTATTTTCGCGATACAGAATTCAGCGTGACATCAGTATGACTCGCAATTCTCATGTAGCAATGTACCGACACATGTTGCCATAACGTCACAGGCTGGCCTCCTATTCTAATGACCTTCGACCAGGGCCGGATTAGCCATCTCGGGGCCCCTTGGCACAGCTCGTCCCCCCGCCTCCCCCTCTTTTTCATGCCACAACAACGCAATTTTGCCTGCTTGAGCAGCTGATTTCAAATTAATATATTAGTCATTTAATAAGCGATTATAAGTATAAAAATTTGAAATATATAGGTTGATAAATTAATAAAAGCGTCTAATACAAAAAATAATTAGATAGATTAATTTCAATACTATTAAAAAAATCAGATGTTCACTGTCACTCTTATAATATCAATAATGGGGGTAATAAATCATTATTTTTTGTCATATTGTAAGGTAAAAGACCTTACAATATGACAAAAAAAAAATGATTTTTACAGTGGTTTCATAAAAACAATCCCCTGTTTTAATTTTTTTTATCGGGAGCGCCGGGCCCCTGGTCATAGTGGGCCCCTAGGCACTAGCCTAAAGTGCCTTATGGATAATATGGCACTGCCTTCGACACGTATTGACCTATAAACCTGATAGCTAAAAGACAGGTGAAGGTCAAAGTTACCGCTGACGTCATACGGCGTTTACAACCAGTCGATTCGCTTCCCAATGAAACGTAAACAAACCACATTCTTATTCATGATGTTTTTTTTTTTAATCTACTTAGCTAGGTTGTACGGACGACAGCACATCAAGCTACTGCCTACAATCTATCAGGTTTCCTTATTAGATTTTCAACTTTATCTCTAAAGCATTAAGGGTCAAGGTTTATTGGGAATATCTGACACTTTGGGATAGTTTGACCTGCTGTCGTCCGTATTAGCAAATAACAAATAGGCTTCGCACGCCACCTTGATAATTATTATTACTAATCCCCACTGGGCCAGCGTGGTAGATTACGGCCCAAATTCCCTCATTTTGGAAATCTAATAAACAAATCTGACAGATTGTAGTAGCTTGATGTCGCTTTCGGGTTGTGGAGGTCAGACAGCAGTCGTGTCGAAATATCGAAGTTTAGCCAAAATCAGCAGTTAGACTGGTTAAGCGAACCCCAGACTGCAAAGCTGAAAAAGCTTCGGATGCGACTGGGATTACCGCTGAGACGATGATGATGATGTAGTAGCTTGATATGCTGTCTGTACAAACCTACTTACAAAAAATAGATCACTTAAGATTTTGCAAAAATCTTCTCATAGTGACGAAACCTGTGTCCTTAGCAGACGATTCCTAGTGCGGGGTTGTCCGGATTAGTGGTCAGCAGAAGGTCCATACAATTGGCGGTATGACCAACTACATCAGGCACCCTAGTCGCTTGTCCTACCAGCTGGGAAAGGCCCATTGATAGCGCAAAGTTTCGCGCTTCTCAACCAGCATAGTCGATCCTCTGTGTATGGGAAAAGCCAGTCTTGGTGGCAGGCATTGAAGTCCAATTGAAGATAGATGTTTGGCATATCGATAGGTCACGCACCAGAAGACGCACCGTTGATAGCCCCCCGACAAGTTTTACCGTCGACCTGGTGAAGGTCGCAAGAAACCGCTGGATGCGGGAGGCGCGGGACTGATCGTCGTGGAGATCCTTGGGGGGGCCTATGTCCAGGAGTGGACGTCTTTCGGCTGAAATTATGAAAAACTAAGCCAAATCAATTAGCAATTATATTTATCTCGTTTAGATCCGGTCAGGTGACTGACATTTGTTAATAATTAATTAGTCACCTTTTGCTGAACTTTGAACTTACTACTCGTGTGTGAATTTAATATTGTTGTTTTTATAAATATGTATAAATCTTTGTTTTTGTGAATCGTTTTGTTTTTTTATTATCTTCATGGGCGTACCCAGAGAGGTCAGCTACCCGCGCCTGCCGCGGGTAGCGGCAGGCG
This sequence comes from Sesamia nonagrioides, assembly GCA_017933935.1. Taxonomy (NCBI): domain Eukaryota; kingdom Metazoa; phylum Arthropoda; class Insecta; order Lepidoptera; family Noctuidae; genus Sesamia; species Sesamia nonagrioides. The sequence continues at coordinate 112,554 of JADWQK010002441.1, forward strand.
AGCTGCTCACCGCCTGTAAGCCCGCGCCTACTGTGGCCGGGAGTTCGATGTTGTGGCCCGAATCTCACTTGATTGCTCCGAGATTCCCGCTCCCTCGCGCGCTCCACTACCTTTACCAGCATCACTGCTTCACAGAAGGAGGTGACGGACCACTAATGTGGGTAATGCCTTAAGTAGTTTTTAAGTTTTTCGTCTTCAGACAAAACAGACAGTCGCGGCGCGTAAGCTTAATATTCATCAGTTTAAGCGCACACTCATTCTACGCGTTTTATGTTGCCACAATCATATACTACTAATTCAACATTTTTTGTAGGCTAATCAATAATTTTGGATCCGGCTTCTAATGACTGAGCAGTAGCTACGTTTCGTATACTTTTCGAGTCGACTGTAATTAGTCGTGTGTAATTAGTCATGAAAACATTAAAGCAAAGCTGCTTTTACAATATTTTAATTTTAATACATTCTAGAAATAGCCATTTTCGTGAAAAGTAACCCACATTTGTTCCCGTCGTTAAACGAGACACGAAAGAGGACAAATTGTATGAGATCTCAATATCAACATTTGTTGCATACAGGTGGCTATAAAACCACACTGTTAAATAAAAGCGTTATGTGTATGGGGCCAAGAGTATACAATGGGATACCTAACGAAATTAAAGGGCAACCATTAAAAGTATTTAAAAAAAACCTTACTGACATATTATTAAAAAAATGTTATTATTCTGTTGCTGATTTCTTCGCCGACGTTTTGTGATGCTTGTATTTTATCGTTATTGACGTGACATTTAATTATATTTTACCTTTTATTAATATAACTTTTTACATTAATTGCTTTTTGACCTTATTGTGACAGAATCGATTATTTTTGTGTTTGATTGTTGTGTTTTTTTTATCTGATTAATGATTATTGTTCTTCTCTGTAGCTTCAAATTGACTTAATTTAAATTTTGCATGTCCCATCTGGGACAGAATGTATGGCTCTATTTTCTTTTCTGACAACCATATTTGTATACCTACCTGCATTCTACTAAATAAATAATTTGATTTGATTTGATTTACAGTTTTGCTTTAATGTTTTCATGACAAATTTTTTATTCATTTTATACGTCAATCTTTGCATAATCCAGAGACGAGCAAGAGACTAGCAGTTGTTGGTTAGTGGTATGGTATATTTGCCATTCTACACTTAGGTCCGTATTACAGAACGTCACTCAAAACTCAAGCTCTACTTAAGTCTCGATTCAAGCCATTTGATTGGTTGAAACTAGTTTTATGTAATGTTTGAACAGAGATCAATGCTTGAGTTTCCTTCTGGAATACAGACCTTAATGGGAGTTTCAATTAATATGCGATAAGGTTGAATGATATGTGATAACGTTTGGTAGAGAAACAAGAGAGGGAGAGATGACATTTGACATCATCCAGTGGCGGCGTAAAGGGGGGGCGGTGGGGGCGGTCCGCCCCGGGTGCCAAGCATCAGGGGGTGACAAAATCTTACTCAAGATCTACAATGAGCCAAACACGACTTTCCAGTCTATCCATATTGTCCATTGAAAAGGAGACGAAAGTAAAATTTGATAATGTCATTGAGTCATCATCATCTCAGCTTATAATCCCGGTTGCATCCGCGGCTTTCGCGTTGGAGCCCAGGATCCGCTTTCCTACTTTTACTCCTCCATTTCGCACGATCTCTGGCATCCCGTGGGGTGAGATTGTTGACACGCATGTCATCTCTAACAACGTCAAGCCAACACTTCTTTGATCCACCTCGCTTGTTCCGGCCCATGTCAAGACATTTGTTACCTAAGTAACATTCGGTTTTCGTAAGACGTGACCGTACCAGCATAGGCGACCCTCTTGCAGTTTGTCTGCTATGTCACGGACACGAAGAATGCGACGGATGCGGGAGTTCCTGATGCGGATTTTCCGCATAACTCCACAAATCGACCGCAGGATATTCATCTCCGTGACACGCAGCTCCTGCTTGTTTCGCTCAAGCACAGGTCACGCCTCACTGCCATACAAAAGAACAGGTCTAATGATGGTCTTATAGACCTGTCCCTTAAGCTTTACTTAGCTTAGCTTTATTTTGGAGTCACAAATGACACCTGTCACCTCAATTTTGCGAAGCTGCGAAATTACGTGCCTTAACGTCGCAATCAATCTTACCGGATGCGTGGAGCACAGACCCCAAGTATTTAAACTGGTCTGTACACTCAACCATGTCTCCGAATATGCACAAAGACTAAGGGTCTGTCGTGTTGCTGACCATGTACACCGTCTTCGCCACATTGAGTTTAAGACCTCTGTTCTCAAGCGAATTCTTCCACACATACACCCGCTGCACCAACCTTTCCCTGTCCGCGTCTGCCAGCGCGATATCATCATACATGAGCAGCCAGGGAGGTTGCTCATGTGAATTCTTGATGCTGTCTGACAAGACGTCCAATATCACGCTGAACAGAAACGAACTAAGGACGGAGCTCTGGTGAACTCCGACGGTAATGGGGAAGGGTTTAGTGGCGGCAACAGCGGTCCTAACAACGGACTCGAAATTACCTCAATTCCGATTGTGTTGACATGTCTCGAATTATGTCAACATAGGCTTCTGGCACCACTTTGGACCTCAGTGCCCACCAGATCAGCATATGCAGAGGCGTGATCTTCGATCTGTATCTCCTCATGGTGATCTTAAGGGAGAAGATAGGCTCCATGATTGCGTAACCTGGACGGAACCCACATTGACACGTCGAGACAGCACACTCCTGCCGGATCCGGGAGTCTAAAATCCTCTCAAAGATCTTCATGGTGTGGGACATGACCTTTACACCGCGGTAATTACCACACTCCTGTACCGAGCCCTTGCCTTTGAAGACTGCAGTGATAATACTCAGCCTTCATTGGTTCTGGATTTTGCCGTACAGGAGTACGCGGTTCAGAAAGTTCGTTAACATGCCCCGAACGCCGCGAGGACCCATCCCCTTTCAGGCCTCAATGGGGACTCCGTGAGCTCCGACAGCTTTCCGATTCGCCATGCGACGAAGAGCAGTTTGGATTTCCTCAGGTGGCATCGGGGGCATAAATCCAAGGTTCGGAGGGAGTTCCGATGATAATGTCATTGAGTGTTTTTGCAAAATAAAGTCACGTAAACACGTTTAATATTTGTCGTTTTATTTTGAGGGTGCTCGATAGTTGGGCACGCCACAATAGCGGCGGTAAGTCCCCTCTTTGAGGAGTGGCTAGAGAGGCGCCACGGCGCCCTCACCTTCCGCCTGACGCAGGTCCTCACCGGACACGGTTGTTTCGGGAGGTTCCTGTTCTGTATAAGGCGGGAAGAAACGCCAGGGTGTCACCATTGTGTGGATCGCCCTGAGGACACGGTGGAGCATACGGTGGAGGTCTGCCCGGCTTGGGTAGATCACCGCCGTGTCCTCGTAGCGGCGATCGGCGGCGATCTCTCGCGTCTGACCCTGGTCCAGGCCATGGTCCGGAGCGAGAGTGCATGGCAGGCCGTCACCTCCTTCTGCGAAGCAGTAATGCTGGCAAAGGAGGAGGCAGTGAGGCAACGGGAATCCTAGCACCCTCACGCCACTAGCCGCCGCAACGGAAGACAACATCGAGCTCCCGGCCACCGTAGGCGCGGGCCTGCGGGCGGTGAGCAGTGGGCAGCTCGCCGCCCGGTAAGGACCAGGCCCGAGTCGACGGCGCGTCGTGTTTCACGCGCGCCATAAAGAGATGTCAGCACATCGTGACGGGGTCCACGAAGACCGATGCCTCCTGGGTCAGGGTTTCGGGTTGGTTAAACAAGAAACCGTGGCCTTGGCCATCCCACAGGTAAGTGAAGAAACACGGGTGGGTTGTAGTCAGTAAAAGTCTGACACGCCGCTCCGCCCAGAGCGGGAGAAGTAATTTGATGACTTCCCATCCTAACAAAAAAAAAAGGGTGCTCGAATAGAAAGTCGCCCCGGGTGCCAACCTATGCTACGCCGCCACTGACATCATCTGAGTAGACTAGGTGATACTCCTGCGGGGAGTATGTAGGCTGACATGGCACAAGCCAAAAATACCTCAAACAGAGGGAAAATTCTCATAATTTTAAGAATACTCAGTCTGATCTGTGTCTCGACTGTCAAAAACTCCTCTAATATCACTTTTTTTTTTTTCATTACCGCTTCATTTGATTCGTTGTCGTTATAATATATATCGTTGAGAGATGATTAGATAGTACGGGCTGGTGACCGCAACTCTACGACAATGCACGTATATTGCGTACCTGAGATGAGATTACTACTAGATTTTGTAACCGGTTACCCGGTTACGATTAATTACGAGACGTGGCCTTATTTACGAGAATTTGAATGACAAAACGCAACTTTGGCATAAGCTGTGGCAAATTGTTGTCAAACAACATACTGTCTAACTGTCAGTGTCAAGTCAAGTCAATGGGAGAGGGTGTCGTTTGGAGTGAAAAAAAGCCTGAAATTAGTATAATTTCTATGTCAATATCCCTATAAAATGAGCATGAATAACCGCAAGGGTCCCACCGTGGACGCTGGTACGTGCAGATGCTGCGGTGCAGTCAAGAAGTGTCGATTATTGAACGTGGAATACGAATGGACGGGTCAACGCGAAGTTTATGCCGATATGTTTGTGGACTGTTTTGGACTAGTGGTTAGTTTAGACCTCTTTTTTACATCCTTATGCTTAGCAGACCTGATTACCAGTACGACTTTGTTGAAATAAATAGTGTATGGCTTACAGAAAATTGAGTAATCGGCTGATTTATATCGTCAACGATTGAGCCGACTTTATTGGCCAAAACCTAGCCAGTAAGACTATGAAAAGTCCATTCAGCACTCATAAAATCTATTATAAGGTGCCAAGCTTTTAAATATATATTGTTAACTATACTTATATGAATGTTTTAGTTTTTTATGAAATGTTATGAACATATATGAACCAAATCCCTCAGATTCCCAGCAGTGAACATCAATAGGATAAATTTTAAATTGACCAGTTATGATACCAGTTCTTTCAAGCTTATACTTTATCACCATGTGCCTGCCTTTTTCCAACTATATTGAAGTTAGTCTCTAAGACAGCCTCCATGGCTTAGCGATCCCGCGGCCGCTGCACATGGATTCGCGAGTTCAATCCCCGTGTAGTGCCAATATTTGTATGCAAGCCCTCAAAAGTCCAACAATTGGTCTAACTGCAATGCTTCGATATCGCCTTCGGGTTGTGGAGGTCAGACGGCAGTCGCTTCACAGAAAATATCCAAGTTTAGCCAAAATCAGACTCATGACCATGACACTGGTAAAGCAGACACGAGACTCCAAAGCTGAAATTAAAAGCTTCGGATGCGACTGGGATTAACACTGAGATGACGATGATTTAAGTTAGCCTCTAGTCTAACCAGATGCAGCTAAAAACATGGAGTGATAGTCTATTGGACCTCCACAACATGCACAATGGTTCGCTTGAAGGCAACCAAACCTTTTCATATAGAACACAGCCAGTGACGGATTAAGACTACTTGATGCCCTAAGCAATCCACGCCTGTGGGCCCCCTATCCGTATGTCAACTAGAATCGGTCACAATCACAACTTGAATTCCGGTACATTCGAATTTCCGAATGCACTAGCGGACAGCGAATGGACAAGCGGGAGCGGGGTTATGACTCTAGGTCGGACTCTATGTCAACTTAAAACATGCGAATTTTCAAATTAGTCTTAGAAACTTTTTTTGGTGTGGTTTTTGGTGACGTGAGAGTGAGACGTGATTCGCGATGCCCTAAGGACGAACTTTTTTTTGCTTCTTCTGGTGCCCCCCAGACGTGATGCCCTAGGCAATTGCTTAATTTGATTAAGGGTTAATCCGTCACTGAACACAGCTAATAATACCTAAACCTTATAATTTCTTTTTTGCCTAGCTCTCTAATTTGGAAGGCGAGGAGATTGAACGCTTGATCTGTGCGACGTGCGTGGTACGTCTGAGAGATGCGTGTGCCTTCCGACGCCAAGTACTGGTGTGTGAGGAGAAACTACTCAGTGCTACGGTCCATATACATGATGGCAAGTAAAACAAATCTTCCTTTTATATTTCTTTGTGGGGAAATCCTCAAGAACACCCTGGCTGCGAAGAACTTAAGCTTATATCACACTCCTACCAACAAAACCAGACTGTTTTTTTCCAGTACCATACCAATAATTTTCAATTGCAGTTTAGATCCATGGACATAAAGAGGTAGTGGAGGAGGTAGTACAGTTCATTCATCCTCCAACCAATTGGATGTTGTGTCTGGCGGGTGATTGCCTGACGATTGATGTCGGGAAGTAGTATGCAATTTTTTTTTGTTCAGAAAAATATTAACCCACACTAGGATTTTATCCTGTATCGTGAGTGCGTATACAAACATATAAATAAAGTCACACACAAACAGCCAGACCAGGAACAACTGATTGTAGTTGGACGGTCAATTCTACTTGCGAAATGCAGCATTGTCATGACGTCAGCATGAGGCCGCTGCCTCAAATGTTGTGGGTAGAGGGGCGGCGGCGGCGGCGGCGGCGGCGCGGCGGCGCGGGAGCCGAGCGGGCATCGAAGACCCGTTCTCGAAACTAGCGGGTAGATCGCGCGTCACTATAGCCGCGTAGTGTTGTGTTCACGATTGTGTCGACGAGATATTTGTTTTTATTCGCGAAAGAAATGTCTGAACAATGGCGGCAACATCTTTTTGATTCAAATTTATGCCTAACGCTCTATCGCTGCCCGCAAGATTCGAGCGCGAGAAGTACACCGCTCGCTGCCCGCCACCGCCCCGCTGCCGCGCCGCTGTTTTCGAGAACCGGTCCATTTGATTTTACGCATAAGATCCTGCCGCTCACTCGCCGCCACCGCTGCCGCCCCGCTGCCCGCTAGATGCGAGGCAGCGGCCTGACACGTGGTTCGCCTAGCGCTTTATATAGACCACTACATATTGTTGTTGATATCTAATACCCAGTATAATTCTTAGCAGAATCTGTCCATCATTGGGAACATAATACAGATGCCTTCTCAGTAAGTTAAAAATGAAAATGTATGTTTTGTTTCATTCCAGATAACGAAAACAACTACCAAATGGATTTAGAAATAAAAAGAGAAGTGGACGGTGAACCATTCAAAGAATCTTATGATTCTGATATAGACTGTGATGATCATGATCCTGACCCCACTGAAAACTCGACGGAACAGAACATGCCAACAACAAGGTCGGCCAAAGAGGCTGCCACCTCTACATGTATGTTTAACTTACACATTTTTTACCTCTCAATCAGCATACCTACACTTTTGTTTTATTCTGGATGGGAAATTATCAACTGACCTCCCCTGTTCTGGGTAGAGCGGAAGGGCAAGTCAGACTTTTACTGACCAAAAACCCACTCGTGTTTCTTCACTAGCCTGTGTGCCAGGGGCCAAGGTATATCATTCAAACAACTCGCAGCAGGTATTAGTATTCGTAGACCCGTCACGATGTGTTGACATCTCTTTGAGGCGCGCGGTCAACCCAGGCCTGGTCCTTACCCGCGCCTACTGTGGCCGGGAGTTCGATGTTGTCTCTCTACCAGAGCGTCTCCTATCGATAACTGATTCTACTAATGGATACAAAGCCGGGCTAAACTTAAAAAAAAACCCTAAAAAAAAAAAATATTATTTCGGAAAAACAGGTAACTTAATACATGTGCGGTAAGCAACCCTACCGCGGGCGGCGGGGGGCAGGGCACACGGCACCTGTGACGTGTCGCGTCGCTATTCGCTCATAATAAAACCGGTGTTGTCACTTTTTTAAAAATTACCAAATTTCGGGCAAATTGGAATTAATTCCCGGGAAAAAAAGATTATTGCAAAATTAATTAGTATTGTTACTATGATGATTATGTAAAATTTTATATTATATTTGGTCAAGTGATTACCTAACCTTTATTATCCTTATGGGTCAGACAGGGTTTTCTTTACATATTGTATAATAAGTTATCAAATGATCTCAAAAATGTGAATACTAAATTATTTAAAAAGAAAATGTACAAATGGTTAGCTGTGAATCGTTTTTATAGTGTTTAACAATTGTTTTTATAGAGTTAAAGACTTCATTGACAAAAAATGTTAATGTCAGTTAGATCCTGAAAAATTTGCGTCCTTGTTTTACAGGGTGGCGCAATAGAACGTGCATTTTTAAAATAATTATTAAAAAATAAGTACAAAAGGTGTAGTTAAAATAAAACTAAGCAATTATTAAGTGATAACTGAAGTTTATTTTTTAAAAATAACATCATCTAAATGATGACCCTCTCTACGTTGGCACTCCTCTAACCGCAAACGGAAATTACCGAAAACTTTCTTAAGTAGTGCTGGTGTGATTGCTGCCATTTCACCATGAATATTCTCCTTGAGCTGACTGATGTTTCTCGGATTATTGGTGTAGACTTTGTGTTTGAGGTATCCCCACAAAAAAAAGTCAAGAGGTGTCAAGTCTGGACTGCGCGGAGGCCATGGGATATCACCTCTTTTCGAAATCAGTTTGCCAGGGAACATCTGCTTCACAACCGCCATGGAGTCATTTGATGTGTGACTGGTAGCTCCGTCTTGTTAGAACCAAGTCCTAGAGTTCTTTATTCTTGAATTTTCAAGTTCTGGGGTCAAAAAACCTTCCAACATCGCAACATAGCGTTCGGTATTAACAGTGATGTTTTGCCCCCGTGCGTTTTCAAAAAAATAAGGACCAATTATTCCTTTGGCAGAGATTGCGGCCCAAACTGTCACTAAAGGGCTATGTAACGGTTTTTGATGTTTGAGTCTGCGATTCTCACTATTCCAATAACGACAATTTTGGCGGTTTACGAACCCATTCATATGAAAATGTGCCTCATCAGAGAAAAGGATGTTTTCAAAATTTGAAAACCGATTGAGCATTTCATTAGCAAATGTGAGCCGTGCTATGAAGTCAGAGTCTTTCAATTCTTGAGTTAATTGCAGCTTGTATGGATGCAATTTAAGATCCAAGTTTAAAATTCGTTGCAAACTTCGTCGCGATATGTTTAGGACAGACGATCTCTTGCGAGTAGACATTTGTGGATCTTCTCGTACTGACTGCTTAACACTCTCAATATTGTCTTCGGTCCTAGATGTGCGTGGACGACCTTTTGCGTGTGGTTTAAACGTCGATCCAGTCTCTTCAAACCGCTTTATCCAGATTTTAATTAAATTAGCACTCGGAGCCTCCCTAATTTGCCGTACACCATACTCAGAACAAAATAGTCGCCTGACAACTACGTACGAACGAGAGTTTTCGTAAAATGCGCGCACGCAAAATGCGCGACGCTTCCCGTCGAAGTGACTCATAGTGACTAAAACTTCATGAACCGCGCTACCCAACGATATCGGTCTCCCCTCGCCCACGCCCCTTCTACCCCGCAAAAAAAGATGATGATATTTTGTTCTAAATTTTATTTTTACCAACTTTGTAACCCGTGTTTTTAAGCAAATAATAATATCATTATTATAACTGAAATAAATGCTTTGACTTTGATTGGTCCCGGTAATACCAGTAGTTAAATATTCTATTTAAACATAGACCTTTCAATTACAGTGTCAGTAAAAGTTAAAGTAGAAGAAATGCAAGAAAACTCAGCTGGGGACTTGCCGCTACGACATGAGGGCGCCACCGTCGACCCGGCCCAAACGGACATGTTGGTTCAGCTCAAGAGCATGAAGAGAAAACTTGATCAGATGCGACATACTGATGGTGAGCTTGAGCTTTACTAGCTTTCCGCCCGCGGCTTCGCCCGCATGGAATTCGGTTATATCGCGCTTTTTAGATTTCCCTCGGGAATATCAATTTTTTCCGGAATCAAAGGTACCCTATGTTCTTTCTTAGGGTCTAAAGATTGTCTGTGCCAAATTTCATCAAAATCGGTTGAGAGGTTTAAGCGGGAAAGCGTAACAGACAGACAGAGTTACTTTCGCATTTATAATAGTATGGATTATACACCAAAAATATACATTAATTTAAAAAAGCATTCTATACTACAAAATATACAATGAGTTTTTACAATTGGCCTTATCGCTAATACAATCTCTTCCAGATAACCTTAGAATTGATAGAGATTTTCATATTCGATAAGATACCAAATACATTAATATCCCTTTATGTGTTTCCAAATTTCCTAAATCTTTAACAATTAAAAGTGAAAGTAAAGGACCATTAAAAAAAAGAACCATTTACAGATGTAGACTTTGACGCCTTCTTCTGCAGCCTATAGACGTCTTTCCCCAAAGCTTTCATTTCATTGTCATAATCCCCGCGCTTGGCAGATGGGTTGGGGATCGCAGTAATTTGTTATTCCACAGCTGAAAAACTGCTGCCCGCTTCCCTGGTGGGTGTTCCCTTAGTCGCCTCATCGTAAGAGGCGACTAAGGGAACACCCACCAGGGAAGCGGGCAGCAGTTTCTACACACAATACATACAACGTTTACGTACGTATGTACGTATGTACCAACGTATACGTTTGTACATACAATAGTACCACACAGGGCCGCCCGGACTTTGACGCCGTTTATCTTAAAATGTCTGTTTATAACCCGCGCAGATAAAGAAAAGATCTGAAAATGGCGGCGGATACTTATGGTACGGTTGACAAAACATGCCATTGTTCAATCACAAACCAAAAGCTAAGATAGTAAAATGTAAAATTTACGTTGTAAATATTGTAATATACAACGTAAATATGACATGTTACTTGTTTTATGTTGTTCTTGTTTTTATTGCTGTTTTTGTTGAGTTTGATTGTTCAAACTCAAGAAAAACAAAAATATCAACAAAAACAACAAAATAACAGAGACTTTAGCGGAACGAAATTAACGATAACTCGGAGTGCGTCAAAGTAGCTTCAGTAGTTTGGAAAGCGAATCCTGAATTCCTGATCGATGATTTTTTTTTGCAGCGCTTACTTCACTGTGTGAGTGAGACAGCGATAGAGAGTGAGTGAGAACGCATGCGAGCGGACGCCATTTACAGATCTTTCTTTAACTGCGCGGGTTATAACAATAAGCATATAAATTACGGATACATAAGATACGTGGGTTTAATAAATCACAAGAGGCTATTTGACAGTATGAATTTTTTTGTGATTATTTGCTTTAAATGCATACAATGAGGGTTCTTTTATTCTTTGTCATTAACATGAGTTTTAATAAAAATAATAACAATTAATATATCCAAAAACACAAAAAAAATTTTGACTTTTTGTATCTCGCGCCACATATTGTGAAACGATCCGGATTGGCTAGTGTCACGATGACGTCATAAGCGTATCAGCACTTGTTGTTGTTCTGTGTTCTCAGGTGTTTTATCGATGTATTTGAACAACCCGGTACAGCACACCTTTTGTAAACCATTTTATTAGATAAACAACAACAAATAACAGATAAATACAAACACCACTGCAGAACCGAAAATCGTTTCTAATGCTTGTGACGTCACTTACAAGGCGCAACGCCATATTGCTGAATAAAGCGTTTTGGCGGCTTTTTTGAATTTTGAATTTTTATTTGCATGTTTCTTACGAAATACGTATTTAAAATTAAAAAAAATATTTTCTGTGAACTTCTTAACCTCAACCAAGTAATTCAAGATGGAAATTATAAATCTGTCAAATAGCCTATAATATCATTTTTCTTTTCAGGGCTCCGGCGATCTGCATCCCCTCTCTACAGACGCCCAGTCACAGTCGACAAAGACCTCCATGTTCTACGAAACGCAGTAAAAATCGTCGAAAATTCCTACGTCTGTCCATTCATCACCGTCTTTAGCGATTACCATTGTATATACTGCCGAGAAATGTGCCTAGACCCGACACAGTTGCGAGAACACACGATGACTCACGACCCAAAACAGTACAAAGATGTCATAGATACCAAGAAACTAATTCAAGTTGATATCGATAGGATTGACTGTAGACTATGCGATGAGAAAATCGATAATATCGATACTTTTAAACAGCACATCACTACGGTACACGGAATAAAGCTATTCAAAGACGTACAGAATGAATTTATGTCTTTCAAACTCAAGATTGGAACGCTGACCTGTGTGGAGTGTGGAAAGACTGTTGGATTTTTTCATGCTTTAAAAAAGCATATGGCGGAACACTTTGGTACATTTATCTGTGATGTATGCGGCGCTCATTACTTTGAAGAAAGACATTTAACATTCCACAAAAACTCACACAATACTAAGAAAGATGTGCAAATGTTTCCTTGCGACGAATGTGATAAGACTTTTCGCTCGAAAAATAGTAGAATGTTCCATATTGCCCGGATTCACAAGAACGAGCCCGCTTACCCATGCAACAAATGCGACGAGATCTTCATTTCCTACCATATGCGGTACCGACACAAAATGAACGTTCATGGTGAAAAGCGGAGGTTCCCTTGCGATGGCTGCGAAAAAGTATTCGACAGTAGAAAAACACTTCGAGAACATAACCAGAGAACCCACCTACAATTATTCCGACACGAATGCACGCTTTGCGACAAAAAATTCTATCTACCCTCCGCTTTAAGAGACCACATGACGTCACACACCGGTGAACGCAACTTCAGGTGTGAGTTTTGTGGGAAAAACTACCCTAGGTCTAAAGCTTTAAAGGTGCATTTGCAATCACATAGTGCCGAGAAGAGGTATAAATGTTCACTTTGTCCTTCTGCGTACACCCAAGTGACTAATTTTAAGAATCATATGAAGACTAAACACCCAGTGGGAGTAGAGGGGAAAGAGGAAGGGGAGGGATATCGTTGAATTAAATATATTTAATAGGGATAATGACACATTTTCCTTCACCGTTTTCTGTCTGGGTACGGACGACAGCAGGTCAAGGTACCCGAAACTGGGAAATATTTGCAAACAACCTTGAACCTTAATGCTTGATCGATAAAGTTTAAAATCTAATAAAGAAATCTGGTTTGTAGTAGCTCGATGTGCTGTCGTCTGTATGGTAAGAGGCCGATACAACTGGACCAGCTCTGCTACCAATTAAATTCCTTATTTTCTACTAATTCTACTATCCTACCAATATCATCCATGTTTGGGATGGGAAATCATCAATAGATCTCTCGCGCTCTGGGCGGAGCAGAAGGGCGTGTCAGACTTTTACTGACTAAAACCTACACGTGTTTCTTCACTAGCGTGTAGAAACCGTAGCCCCGGCCGGCTACGGTTTCAATTTAACCAACCCCCAACCCCACGACTTTTGACCCAGGAGGCATCGGTCTTCGTGGACCCCGTCACGATGTGCTGACATCACTTTGAGGCGTGCGTGAAACACAACGCGCCGTCAACTCGGGCCTGGTCCTTACCGGGCGACGAGCTGCCCACTGCTCACCGCCCACAGGCGCGCGCCTACGTTTTCCGGGAGTTCGATATTGTCTCCTGCGGCGGCTAATGGCGTGAGGGCGCTGGGGTTCCCGGTCCCTCCCACGCTGCGCCTCCTCCTTTGCCAGCATCACTGTTTCTCAGAAAGAGGTAGCACTCTCGCTGCGGACCATGGCCTGGACCAAAGTCGGACGCGAGAGATCGCCGCCACGAGGACACGGCGGTGCTCTACCCAAACAGGGCAGACCTCCACCGTGTCCTCAGAGCGATCCACACAATGGTGACACCATAGCGTTTCCTCCCGGCTTATCCGGAATAGGAACCTCCAGAAACAACCGTGTCCGGTGAGGAACTGCGTAAGGCGGAAGGCGAGGGTGCCGTGGCGCCTCTCTAGCCATTTCTCAAAGTGGGGACTTACCGCTGCTATTGTGGCGTGCCCAAAGCCCGCGCCTACTGTGGCAGGGAGTTCGATCTTGTCTCCATCATTCCTCTGACCTTATAACAATATATTTTTTGTCGTTGCAATGTCTTTTTCTTTCATACTTCTCTATTAGATTTCACCTCCTTAACCATATCATCATGACACATTCTATCCAAAGTTTCTATGGTCTTCCTCTTCTCTTATAGCCTCTCCTCACAACATTTTCCTCTTCTTTTTCTAAGTCAAAGAAGAAGAAGAGCATAGAGGTCCACTGCTGGACAAAGGCCTCCCCCACAGCTTTCCATGATGGCCGGTCTTGTGCTGCCCGCATCCATCGGCTTCCCGCCACCTTCACCAGGTCGTAGGTCCACCTTGTTGGGTGCCTCCCTACGCTACGTCTTCCGGTACGTGGTCGCCACGCCAAAATCTTACTGCCCCATCGGCCATCGGTTCTACGAGCAATGTGCCCACTGCCACTTAATTTTAGCGACTCGAAGAGCTATGTCGATGACTTTGGTTGTTTTGCGGATCTCCTCATTTCTGATTATTGTCTCCATATTTTTCTCATATCATGTTTACGTTTGGATATAAACAGTCTAAATTATCGCGGTCAAACTTGTGCGAGTAAACCGCGGGTTGGGGCTAGTAGTAAATAATAATTATTATTATAGCTTAGCTCTTTAAGCGCTGAACTTAATTTAGTTTGAGAAATGTGAATGAATGAAATTATTTATGTACCTAGCCACAAGCCACGACATTATTTTATATTTGCAACAATATTTTTAAAAGATTGTTAATATACGTTATGAAAATAAATATAATGTAAGTACTTCTTATAAGCTTTAAGCATTTTATTTATATAGCCTAACTCGCACCATAAAAGCGTAAAACACTATTAGCTACTATCAATTTAAATTATTTTAAAGCATAATATACTAATCCATTGCGCCATATGTTAGAAAAAATTAGTCTGCTCAACAATGTAAATAACGCAATGAATGTAGTCGAACTGTCAAAATGAAACCGATTGCTACTGATAGTGTGGTACACATTTTATCCTGCGGGATATTTGATTTAATCACCCTAAAAAGGACATGCGGAAATGTAAGTCCGAGAATTATTCTAATGGTAACAGCACACATTGGGTAGGTACGCCAGAATAGCGGCGGTAATTCCCCTCTTTGATGAGAGGCGCCACGGCGTCCTTACCTTCCGCCTGACGCAGGTCCACACCAGACATGGCTGTTTCGGGAGGTTTCTACTCCGGAAAACGGCGGGAGCAAACGCCAGGGTGTCACCACTGTGGGCCTGAGGACACCGGTGCCGTCGATCTCTCGCGTCCGGGGCGAGAGTGGATGGCAGGCCGTCACCTCCTTCTGCGAAGCAGTGATGGAGGAAAAGAGCAGGCGGAGCGCGTGAAAGAGTGGGAATCTCAGCGCCTTCACACTCCACTTTTAATCGATACTATTTATGAGTACAGTATCGATACTTTTTATTAGATTTGTTCAATACGGTGTCCCTACAAATGGGACTGTTCATAACATCACAGTACTACGGTATCTCTGATTGTCCTTGGAATTTGTTGTGGTCGAAGTGGCTCTACCTACCTCACCAATCCATACTAATATTATAAATGCGAAAGTATCTCTGTCTGTCTGTTCGGCTTTCACGCCAAAAGTACTGAACCGAATGTAATGAAATTTGGTACAACAGATAGTCTAGAGCCTGAGAAAGGACATAGGCTATATAACATCCCGCTATGACCGATAGGAGCAGAGCAGGAACAAAAAATGTTGCGAAAACGCGGACGTACATATTGCTACCATTATTTTAACAGGCGCTTATTTTATATCAACTGAACTGTTTCGGTTCCAAGCTTACGCGGGTGAAACCGCGGGGCAGAGCTAGTAGAAAAATAAAACAAAGTCTTACATTAGCATATTTTTTATTCAGAAAATATAAGTACTTAACATTATTAGGTTTAAAAAAATAATCAGTTCACAAATTCAATTGTAAATTATAATTACATTATACTCAGTTTCTAAACATCGAAATAATTACAAAACATTGTTATATTCACAATAAAACTAATAATAAAAAAATTAAAGAAAAATACCTTGCAATATCTAATTCCATAGGAATTAAGTTGACTTTTGACTTTATGGTCGCCTGTATTTGGCGCGCAACAGCCAAGAAAAATAAGAATTAAAAAATAATGCGATCAAAATTAAAACAAAACAAGGCAGTTAACGTTTCAGTTTAGTAAAAATAAACGTCATGTATCCCGCGTGGTGGTTTACGGCCCACTGACACAGTAGGAACACTAAAGGACTTTAGTTTTTAAATATTTTAAGAGCCCGTCTACAGTTCTGTGCAAAGTTCGGACGGGCTAATTTATCGGTGGTAAACAATGGTTAATAGGGATGTTTGTTGCGTAAAACACAATTATTCTATTTAGTGCGTCATTCAGATTATAGAAAAATATTGGATACGTACATATATTTTGTTTTATCAAATCAATAAAAATTTACGAATACAAAAGGCATGAAAGATCAGTAGTGGTGGCTGGTGACGTCACTCCTCGCTAAAAAGTGTAGCGTGCAGTGACGTCACACGAGCTTTCAACGCACTGTGTCGTCTTCATTTTTTGTTTATATGTAGAAAGAAAAATTCGTGTCTAGTATTTTTAGAAAATCTGACTGAAGGACTAATTAGTTTTTTTTAGCAACTACCCTATTTTGATCACATAAAACCAGACTTATCAAAATTTATAATAATTAACTGCTTCGTTCTTCATCTGTATATATTTTCTCCTCCTTCACCCCACTCTCCTAACAGACCGCTTCTGGAACAAAAAATATACGAGTGTTCATGGTCGTACCCAGCTTGGCCAAGTCAGACAATTTTTTTTGAGTGATCTCACGTGGTTTTTTGGCAATTTCACCGTACATTTTGTCAAATCAAATCATTTATTTCAAATAAACCAGTTACAGGCACTTTTGAATTGTCAGAAGGTCGGTCAGTCAATAAGATGAAGCTAGTCGCCCATTCCAAAGAGTAGGTACCTATGGAGAAGAACGGGCAAGAAACTCCATGGACACTCTTTTAAATTTTCAAGCTATTGTTACAAATATTTGATTACATCATTCATGTTGAAATCAACCGTGTGAGAACGATGCAGAAATATATTGTACGTCAGTCAGTTGTATTGTATGTCAGTCTTTGTCCTAGCCACTTCCCATTATTTGGGGTCGGCTCTCCTCGTTCTTTTGCGCCAGGATGATCTGTCCTGGGTTGTCGAGATGTTCAGTTGGGCACGCTCTAAGTCCTTGGCCACTGTGGACCACCAGGTGGTTAGTGGGCGTCCTCTACCTTTTTTGTTATCTGGCAGTGCTAGGGCCCGTTTCACGACATGATCTTCGGGGCGTCTCATGACATGACCGAACCATCGTAGGCGGCTTTCGGCGAGTTTTTCTGCTTTAGGCGCAACCTTGTAACTTCCTCTGATGTGCTCGTTTCGCACTTTATCGAGTCGAGTTACGCCCGCTGCCCATCTTAGCATCTTCATCTCGCTTACGTGCATCTTTTGTTCGTGAGCTTTCTTTATAGCCCAGCATTCGGCACCGTATGTCATGGCTGGTCTAATTGCGGGTTTGTATTGTATGTCAGTGTCTGACAAAATATACGGTGTACCTAATTGCCATTTTGTCAGTGTCTATTGGTCTAACTGCAATGCTTAGATATCGCCTTCGGGTTGCGGAGGTCAGACGGCAGTCTGACCCCCGATGCCCCGAAGTGGTGATCAAGGTGAGGTTCAAGACTACCACGCGGCCTCCCTCGATCAACGAATCAAGCATCGAGAACGCAAGCGCCACCCCGAGAATTTCTACGGCACAGCAAGCTGATTTCCTATTGGTCACGCCACTATTGTTTAGAGATAGCTAGTTTATTTAAGTTAGTGTATAGCCTGTAAAAGTAGCGATGGGAGATTCCGAAATGTTTTATCAATCGAAAGAATCGGAGTCGTTAAAATAAACTATCGAGTCAACGATCGACTCACCTTTCTACAAAACAATCGAGATGTTTTTCGAGTCAATGGAATCGACCGCCGGTTTTCAATTGTACGAATCATCGAGTCTCGCTCCACTCGATGAACGAGGGAGTCGAGGGAAGTCAGTCGATTGCATGCATCGAGTCGAGGTGCATGTCAGAGTCAAGTCGTGCGACTCGCGCGTAATTTGTAAACATTTATTTATACCTTTACTTACGATGCACTGTTTTATTTTTCGTTAGTTTTTTACCAGACAGATTATACATTCAAATTTATACATGTTTAATTAATAAAAATAAAACAGATTCAATAAGTTCCCTTGATATGTTTTATTATTTTATTTTTACGACTCCTTATTATTCGTAAGTAAATTAACTACTAAAGTTTATTTATTCCCGTCGCGGTACTGCATATTTTCGATTGTTGAAGAAATTTGTTTGGATTCGCAAACACAACCCAAGACAAGAAATCGCGTCTAAACCATCGAGGAATAACTCTCGATTGCTTTCGAATGAACACGCCGTGACTCGTGAGCCCGTCGCGATAACAGACCGAGTCGGACTCGAGTCCAAGTTGAAACAATCGAGGACCATCGAGATATTTGAACAATCGAATGACACCTCTCGCCATCGCGCATCGCTATGTAAAAGACACATTCTTATTCTTCTTATTTCGTTAGTCACGTTCACATTGACATTCTGTTCTTATATCGAGTCGCATTTACACTCTATTCCGGTCTACACTCTTGTAAATAGTTATCTTACATCACGTTATACAATATGTAAAGAAAACCCTGTCCGACCCATAAGTATAATAAAGGTTAAGTAAACACTTGACCAAATATAATATAAAATTTTACATAATCATCACAGTAACAATAATAATGAATTTTGAAATAATCTTTTTTTCCCGGGTATTAATTCCAATTTCCCCGAAATTTAGTAATTTTTAAAAAACTGACAACACCATTTGTGGCGGAGCGAATAGCGATGCGACCACGTGCCGCATGCCCCGCCCCCTTTCACCCGCGCATGTATGCGCGGGTGAAGGGGGGCGGGGCTATCGGGTTGCCTACCGCACATGCATTAAGTTACCTCGCTTTTTCGAAATAATATTTTTTTTTTTTTTGGGGGATTTTTTTTTAAGTTTAGCCCGGCTTTGTAGGCATTATTAGAATCAGTTAACGATACCTAACAATACCTTCACGGATCGGTCAGGGTTTTCTTTACATATTGTATACATTGTACTCTTTACTTACGTGCAATATACAACGTTCCATCTACCCGAGTTTTAATTTCGTAACACGACCTTTGCGCTACATCATCGCTTTTCGGTTCAGTATCGCGCTTTTGCCGAAAAAATAAATACACGTGATATGTTACTATAACCCGCGCTGATAATGAAAATGGCGGCGGATACTTATGGTACGGTTGACAAAACATGCCATTGTTCAATCACAAATCAAAAGTTAAGATAGTAAAACGCCAAATTTACGTTGTAAATATTGTTATATACAACGTAAATATGACATGTAACTTGTTTTTTGTTGTGTTTGTTTTTATTGTTGTTTTTGTTGATTTTAATTGTTCAAACTCAACAAAAACAACAAAATAACAGAAACTTTAGCGGAACGACATTAACGATAACTGGGAGTGCGTCAAAGTAGCTTCAGTAGTTTGGAAAGCGAATCCTGAATTTCTGATCGACGATTTTTTTTTTTTGTTGCGCTTACTTCACTGTGTGAGTATAGACAGCGATAGAGAGTGAGTGAGAACGCATGCGAGCGGACGCCATTCACAGATCTTTTCTTTATCTGCGCGAGTTATACACTCTCTCCCTTGGTGATATTCCGTGATTTTTTATGGACTCCCTCCTTCGAGCCTCGCATGATTAATGGACGACCGCTAATAAATAAAGTGAATTAGGTATTGATAAGTTTTACTAAAAAAAAACATTGTTTGCCTTAAGCGCCAGCTAAGCAACTACTATGGGCAAATAAGATATGTTAGCCACTGAATTTAGCTATGATCACAACTGAGAATAACTAAATACTAATTCAGATCTGAAATATAAAACTTTTGCGCCGGTCCTGGGTTTTTATTTGGTCATTCTCCTTTAAATTTTGTCTATATCCACTTTTACCTCCGCCTCCGCGCTGAATATACAAAAGGAAAGAAAGTAACACAATGCTTGTAATACTACTAAAATATATACACGCTGGAATTTTAATGGTTGTTTTCCCGCGGCAAAACGATTTGCTTTAAGGAGTACTTTCGATGAATAGAGTTAAAGACAAAAATAAAAATGTTTGTGTTATAAAACAATAAAAAATAATTAAAAAAAAAATCTCTGCTCGAAAAGTTAGTCACGCTAGATACAACTTGTAGGTACTACTCGGAACGGACGGCAACAATCCAAAAATTCACCGCCGTGCCGACAAAAGAAAAAAATGTTCAAACCAAAAAATCTGTCATGTGCGTTAATCCATACTAATATTATAAATGCGAAAGTAACTCTGTCTGTCCGTCAGTCTGTCTGTCTGTCTATAACGCTTTCCCGCTTAAACCTCTTAACCGATTTTGATGAAATTTGGCACAGACAATCTTTAGACCCCGAGAAAGAACATAGGCTACCTTTTATCCCGGAAAATTTTGATGTTCCCGAGGGAAATCTAAAAAGCGCGATATAACCGAACTCCACGCGGGCGAAGCCGTGAGCGGAAAGCTAGTACAGTATAAAATAACTTGAATGTACCAATACAAAAAACTACCGCTCAAACTAGCATTCAAAAAAACTAGCGTACAAAGGCGATGCCGCTTTATAAATGTTCAAAGAAAATAAGCTCTCGACTGTATTAATACGACATTAAGTAGTCTGCGCGCAAAAATTACAAACAATTATCCTAGATAATAATTTTATTTTCGTGTTTAGTAAATTGCAGCTAAAAAGTATTTATGATGGTCCTAAGCCCGTAAAAGTATGAATGGATAATAGTTGAAGCACGCGGGTCAATGGCCCCGCGCCATTCAGCTGTAGATTATCAGGAGGTTACTATTAGTTCGTGCTCACTTTCGAGTTTTTTTTATCACTATGTTAAATGTGCCATTTCATGTTTCTAATATTTTATTTATTGCTGAAACGATTGTATTACTAAGACAAAACCGTTTCGCTGCGGGAAAACAACCATTAAAATTCCACGCTGTTATAACGATATTGAAAACAGCGTGATTTGATCAGAAAGGTAATTGCGTATTTTTTTGAAACTTTGTTCATAAATTCTATACATAAAAGTACTAAACACGTGGTTCGGGTTTGGCGTATACAAAAAATAACGTTGCTATACTCATTTATACTTCTAACAATTGGTGTTAACACAGCCCTGTATTACTTACTCGTCGCAATCGGGATCAAACTTCACCACCAGCGTCTCAATTTCAGTCTCATTTTGAGTTCTGGAAAAAAGAAAAACATGTTTTTGAAGTGAAAACTACTTTAGCATCGTGGTAATTTGAAGGTCGATGAAACGAAAAAGCGACAATAAAAAGAGACAGACAGAAATTAATTCAAAGATTTAATGTGAGAGAAAACGAGATAGGAAGCATTATACATGAACACAACACCATCTATTGAAAATTTAGAGAATTACTAGGACTATTCGTCAGAATAATAACGAAACTTGTAGCTTCGTTAAAATATCCTTACTAACATTGTTACGAATGCACCTTATGTCAACAGCATAAGGTTCAATATTGCGAGTCCTTGTGTAACTTTTAAGCCCTATATCTTGAGACCTAGGCATTGTAACAAGCGATAATCGTCTTCTACGATGTCCTTCTCACCGTTCTGGTTTTCTTAAGTCTTCATTCCTTGTCCAGGCGGTTTCCCTTTGGAATGATCTTCCTCAGAATATCAAGACGTTGACCAGTCGGTACACATTTAAAGTTAAAGCTTCATTGCAAATGCATTTAATGAGTATTTTATAGAAGACATTGAGAATAATAGTGAAACTGACATGGAATTTGACAATAAATTAGGCAATTTAACAAGACAATCAATGTATATGCAGCCGGTTCTATCGACAGACATTGTGTCGGCCATAAAATCACTTAAAAATACAAGTACTGTAGGATTTGACGGTGTGTCAACAAAGGTTATAAAATCGGTAAAAGAAATTATAGCACCTGTATTAGCGCATATTATGAAACTGTGCATTATTGACGGAGTTTATCCGGAAGACTTGAAGAAAGTCATTATTAAACCACTTCATAAAAAAGATAAAAAAAGCCGATATGAAGAATTATAGGCCAATAGCAAAAATTTCAGTTTTTTCCAAAAATATTCGAAAAAATTATTTATAAGTCTCTGTACCTCCATAAATTTAATTTATTATGCAAGGAACAAAATGGCTTTAGGAAGAATACCACTATCAACATGGCTATTTTTGATTTTTTGCGTAGCATTATGTTAGCAGTGGATCAAAGAGCTCCTATCTGTGCTATTTTTACAGATATGACCAAAGCCTTTGATTACGTAAAGCACGACGTATTATTAGCGAAACTGCAGAGCTACGGCATCAGAGGTAATATTTTAAAACTACTCACGTCATATCTCTCTAATAGAATGCAATGTACAGAGATTGCAAGAGTATGTCAAAAAACGAAAATTGAAAAGAGTTTCTTTTCTCATCCTAGACTGGTAAAGTTTGGTGTCCCACAGGGTAGCGTCCTTGGGCCACTGCTTTTCTTAGTCTACATAAATGATCTCCCAAATGTGACTCGACATCAAATGGTGATGTTTGCGGATGACTCTACTGCCATAGTCAAATGTATTAATCGCAATATGTATCAAGATGACATAAATAGTACCTTATCAGACATAATTACTTGGCTTAATGAAAATAATTTAGTTATAAACTTACAAAAAACGAAAATAATGCACTATCATCAAAGAACTGTAGCACCAAAAGTAAATATCAGATATAGTAACTGCGAAATTGAAGAAGTTAAAGTAGCAAAATTCTTAGGTTTATTACTAGATAACCAACTAAACTGGAAAGCCCATGTAGATGACCTAAGTAAAAAAGTAAATAGATCATCGTACGCACTTTTTCAAATTGCTAGAAAAATAGCTAGTTGCATATCATGGCTTAGTAGCCTCCATTTTGCGATATGGCATTATTTTTTGGGGAAACTCTACTGATAAAGATGTCATATTTAAGGCACATAAAAGGTGCATAAGATCGATGTGTGGTCCGAAAATTGACGATAGCTGTGTACCATTTTTTAAGTCGGTGAAAATTTTAACCTTACCATCATTGTACATTTATGAAGTTAGTGTTTTTGTCAAGACAAACATAAGCTTGTTTGAAACGGTGTCAACGTCACGAGATGTTACGATTCGTAGCCAATATGCAAATACTTTAAAAAATGAGCGTTGTAATACAGCTTTAGTAAAAAAGAGTGTTTTAGGAATGGCACCGCGCATCTTCAACAAATTACCAGTTGGCATAAAAAATTTGAATGTTATGCAATTCAAAACCAAATTAAAACACTTATTAATTGAGAAATGTTATTATACAACTGATGAATTCCTAAATGACAAATTAATGTAGACTTATTTATTTTGACTAGCGAAATTACTACGTATTGTGACACCTGTGACTTTGTTTTTATTCATTTATTATTATTTAGTTTCATTTCGACATTATATAATTAATAATTTGTTTTTTGCCTCTAGCATGATTGACTAAAATTTTTTTAATGTTTTGCATGCATTTATTTATATTTGTACGCTTCTTAGCATAACATAGCGACCTATAAACATAAATGTAAGAACTGTATTCACTACCTATGTTATACAAATAAAATTGATTTTGATTTTGAGCTCGGGAATACATACGCAAGAAATTGGCAGATTCATCCCACATGTAATTTATTCTTTTTCTGTATCTATAAATTTTTATCTCTCTACTGTTTATATTTTGTATGTAGGTATTTATGTACCCTTTATTACATTTTTTGCACCTACCATGTTTTGTCTCTGCATCACCTTAAGGTAGACTGGTAGAATTATTATTAAAGTTTAGTACCTACCGCTGGATGCGACGGTCATCAAACTCTAAGCCTTCCTTATCAACTATCAACACGTAGAAAATATGAAAAATAATTTCCTGTAACTAAACTAATGGATATATTTATATGATTTTTTTATGGGTAGACTGAGAATGTGTTGAGGTACACGATGTTTAATTTATTGTCGTATATCGCACCACTCTGTATAAGAATATAATGTAAAATAATTATCAAACTCTGTATCAGATCAACTCAGATCATTGCTTAAATCTATTTTTTTATTATCCTCTTCCTGAAATTTTTCATTCGACTCATTATCTTGAAACCATTTTTTTTAGGTTTCACTTTTACTACGTGTGTGTCTTTTGTAGATGCTCTTTTGTATTCAGGATGCTTAATGTATGGTTAAACAGTCACTAACAAGTAATTAAGTTTAAGATCCAATAGGCTATTTGACAGTATGAATATTTTTGTGATTATTTGCTTTATATGCATAAAATGAGGGTTCTTTATAAATTAAACAACTAATATATCCAAAAACACAAAAACATGTTTGGCATTTTGTTTCTCGCGCCACTTATTGTGAAACGATCCGGATTGGCTAATGTCACGATGACGTCACACTTCTCACTTGTTGTCGTTTTGTGTTCTCAGGTCTTTTAGCGTTATTAGAACATTTTTAAGGATATTTGGAGCGCTTTTTGTTTTCTGACTGACAAATAACAGATAAACACGAACACCACTGCGGAACCGAAAATCGTTCATAAGTTTGTGACGTCACTTACAAAGCGCGACGCCATTTTGCTGAATAAAATGTTTCGGTGGCTTATTTGAATTTTGAATTTTTATATACATTTTCTTACGAAATACGCATTTAAAATTAAAAAAAAAAATACTTCTGGTGAACTTCTTAGCCGCAACCAAGTAATTCAAGATAGAAATTATTATTATTAGTATTACCTACGACAATGTCGAGACGACTGAGATAATTAATGAATTTAGCAGATTACGAACTTTTAAGCACAATGACAATGGAATTGTGTATGGATGACAAATTTATAAAAATAGCAGACTAGGGCCTCAGTAGTTTAACATGTGTTTACTTAACCTTTATAATCCTTATGGGTCGGACAGGGTTTTTTTACATATTGTATAAAGCTGGTTATCAATCGACAGAACAGCGTGGACAAGCGTAAACAAACCGGGCTGCAACTGTACTTACTCATGTTCGTCGTTCGTGAGTTGAACGCTGCTCGAGGCACCTGAAGTCGGCGGTTCGCCTTGTATACTTTGCCTGCACAAACATATACATCACCATCAGCTAAAGGCTTTTAACGCAGACTTTTTGACCAATGAACTTTATTCAGAAGCCTGAATAGCTGGGATCGTTTGGACCGAACGGACCTATGGGCGGTCTGACGATCACAACTGGCCCCAACTAGTTGTAATCAATTGACAAAAATGTGTTCGCTGTTTTGGGTGTTATCACTCTAAGACCAGGGCGTCTGGCCTTAATGATCACTTTTGTACTTACTCGTCTTTCACTTTGTTGAGTTGTGCGGTGCTCGAGGCATCAAAAGTCAAGGGTTCGCCTTGTGTATTTTGCCTGCACAAAAATATACATCATTACCATCTGTCTAGCCTTTGACTGGCACCTCGCTAGGCGCCACCACCGCGAGAGGTGAGGGGTAAGGGATGAGGGCTGAGAATAGAATACTCTTTATTATGTACACCATATAGATTACAGAATATAAATATAAAGATTTTACAAAGGGTGACACAATGGGCGGTTTCTTCGCTAAGAGCGATCTTTTTACAGACAACCTTTGAAATTGGATGGAATACTAAGGGGAAGGAGAGAGAAATAGTGTAGGTAGTCTACAGTGTACTATTTACATAGAGTATACAATAAATATGTACGTTAAGTGTATCATACTAGTTAAATATACAATATGTAAAGAAAACCCTGTCCGACCCATAAGGATAATAAAGGTTAGGTAAACACTTGACCAAATATAATATAAAATTTTACATAATCCTTTTTTTCCCGGGAATTAATTCCAATTTCCACGAAATTTGGTAATTTGAAAAAAAGTGACAGCACCGGTATTATTATAAGCGAATAGCGACGCGACCACGTCACAGGTGCCGCGTGCCCTGCCCCCCGCCGCCCGCGGAAGGGGTTGTTTACCGCACATGTATTAAGTTACCACTTTTTGCGAAATAATATTTATTTTTATAGGGGTTTTTTTTAAAGTTTAGCCTGTCTTTGTGGGCATTAGTAGAATCAGTTATCGACACCTAACAATACCTTCACGGATCGGACAGGGTTTTCTTTACATATTGTATACATCTAATTAATAAACATCATACAAGAGCAAATAAAATCCATACTAATATTATAAATGCGAAAATATCTCTGTCTGTCTGTCTGTCCGGCTTTCACGCCAAAACTACTAAACCGATTGTAATGAAATTTGGTACACAGATAGTCTAGAGCCTGAGAAAGGACATAGGCTGTATATACATACCGCTATGATCAATAGGAGCAGAGCAAAGTAACAAAAAATGTTGCGAAAACGGGAGTGAACGCGGGCGTACATATTGCTCCCATTATTTTAACAGGCGCTCATTTTATATCAACTAAGCTCCTGTAAACTGAAGTCCACGCGGACAAAGTCTCCGGCAACAACTAGTATAATTATATGTTTAAAGAGAGAGGAAGTGCTTTTTTTATCATAATTACATACACCGTGGAATTTTAATGGTTGTTTACCCACAGCGAAACGGTTTTGTCTTAGTAATACAATCGCTTCATCAGTAAATAAAATATTAGAAACATGAAATGGCAGATTTAAGATAGTGATAAACAAAACTCGAAAGTGAGCACGAACTAATAGTAACCTCCTGATAATCTACCTACAGCTGAATCGCGCGGGGCCATTGACCCGCATGCTTCAGCAATTATCCAACAAGTTATTAAAATTTTCCCTTCATACTTTAACGGGCTTAGGACCATCATAAATCTTTTTAGCTGCAATTTACTGAACACGAAAAATTTTTTTTAATATTTATGATAATTTTTCAGATACCTAAAAATGTATTTGAGGCGTATTAAAAAAAAATGAATCAACTTATTACAATAATTCTGATCAGCTAAACTACTTCTAAATGTTCATTATTTACAAAAGTACGAGTAGGTACTTACTTACACTTCCCGGTAACGGAGTAATTGTTCAAAGTGTAAGCCTCTGCGTTGTAAACACAATCGCGCAGGTTTTAATTGATTGTCTCTTAATTTAAATAAGGTGTCTCTGTCACTAAGCACGATATTAAAAGCGTCCACTATCGCAGTCATTAACGAGTCACGAGTTTCATACTCTTCACGATACACTAGGCGCTTAACCGCAGATCACAAGAAAAGGTCTTAATGGAGTGAAGTTCAGTAATTAGACGTAATAATGGCTTACGTTAACCCTTGCCTTGGCCTGACGCGTACTTCGACGAGGATCCCGTTCAGTACTCGATGATCTCTTCGTCGAGCGCTGCTGTAATAACGGCCGATCGACCTCTGCCCTGTGCATGTGCTGGTGTTTGAAGTTGACCATGGTCTAGTAGCCGCTGTGTCGCCGCTACGATGGTCCGTGGCTTGGAGGTTTTGAATCCCGCGAAGGCGGAGGGATTGCAGGTGTTGCTGCTCCGCGTAAAGTCGCCGGGCAGCATGGGAGTCATAATTAGCCCTAGCATACAGGTGCACCATAGCGACGTACTCCAAATTGCTATAGTTGTAATGTCGATCCATGTTGCACTTTTTACTGATAACACATGCGGTGCGTACGACATTCGCGGGAAAACTAAGTACACAAGTACTAGTACTAAGTAGGCAGTTACCGTTGTCGCCGAAATAAAATAAACATTAGGCTTTCGAACGTTTGTAATTTTTGCGCGCAGACTTTTTAATGTCGTATCACTACAGGCGAGAGCTTATGTTACTTTGAACATTTATAAAGCGGCATCGTCTTTGAACGCTTAGCGGTAAATTTTTGTATTGGTACATTTAAGTTATTTTATACCGTATGTTCGGTACACATGACAGATTTATTTGGTTTGAAATTTTTTTTTCTTTTGTCAGCATTGCGGTGAATTTTTGGATTGTTGCCTACAAGCTATTTTATGCCGTATCACTCACTACGCGCGGAAGCTTATAATGGTTTGAACATTAAATGCATTGCTTTCCTTTGAGGCGGTTGCATGTTCCTTCCGAGTAGTGCCTACAAGTTGTATCTAGCGTAACTAACTTTTTTCATTTTTTCCGAGTTGATGATATTTTTAAAAACATTTTTGTCTTTTACTCTATTCATTGAAAGTTCTCCTTAAAGCAAATCATTTATTTCAAAAATTTTATAATTTTATAATAAAGTACCGCTAGATTCAATAACTCAATGAGTCCAAATTTAAAACATGCATTAAACGCACGCTGTGTAAGCAAGCATATACACTAACTAACTGTAACTGTTGTAATTGTAACTGGAAGATTATATCCTTGATAAACATGCTTGGATAAATGCCAGTCCTGCTCCACAGCCACAGATAATTTTGTAGGTTTGGAAGAGATGCCATTCCCCCTTTTTGTTGTTTTCTAAATATTCCTTTTTTATTTTATTTGTTTATTTCAACGTTGTGCACAATATTTTGCTACCATTATTTTGCAATAGTATTGTATAATGTAAAAGCACTTTTCAAGTTTGTGAATGTGAGGCACCATGGACTATGGTTTGTTTATATATATATATATATATATATATATATATATATATAAATATAACTAGCTTGACATTGCGAGATTGGCAGTTGAGAGTTTGTCATGCTCGCTCAAATGTCTTGCTAATGGTGGCGCGTGTTTTTGGGTCATTTGGTTCCCTTCAATATGGTTGAGCTGTCATGCTCGTGAACGGGGGCCGTCAGTGGAGACTGGTCATCTCTTAGCTGCCAGTGGGCTTAATTCATTTTTATATTTTAATTAATTTTACATTGTGCTCACATGATAGAAGCAACATAAATATGTAACGAAGAAATGTAACCCATATATTATGATTTTAAAAGAGTGTCCATGGAGTTTCTTGCACGTTCTTCTCCATAGAGATCTACGCTTTGGAACGTGCAATTTAGCTTCACTTTTCTTGGACTAACCGGCATTGACTATTCAAAAGTACCAAGTGATGGTTAATTTGATATAAATTATAAACGATTTTGATTTGATTTAACATTCTGCCGCGGGAAAACAACCATTAAAATTCCAGCGTGTACAAGGCGAGCTGCCCACTGCTCGCCTTTACCCCCTCAAATTACAAAATATACTTACCGTTGGGATATGATTTCTTTACTAGGTGTTTTTCTTCCCTTCCGTTTTGTTATTGGTTCTTCTTTTCTCGGCGTTTCTCTTCGCTTACGTTTTGTCTTTGGTTCTTTTATTGCGAGCATATCTTCATAACTGCAATTAAAATTATATAGGATGAAATTGTTAGTGTCATTATGGCATAATGACATAATGTCACAGGTCGATCCGACAGGTAAAACTACACCGGCCGCGGTTGGAACGTGGATGTCTCACCATCTACAGATACCAGTTGGGTTTTTTTTTTTTGAATGATTATAAACTAGTGCTTGACTGCAATCCCGCCTGATGGTAAGCAGTGATGCAATCGTTGATGGTAAAGCGCACTAGTTTATTTAGCCTATTCACTTAAAAAACTAAGGAATAGGAAGGATGACGGCAGTTGAGCGAGGTGATGCAATGTTAAATCCAAGACCAACACGACCAAACGAAGCTGCGCTAGAGGGAGATTGATCTGGAGACTCTCCACGACCAAACTCCCGACACAACAACATTAGGCACATCGTACCCGGTACACATCGCAACACAACTGCTCAGACCCGTCCTCCGTACGGCTTCACCAGACAGCATGCCGGAACACGACGAATCGCTTGGCGGCAAGACTTCGTCTGGTGGGTGGTAACTTCTGCCGGCAGCCGATGTTATGCCTACCACCGAGTAAAAGAGGAGGTATACAGAAAGAATAGTGCTATCCCTTTTTCAAAACGTTGTAATGATGATTTTAGATTGTTCACGTCATAAGCCCCTTGACATCTCCGTACTTTGGAAAGCACGTTCACAGTGAATACATATTACTTACGTTTCCTCGTCAACATCCAGTGGGTCTGCCTTTACTTGTACCAATTCTGTGTTAGTTTGAACCTGCTCCCTGAAAGAAAATTACTACTTATACAACGTGTAACATAAAGGGTATATACATAACAAAGGCATGGCTTCTTTACATGATATCAAACGATATTGGAAGGGGTTTTGAATCCTATCTCTTTATATTAGGAAGTTATGAGGAAAAACACCGTCTGTGATAGGCTGTTATCACGCTATTCGCACAGAGATATTGAAGACATTTATCGGATTTTGTCCAGTAACGTGACGGGTAATGAGTAGTTATTAACGTATGTAGTGTGCTGCCACGTTTTTTATGATTTGATTTTAAGAAACACACGAAACCGAAAATTTGGTATCAATTTTTTGAGTATTTTATTGAGTTGAAACCCTTCCGATATCGTTTGATATCATCTAAAGATGCCATGCCCTTGGTATGTATATACCCTTTATGTTATACGTTGTATAAAAAAATATAATTGATCAAAACTTTTACTTCGCCAGTTCCAAATAACCCCGTGAGTTCCAAATAATCCCATTGTACGGTACTACTAATTAAAATTAAGGAGAGGCGTATTTCATTTCACAAGCAATACTTTATCCGCTTTGTCACCTTCAAGACTACTTCTGAGGGGCTCATAAATGAAGCCAGCTGAATTAAATAATTGTTTAATCGACACTGAACTTGAAGACGCCTATAAGTATATTGAGTCGGTTTTTTTTTTTATTATAAGGGCTGTATCTGACATCGGCGCACAAACGAGTACCATGTACATGATTCTGAACCCCCCAGTGGTGGAATTTTTCGTCGACCTTTGCCTGATTTTTTTTTTAAGTATACAGCTTTTTTCACATTAGGCCGTTCATAATTGCCATACTTTTATAACCCAATACGATTTTAAAGTAAAAATTAATTAATTAACTAATTACACAATAAAGCGCAATGTGAATAAAACTCGAAAAACTATCCTCTCAGCTGATTTAATAGAGTTAACATCAGGGGTCAACGTCATACCTACAAACACGCGCGGCGGCACGCTTACAACGTTCAAAGGCCGAGCCGACACTTTTTTGAACATTGTTATTTCTGTAACCGCTCATTAACGATATAAATGACTATCATAATTTTATTAGTGGCATGCGGTGTAGCCTTTTCGCGAAGTTTGCGTTCCGATGTCAGATACACCCTGTATTCACCAATTAAAATTTTTCATAACATCTAGTTACTACTGTTGTTGTCATTTTCAGTTACCTTTTGACTGTCACTTCGATTTATCAACATTTTAGCCTAATTAGAATGCAGACCTTGTGTTGGTGATAAAATCTGGAAACGAGTGCTTGGCTCGTCATCATGCATTGGGTATAATTCTTCTCTAGCTTTTTTTGTCAGAGAAGCACTATAACCTTCGCCACTAACTCCTCTTGCCATATTTGAGTTGTGTACATTAAGCAAGCGTATTTGTTCCGGGGTGGAAAATCCTCAATGGATGTCCGCCACCCTGGGGTGGGCGACGGGGTCTGTCAGACTCCTACTGACTAAAAACCACCCCGGTGTCTCTCCGGTCACGTGCGCACGGAGCCGCGGGGGTCCTTGATTCTGCCGCGGCCCCACACTGTCGTGCCGGCCCGGTCTGTCCGGGCCTCACCTCCTGCACGGGGTAGTGAGGTGTTAAACTACCCCGTGCATCGCCTCTGAGGCGCACGCCGACACACGCGCGCCTCCGCCTCGGGGTCCAATGAATAAGGGAGCGCAGACTTCCCCATATCCCTCGCCCCTGGACCCATTATTGGGAGCTGGAAGAGGGCGTTATCCGCCCTTCCTCGGCGCCCGGTGCATCTTCTGCGGCCTGGGAAGGAAGTTGAGATCTCCCTCTCCCGTTCCGCAGCTTCCTTGCGCGACATCACGTCCTCACCTCGCAGTCCTCTCAACCGCGATCTCGCCTCGCACTAGTTGATTCTAGATAATTGCGCGCGAAACACGCGGTCAGACGGTCGTCCAGCATCGCTGCTTGTATGTTAGTTTTTTATGAATAAGTACGTAAATAAACATCCGTTGCAACTCCGCAAAAACTGTGCGGAGTCGGAAGCGAAGGTAAGTTCCGCAGTAACGGAGGCGAAGGCGAAGCTCCGTTACAACCCTAGTTTTCAGCTCAAAGATTGAATGAAATGTAGCGACATTTTGTACATTTTTTCGTCGAAAACAATTAGCTCATTATATAATAATCAAAAATACTGAACACGTGGTTCGGGTTTTGCGTATACAAAAAATAACCTTGTATACTCATTTATACTTCTAACAATTGGTGTAAACACAGCCCTGTATTACTTACTCGTCGCAGTCGGGATCAAACTTCACCTCCAGCGTCTCAAATTCAGTCTCATTTTGAATTCTGGAAAAAAAAACATGCTTTTTTAGCATCGTTGTAATTTGAAGGTCGATGAAACGAAAAAGCGACAATAATAAAAAGAGACAGACACAAATTCATTCAAAGATTTAACGTGAGAGATAATGATACAGAAAGCATTATACTTGAAAACAACACCATCTATCGGAAATTTAGAGAATTACTAGGACTATTAGTCAGAACAAAAACGAAATCTGTAGTTTTTATAAAAGTCCTTACTAATATTGTTACGAATACACCTTATATCAACGGCATAAGGTTCAATATTGCGAGTTCTTACGTAAGTTTTAAGCCCTATATTGAGACCTAGGACATTATAAAGGCATTGTAACAAGCGATAATCGAGAACATCTACAGCGACAACTGCAACAAGCACTTCAAGGACTACGTAATTAAAGTAACTTCCGTGGTGTCGTTGTGTGTGTACTACACGGACTTCGTGGACATAAGGGAAGACTTCAGTGTGACATCAGCTACGCTATAGCTAGCTTTTTTCGCGCCATTATTATTAAAGTTTAGTACCTACCGCTGGATGCAACGGTCATCAACCTGTAAGCGCTTCCTTAATTATCAACATGTACATCATGTAGAAAATGTGAAAAATAAAAAATAATTTCCTGTGACTACACTAATGGATATATTTATATAATTTTTTATGGGTACACTGGGAATGTGTTGAGGTACACGATGTTTAATTTATTGTCGTATTGTCAGCACCACTCTGTATATTACAACTCACCCTCGTTCTGGAGTTGATTGTTCGTCGCCGCTGAGATTATTATCGGAACTTTCTTCTTCCGAGGTTGAACTGAAACAAAAACACAATGATCATCATCACCCGCCAGCCCGCCACCAACTGAGTTGGGCTCGAGTTCCACTCTCATCCTATTGCAGCTGAGCACCAGTATTATTACATGGAGCGACTGCCTGTCTGTCATCCACAACCGTTACGCCACTTAATACTTGAACGCTACGTGCGTTCAAGTATTAACTAACGCAAGTTTTGAAGATTTTGGACCCTCCCCCCCCCTGTATACACACCACACACACCACAACGTTTTTCTATACCAACCTCCAACCTTACGTTAGCGTCAAACTTTAATTGCGCGATGTAGGATTCAGTGGCGCCATCTGTCAGCAACGACAGTTTCACTCGCCATTTACTCAGATGTTCATCAGTTGTGACATAGATGTCGCTACTGTTTGATGTTAAAATTACTATAATACAGAGTATAATACACATACCTCTCCGAGTACACGGGCCTCTTGCGAGCTCTGATACGACGTTTTTTCAGTTTCTCTGCTTTCTGCGTCTTCTCTTCCTCTTCTTTTTTTGCTTTCTTTTCCTCCTTCAGTATCTTAACTATTTTCCTCCCACTCACTCCGGTGGCCAACGCAGTCCGTTGGCGGAACTTTGACAAATGAGTCAGGTCCAAGTCGCCAAATTGATTCTGTAATTCTTCATACTCGCGTTCAAAATAGTGGTACACTTTTGCGACAAGCATTTTTATTTCATCCTGAAATAAAAACAATGAACGATTTAGTTTCTCCATCTTCTGTCCTTTTCTTAATGAAATAGGAAGAAAAGGATGCATTGAACTAAGATTAAGTTTAGTTTGTGAACAAGACCATCGGGCCATTGACATTCATACTCAGAACTCTCCTCACAACATGTAACATATCAGGGTTCGAAGGATATACAGTATGTTAACTAACAGAGGGCGTTCCCGTTAACCCGAAATAGTATAACATACATACATGCTAAAAAAAATATTTCCATTCGAAAACAAAATGTTTTAATTTTTTTTCAATATGAAAATATTCAATAAAAATTTTAAATTGACATGTAAAAGAAACACACTGTACACGCGAACATGAAAGACGGCAACGTCGCAATTTATTTATGAATGACGAGCCGCGTATACTTCGGCGATCTAAGATCTAATTGATTGATGTGTGTTGGTTGATGTGTGTTGGGCAATGCAACGTTAGGTAGATACTATTCCGCGCTACTATTTTGATTTAAAACAGGAGGTTTCAAATTTATTTTCAATTATAATTTCTTTTTATTCGGATTATTTTATGCTTATTTTTCTATGCTGATATTTTTATTTTAATCTATTAATGATATATATTAACGAGTTTAAGGGAACGCCCTCTGTTATTTAACATACTCTGTTATTTAATATTTTCTTTAGCATGTATGTATGCTATACTATTTCGGGTTAACGGGAACGCCCTCTGTTAGTTAACATACTGTATATCCGATATATATCTGATATACATCAAACCATTTTTTGTGATATATATCAAAATTTATGGTAGGTTGCATTTTAGTACTTTTACCGACGTGCTGCTGGCATATTCGTCGTTTTTTCTGTCTTCAGACCATTATACTTCGAATTTACCAAGTAGGTACTGCAATCAATAATAATAGTGCAACGTAAAAGAGCGAAAATAATTTTCAATTCTATCATCTGCAAACATACCTACTCCTTAAAAGTGAAGTGTAGTGTTAATCCTTTAGGAATGTCAACAGGTGATTTGACAGTTCTAGCTGACTAGAAAAAGACTAATTTGTTATTTGATTATAACTCTACTAAGTACAAATATTAGGATTTTTAAGATATTTTAATTTTGTTTCCCAATATTTATAGACTTTGTTTTCTCAGAAAAAAATGGTTATTTTTAGTTGATTTTTGTGAACTATAAGATTTTATGTTTATTTTGTTAAGTAAAAACTAAAAATATCTTGTTTTTATATTGTAATAAATTCATAATAATAAACTGTCATGTACCTGTGGAAATCGTATAGGTAGTAATAAGATAATAAAATGACAGTCTTAAGAAATGGATATAAATATCGGATATATATCCGATTTTGGATATATATCGGATATATGTATATCATAAATATCCGATATTTTGATATTTATTATAAATATCGGATATTTTCGAACCCTGTAACATATACAGTATGACCTTGTTAGTTAGTTAAATATCGAAGTTTAGGCAAAATCAGCAGTTAGACAGGTAAAGCAGACCCCAGACTCCAAAGCTGCAAAGCTTCGAATGCGACTGGAATTAACGCTGAGATAATGATAAATATGACCTTGTAAGTTATATTACAATAATTGTATATATTACCTTTCCGTCAGTGTGCTGTATTGGCATTTCACATCTTGAACAAGTTCTTTTTGGACAAAGTTCATCCGACTGTAAAAAAAAAAAGAAATAATATTAAATGTTTCTAACAATATTTCCAGAGTCATCATAGTAATTGGAACCTAGAGTAACAACCTGTCCAATGATTATGTTCATGGGCGTACCCGGCTTCTGGCCTAGGGCGGTAACATACATATTTCATCAGTGTCCTATACGTAAGATCGTTATTAAGCATTTAATGTGCTCGCACGGTTAGTTGCGAGGTTCAAATTAGGATACCTACTGATGAAATCTGTATGTTTGAATTCATCGCACGAAGAGAACACATCGTGTCATCGTGCTATTGGCGCCAATTAGGACGACGCCTTACGTTGTTAATTGTATTAACAATAAAATTAAACCAAAATATGTTGCTTCCTTTTAATGAAGAAGTAACTATTAAATTTAAAAAAAAAAGTAAAAGAAGCTTCAAAAAATATCTGATTTAAATCAAATAAACCAGCCCCCTAATCGGCGAACACATTTTTGTCAAATGATTGCGACTAGTTGGGATCAATTGGGGTCGTTCGGCCCGCTCATTGGTCCGTTCGGGCCTAACGATCCCAACTAGTCGCAATCATTTGACAAAAAATGTGTTCGCCGATTAGGGGGCTGATTTATGTAAATCAAATTAATCAGATTATTTAGATTTTTTTAAAAATCATGATTTTTATCAACTTTGATAAATATGTAACAAAAAAAATTATAAAATGGCTGGTATAGTAAATAGACACAAGATTGACTAGAAAAAGGTATCATTGTAAAAGTATTGTTCTCTAATTGTTAGTTCAATTAGCGGTATTGATTGTACAGATGCGGAAGTGAGTGACATCTCCAATTGTTTTGTTTTGTTTGTTACTCGCTTCCTTGCTTTTGTGCAGAACAGTGCGTGTTGACTTTTGTTTAGATTACTTTTAATAACTTGGCTATTCCTAGACTCGATTACTTGCAACAACGTATACCCTGGCTTTGATTTATGGACTTTGTGATCTGCTCGAATGATAACTTTGCAATAACAACGGATTTTTGATACATTTTGTGCCTGTTCATTTAGGATTCCAACATATAAATAGACAAGAAGCGGCAGCAAGGAATTTGTACATTCCAGAGTAATTATTTGGAAATCCTGGTAGTGATATACATCAAAGAAAAACAATTGTAATAATGGTACATATATTTATGTCCAAAAAAGTAGCAACAATGCATACCAGAAAAAGACTTATTTGCTGCACAAATAAGGGAACCTGGTCAAACAGTTCACGGTAGTATGTTATGAAGGCCACATAATTGAAGTACTGGGCCTTTATCCAGCTACAAAATCAGATGCAGACATTGTAAAGGAGGAATTTGAAGAAACAAAACCGATGCAACAGTATTTTAGAAAAGGTGATGTCAAGATATTGGACAGAGGTTTTCGAAACAGCATTTCATTTCTAGAAAGTTTAGGATACTCTGTGCATTATCCTCTCTCAGTCGAACCGGGTAAACATCAATTAAGCACAGAAGCTGCTAATGAATCGCATACTCTATGCCTCTCTGCTCTGGGTGGTTGAGGTGGTAAACAGTTGATTCAAACACGACTTTAAGCTTCTGCGCCAAGATTTTTTTAATAGAGCCTCCACTCATTAACTTAAAGATTTTAAGATTGCAGCAACATTAATAAATAGATTTCACGCGGTTATAGAAGACAGAGAGGATGCACATAAAATAATATCAGCAATCCAAGAAAAAATGTTTCAAAGGAATTCTTTAGCCGATTTTGTAGCAGATAATGATCTAAATAGAAGACGGGCCCAATTTGAAAGTATTACTGTTAATAGTGAAAATTTAAGTGACTTTCCACAAATGGAATTACACAATTTCATAACAGGCATGGTCATACTACAGTAAACACTTAAGGCTCAGATGGTTCCTATATTATTGAGGTAGCCAAAGAGGTAGATGAAGAATTAACGATGCACCTCAATTTAAATAATGAAAACATGACAAGAGGCAGAATTCAAAGTCCCCACATTAGCAATAAAACTTTTTTGTTAATATTTTAATAGATTCTACACAATTTGGGAGGCCAGTGATAGTGCAGTACTAATGCAATTGCATTGTTGGGCGCAAAACAATTGGTTGCTGTGGCCATGTTATGACTAGCAATAATCGCACCTCGGATTAACCTCATTGGTTACGATATTTACGAACTTTGCGCAGAGGCAATATCGTAACCAATGAGGTTAATCCGAGGTGCGATTATTGCTAGTTGAAAGCCATGTTATGACCATTATTTTGTATTTAAGTTATGCAAACAACAAAATATTTACCCGCCAGCACAATTCCTGGATGATAGTTTAGTTCAAAATACAGATGATAATAAACAAAATATTTTCAAATTAAATTATGTATTCTTTTATGAAATCCCATCATGAAATAAAGTATCATCATACACTTATAAATAAAGGTACCTACTTACATATTAGTTTATTATTAAATACTTGAATTATTTGTCAGAAAGTCTGACAATCAGTCTAATCAAGGGGTTACTGTTACTGGATAACACGAGTAACAGTTGTGGAGGTCTGATGGCAGTCCTCCATGTAAAACACTGATATTCAGGCGCATCCGGTTAGACTGAAAGCCAACCCCAAAATAATTGGGAAAAGGCTAGACTATAGATTACTTGTATTATTTACACGTTTGATGATTAGAATCATTTTCTTACTATACGTAAAAGAAATAATAAATCTAATCAGACGTTATTGAAAACATAGTTTACGATTCTATAACCTCAAAATCAAATACATTTTAGTTTAACACATCGGTTTGTAAACTTGTCAGTGTATCAACAAATGCATGTTAAGAATGACTCCAAACACAACTAGCATTTTCTCATTGCTGTCAGTTCTGGGGCATTCAATGTATGGAATTTCAGCAATGTCCTTTTCCCTTCATACTTTTACGGGCTCAAGACCGTCAATTAGCAAAAAGTTTGTGCTTTGTTCACTATTGTTAGAAAGTAATCTTTAATTAATCAACTAAATAAATAATTGATTATAATAAATTACATAAATAAGAACCTACTTTGAACCTTACTAAAATCATGCCACAACTTATTACTATTTATGAAAGAAATAATTAAAATCGTGCATTACAATATCTTCTCGCTGAAGTTTCAATGTTGTATAGTGGCTTACGCCAAAGCGCCGCGCTGCCTCTCGCGCACTCGACCTAGGGCTCTCTTTAAAGAAATCGAAGATATCTTCTTCGACCTCTACTGAGACTCTCTTTGCGCCGCGTCCTTGAGCGTGTCCAGGAACTACAAATTGGCCATAGTCTAATAGCCTCTGTTTTGCGGCCAAAAACAATTCACGACTAGGTAGCGAAGGATTTACTATCCATTGCTTGCGAAGGCGAGGGATACTTTCTGCTTCGTATAGTCTCCGGGCACCGTTCACGCATTCACCACTTAGTATATAACATCGCACCATTTCAAAATACTCGCTGTTAGAATAAACCATTGTTAATAAAACACTTTAACGGCGCACCCGGAGGCCGGATTCACAGAACACAATTACACCAGTGTGACCAACCTTAAATTAGAGATCCTGCCCTACTTAGACAAGAAAACTGACAAATCCTGCCACAATCAAAAGCACAAAATGCCAAAATATAATCTAAAAGTTTAAAATAAATTAACACATTATTTTTTGAAGTTTTATTTAAAACTAGCTGCGCCACACGGATTCACACGCGTTTTTTTTTTTAATGCCACGCTCCTATTGGTTGCGACGTGAAACGAAAAAAGAATTTTTCAAATCGGACCAGTAGTTCCTGAGATTAGCACGTTCAAATAAACAAACAAACTCTTCAGCTTTATATACATAATTATTAGTAGGATAAATAATAGATCTTAAAGTCTAAAAGTGAACTGAATTAAATTACACATTCCTATTAGCATCGTATTCTTCTGGACCACTTTCTTTATACATCGCTTTTGTCATTTCTTTAGTTGGCTGGAATGAAACGCAGTCACCATATTCACTAATGTCCTGTCTAACAACTAAAATAGAGGCGACATGTTTATTAATAAATCTGTTCCGCGTTTTTGTTTTATCAGATTGATTTTCGAGAATATCCTTTCACAAGCAGCATTCGACTTGTTTTTGAACCATTACCTCTTAAGGTATTAATTTTTTAACCATAATTTAATTTTTTACATTTTGGCATTAGAATTTCCTTCTAGAAACATCCTAAATTATTTTTTATTTTATTTGACATAAGAATTTTGTTCTAGATACATTCAACATTATTTTCTTTTGACATTTCTTTTTAGGATTTTTATTATTTTATTTATTTTGTATTGTTCCTAACAACAAATTGCTCTGTTCTCTGGTTGTAAGTAACTCATGATTCGAAAGTGCTTGTATCTAAGCCTACTTGAATAAAGTATTTGAATTGGATACTGCATCCTACTCTTTTGTGGGCTGTAGCTATACTATAGGCTATACTATATTGTCAATACTGCCAAAAGTGCCAAATCCTGCCAGATTTCTAAAACGTCAAACAAAAGTGCCAGAGAGTAAAATAAAGGGCTAAACCTGCCAAAAAGGCAGGATCCTGCCACATTTGGTCACACTGGCAGTGTGACCAACCTTAAATTAGAGATCCTGCCCCGCTTAAACAAGAAAACTGACAAATCCTGCCAAAATCAAAAGCACAAAATGCCAAAATAATGCCAATATATTCTAAAAGTTTAAAATAAATAGACACTTTATTTTTTGAAGTTTTTTCTAAAACTAGCTGCGTCACACGGTTTCATACACATTTTTTTCTTTTAAATGCCCCGCTCCTATTCGTCGCAACGTGATGCTATATGGCCTAAAGCCTTCCTTGATGAATGCGCTATCAAACGAAAAAAAGAATTTTTCAAATCGGACCAGTAGTTCCTGAAATTAGCACGTTCAAACAAACTAACAAACTCTTCAGCTTTATATGTATATTAGTATAGATAATTGATCTTGAAGTCTAAAAGTGAACTGAATGAAATTACACATTCCTATTAGCATCGTATTCTTCTGGATCACTCTCTATTTATACATCGCTTTTGTCATTTCTTTAGTTGGCTGGAATGAAACGCAGTCACCATATTCACTAATGCCCTGTTTAACAAGTAAAATAGAGGCGACATGTTTATTAATAAATCTATTCCGCGTTTTTGTTTTATCAGATTGATTTTCGAGAATATCCTTTCACAAGCAGCATCCGACTTGTTTTTGAACCATTACCTCTTAAGGTATTAATTTTTTAACCATAATTTAGTTTTTATATTTTGGCATTAGTATTTCCTTCTAGAAACATTCTAAATTATTTTTTATTTTATTTGACATAAGAATTTTGTTCTAGATACATTCAACAGTGTTTACTTTTGACATTTCTTTTTAGGATTTTTATTATTTTATTTATTTTGTATTGTTCCTAACAACAAATTGCTCTGTTCTCTGGCTGTAACTGACGATTCGAAAGTGCTTGTATCTAAGCCTACTTGAATAAAGTATTATTTGAATTTGAATTGGATACTGCATCCCCTACTCTTTTTGTGGGCTGTAGCGGCTACCGGCTACACTATATTGTTAATACTGCCAAAAGTGCCAAATCCTGCCAGATTTCTAAAACGTCAACCAAAAGTGCCAGAGAGTAAAATAAAGGGCTAAACCTGCCAAAAAGGCAGGATCCTGCCACATTTGGTCACACTGCTGTAATGTCATCTTGAATAAGTTAGGTACTATTAAAGACGCATAATCAACATTGTTTTGATATAGAGTGTCCATAGAAAACTTATTTTTGTTTCTGTGTAATTAAACTCGAAATTATAAATTACTCATGCAAGGATTATATGGAATAAAAACCTTATTCGTTCGTACTTGCCTTGTCTTTCTTTAAAATTTTAAAGGCTGCGACGTGACTCATGTTAAAACGGCGGCCGGCTCTTCTAGTGCTTGAACCGGGCTCCTCCTCAAAATGTCGTAGCACGTTCTCTTCTTGACGCACAGAGATCACGGGTCGGAGTCCACCAGAACGACGCGGCACTACGGGCTCATTGTTACGCATACGCACCAGGGCATTCATAATAACACGAGAATTTCGCGGTTGATGTGCATTAGGGTACCTCTCAGCATACATCCTCAGAGCACGTGCACCATCATAATTACACTCAGCATAAATGAGCACCATGTGCAAATACTCCTGAGCACTGAACTGATAACGCGGCATTTTTCACAAGAATGACGCAAGACGTTGCAATGCGAAAATAGCACGTCCGGTCAGCGCGTGAGATTAGTACCGAATAAAATTAGGGGTGGACATTCGGGGGCAGGGGGCGGGGCGGCACACATCAATCAACATACGCGGCTCGTTATTCATAAATAAATTGCGACGTTGCCGTCTTTCAAGTTCGCGTGTACAGTGTGTTTCTTTTACATGTCAATTTAAAATTTTTATTGAATATTTTCATATTGAAAAAATTTTAAAACATTTTGAATGGAAATATTTTTTTTAGCATGTATGTATGCTATACTATTTCGGGTTAACGGGAACGCCCTCTGTTAGTTAACATACTGTATATAAATTAATATGATTCTACTGTAAATAGCATATTTAGATAGTAAATAGTGTAAAATATTAATATGAGTGTAGATAGTGACGGGGCCCAGCCCCTTGGTGACAAAGAGCGTATGAAACGAAAACTCGAGACAGCCTCTGAGACGAAATATAAAATGTTTACCAAACAGAATTATAAGAGACAATTCCCAGAAAATCGCAGCATTGATTGCATTGTACGTAGAGTCACAAGAACAAGAAAAAATTGGCAATAAAAATCCTATAACATTAACAAAAATCTTCACTGAAACTGTTAAAGGCATTGTTGGTGTAGACCGAGTGAACGCGTACAAAATTGGCATTATTTTTCACAAGCCTGCACCTGCTAATACTTTTATGAAAATGGACAAGGAACAGCAACAAGCAAGCTTAACAGGAACAAGCTAAAGGCTTTCGTGCCTGCTCACATGACTGAAACAACTGGAGTTATTATACATGTACCACAAGATATGTCCAATGAAGAAGTTTACAAAAACATTACTTGTGATGCTGAAGTGATCTATCTCCATCAAACGTTTCATGATGAAAGTTGAAGGAAAGCTCACTCCATTGACTACAATAGCATTAACATTTGCTGCCACGATTTGCATACATCCAAATGTTTAGATACCCAATACACATGTACAGTCAAGACCAAAAGTCGAGTTGCAATCTCACAAAACTATGGCCAAGCAATACTAGTTGTAGTTACGACCTTCTTCTATAATAAAGTTTGATACACACTCATACACTTGCTGCCCGCTTATGATTGTTAGGTACTACTTACTAATTTCAACGTCTACAGTAAGTGTTTCAATGGCCTAACGGTTTTCGTCTTGATAGGCGTTCAAGGTGGTTCGAGTTCAAATCTAATAACTTACAAAAATATTTTTTAAATGTTTATTGGTGAGTTATGAATGCTGACAACAAAAATATCTAAAAATACCGATCTGTAACTTAAAGATGATACTTACTTTCTTTTAAGATTTTTTCTATATTAGAGTCATTATAAAAAGATGACGGTAGACTTAAAAGAATCTGAATCACTACTTCACAAAAAATATTCCGCTACCTACAATAACTATTATTAGCTACAATAACTCAAATAATATTACTTAGTTGTTGTTGGTTGGTGAACATATAGTTACCAGTTTGTGTTATTAGTTTTACTTTTTAATCAATATGCAGGCATATGCAGCAATATATCTCAAATATCATATGAAACCGGCTTTTGTGTAAGTTGTTTTTATTATTATTTATGTAAGGTGCAAACCAATCGCTTGTAGCAAGTGTGTAATAAAATT
Source organism: Sesamia nonagrioides (assembly GCA_017933935.1). NCBI lineage: Eukaryota > Metazoa > Arthropoda > Insecta > Lepidoptera > Noctuidae > Sesamia > Sesamia nonagrioides. Next base: position 156,260 of record JADWQK010002441.1, read on the forward strand.
GTTATTGTTTTAGAGAAATACTGTAAGCCGTTGGAGGTCAAGGTCAAGAGGTTGAAGGACGAAGGTAGCTGTCGAGACAAGTGAAACGAAACGACAATATTTACCGTTGAATAAACTTTTAAATCATGCGAAGAAGATAGGTTGCATTTGTGGTTTAAAAATAAATTGGCGAGGCTGGTGGAGTCTTAACGAGCTAAACAAAAAAAAAAAAACTATTTATAACAAAAACAGTGCAGAAGTGTCCTACAGAGTGTTTTAAATATATACCAATAAATATCTTAATAACGGACTCTAAACCATCTCTAAAGTAATTTAGCTAAGTGACAGTAATATGTTCGGTTGGCTTAATGGCTAACAGATGTCGCCTTTTGCAATTTCAATACGAATTACTTTTGGTAAATTATAAAAACTATAATTTCGGAATTCGATAAGAAATAAGTTCGTTTACTTTTGAACTAAGAAAGCGTTTGAAGATTATAATCTCATGCCATCAAACTCTGAAAAAAGTCGATGGCAGCATTAGTACCATGCTATACACGCAAAAAAATTGTAAATGTAATAAGCACTATTATGTGTTCTAAGTATAGATTATTTTATGATTGCAATAATATTCAGGTTAAGCTTCAATCCTCTTTTCTTTGAGAAAATGAATAATTAAGCTATAACCTCTTTAATCCACCAAAATTGTTAAAAACCAAAAATGTTTTTTGTATTTTTTACCATAACAATATCATAAGTTTGTCAAGGATTACTTTTATATAAAATATTACAATGCTGCCGTTTCAACGTTTGTTTCATTTGTTTGTATAAGTATATCTATACCGAATAATATATAACTTTATAATATATTGCATTATAATATGCTTATTGTTTAATTTTTATATATTTTTATTATATTACCCCTATAGTAAACTAAAACATATAATAAAACCCTTTTTTGGGATAAATATTCAATAAATTTTCCTATTTGTTTAAATATTATTTGCAAACATTTTTACTTTAAAATACAAATCAATTATCATAATTTTAAATTATATGAAACAACAAAAAGAGTTGCCTATAATAAGGATCGAACCCACAATCGCTCGCTTATGATAGCACCATTGTTAAGTGCGGCCGCTAACTTAACTTCAAATGAAGTAACGAAATTTTGCATTACTTTAAAGAAAGACGAAGACTGCGATAAAAAAATAATGCGGTAGTGTGCGTGGCCGGTTTAGCGCAGGCGACAGTAGTCTTTAAGGTGGGAATGGACTTCTACAGCTGATAGTACATACCCCTTTATTACAATATTTTATATGTTTAAAATTTAATCACTCTGCAAAAGTTTGCAGAGGTGAACAAAACTGCTCGTCATGTGCCGCCGACATTCTTACAAGGAATGTGATGTTGCTGAAGTAGTATGTATAAATTGTGGTGGCAATCACTTGGCCATTTCAAAAGATTGTCCAGTAAAAAGCCAAAAAATACTAGAAAAGAAGAAAAAATATCTTAACCTCCACCAAACCGGCGCCAGTTATGCCACGGCGGTAAGTTCACCCCACAGAAATCGTATTATCAAGTCAATAGAAGTCGCAAAGACGCGTGCGGCGTGACCTTGTCGCCGTGCCTATGGGTTGTGAGTTGTGACACAGTGACACACAAGAGCGCGTGGAGCGGTTGTTGGTGTTGCGGTTTTTTGTGTTGTTTGGGACACAGACCGATAAACATGGTGATTTGCAGCGCATCCAACTGCGGAAACTCTTCCAAAACTTGTAACTATACAAATAAAGGAATAACATTTCATATGTACCTAAGAACTTAATTTTTGAAATAATGTCGTTTTTAATAAATATAGACAATTGAAATATTTTCACCACCCCTACTACGATTATCATAGAAAACGTTTTATTTCACATCAATTTCCATTGATACTTAGCTTGTTCATGTTTACTGTGAAAACTGCTAAAAGCAGCAATGAAATTATAGTCATACGAATATCGCCCTTTACGTAAATTCCAGGAACATGCCGCATGAGTTAGTGATGTGTCACTATTATTTTGTATCGATTATTTATTACGTTTACTTTTTATTAGCTTTACCGAAATGGGAATGAAATAATGAAATATTATGAGTTAACGTTAAATATATGTATATGAGATGAATGTATTTTAATAAGAATTATGCTTATTATTACTTATGCTTAGTAAACTAGTCTGCGTTGGGTATCCTTGTACAATTGATGTTTTCAGTATTTATCAAATACTTTTCATGTCAAAATAATTAAGTATTCATATTATTATTATTATTATATTGTAAGGATAATGGTTAAGTTGGATTGAATCGATACGTTTTTATATTATTTATGCATCTGTTTACTTAATCCAATGATATTGATATTATTGCAGGTTTCCAAAAGATCTAGATATTAAAGATAAATGGATATCTGCTTCTGGAAGAAGGAATTTCTTTATTTGAAATAAATGCTTGGATTTTGATTGGTTTTTTAATAAAAAAAATATAACTTATACCTAGTTAATTGTGTATTGCATTCCCTTATCTCATAAACATGTAAATCACCTTAAAGTGCGATGAGGAATGAAACACTTTAATTAACGCTCATCGGAAAATTATCGATATGAACATAAACATTACGACCTACTGCATTTTTTCTCAGTGAAAGTGAGCGCGCGATATATTTCTCTGCTGTTCGCGCACGTTTATTATTGGTTAAAAAAGCTGCGCCTTCTGCGATTGTGCTGTTAGAACATATTGCGATAAGCTATAGCTCGAAGGTTTAATTTTGTATCAATAATGCAAAATGCTTGTGTAATTGTTCGAGTGTATTTATTGTTTGTTTATGTGGTGGTAAAAGACGACGGGCGACACGCGTTCTGGTGTTAAAAGTCAGTATATAGCATTTCTATTGACTTGTTATTACGATTTCTGTGGTTCTGCCCCACCCAAAATTAACGACAAAAATGTTTTCCCCAATATCACAAAGGACATTGACTTGACTATAGGTGTCGTGAAGTCGCCTTTCAGGCCTCGCTTATAACTTATTAGCGAGGATCCTGGCCCTAAACTACGACTCCGCGAAAGTACTTAATTGTCTGATGATAACTTGCATTGACTTACCGAGCTTGTAGTTGTCTCAGCCGGTACTTAGATGATGTAATGATCTGCTTCGCCTTGTTATGAGATGTGTGCCAGCTATGATTATCCCATGTTCATTGTTAACCTCTGAAGACCTCGATCTGTAGGGATTAAGCAATCATCATTTGCTTGTTTTGGAACTAAGTGCGCAGGTTCAACCTTACTTCTCTAACATGGGTGACATTTCTAATTGTTCGATTGTTTACTCGTATTTACTCTTAACCTCCAAATGAGGGCTTGTGTGTTACAGAGCCTCGTGCTCTGGCTTAAGTACTTTGTGCTACTCAGCGATTATATTGGATGTCCCTTGTCTGTGACCCTCGCCCTGCGGCGTGGGATTTCCTTTGTCAGGCTAGAGTAACTCTACGACCCCTTTAGAACTTGCACATGTGACCTACGCCACATGTGACCTACACCCTACGGCATAGGATTTCTCATAAAGGCGATAGCAACTACCGCCCATGCAGATTCTTGCACGTGTGACCCATACCCTGCAGTATGGGATTTCTTATAAGGCTATAGCAATTCTACGACCCCCTTTTTCAGAACTTGCACAGATCGACAGGACATACAACCTTGGACTCAATTAGCGTTACTCGACTTCAGTAACTTCCTTTAGTTCAAACTACCGTAATACATATACGATTGGATTAACAACAAGTAATTAGATAAACCCTAGGCACTTAGCTTTCATCAACTGGAGGCTTCTCGCATGTTCCGGAGATCACTCAATTCACACTAGACTTTAAAATATTCTTATAGGACTGTACTCGATAGCGGCGGTAATTCTAAAGGGCTTTTCACCACAGAGTACTTTTTTATACATGAAACTTTTCACTTAGCATGGCGTGGTTAGGTGAAAGTCCCTAAACTATAAAGTACCATAGTTATGGTATTCTCGCTTACCTTGTGCAAAAGTGTCAGTGATCTCGCGAGAATGTCTTCTTATGTATTATTATGAGTGATTTCGCACTAAGTCGCGACAATAGGTGAAAATAATAAAACATTCAATGTTGAACAATTGTTGAATAATGATATTGTTCTAAATGCTTTAGTGAAGTCCTTAATTATATTGGGTAATGATAAAAAGAATACACCAATAACAAATAAAAGGATTAAAGATATATAGTATATAGTTAGCCAATTTAATCAATTAATGGATACATATGTAAAGGTGGCTCAGTTTAATATACAAAGCTTACAGAGTAAGAAAACCCTACTAAAATCATTTCTTTCTGAACATAATATTGATGTATGTCCACTTAACGAAACATGGCTTAAAAGTAATAGTATAATTCCTGTGACTGATATAAACTGTAGCCGACATAGGCAGCTAGCGACCTCTGTTGTCGAAGGGAGGCGACAGCTTCAATGAACGTAGTACGCACAATATTAGTAGTACCGCTTTTCGACACTGGAGGCGCTGTATTATGAATGAAGGCGGTCGCCATATTGATCTTGAGAACTGTAGTACCGCTATTGGCCGCCAGATGTGCTGGGTTTATGAATGAATCACGATTATTTGTCAATGAAAGTTGTAGTTTAAACCCGCCTCTCGACACCTGGGGGCGGTGAGATAAATACGTTTAGAATGTTCTAGAAACTCTCATTGCCGGAAGTTAGAAAATAACGGTTTCTTCCGCCCACATACTGTGGTAACGGCCCCTTTCTGTTCCGAGACGTCGTAGAGTGCGGGTGTGTTAGTTTAGTCTCGTAAAATGTAATCGTGTTTTAGATTTTAAGACTACACCGTGTCTTTACTTGACCGAATCTAGAGATTGTATACTTTAAAACCTGTGGAAATACCGATAATAAATCTGGTAGTAGCATCCGCCTGTTTTTCATTACTATCCAGTACTTACTCTTATTTTACATTAAGAGTAGGTCCGCTTGTGTGCTCAATAATTCCCAACTTTACACCATATAACTTTATACAGTATGTTAACTAACAGAGGGCGTTCCCGTTAACCCGAAATAGTATAGCATACATACATGCTAAAAAAAATATTTCCATTCGAAAACAAAATGTTTTAAAATTTTTTCCAATAAGAAAATATTCAATAAAAATTTTAAATTGACATGTAAAAGAAACACACTGTACACGCGAACATGAAAGACGGCAACGTCGCAATTTATTTATACATGACGACTACTATTTTGATTTAAAACAGGAGGTTTCAAATTTATTTCCAATTAGAATTTTTTTTTATTCGGATTTTTTTATGCTTATTTTTCTATGCTGATATTTTTATTTTAATCTATTAATGATATATATTAACGAGTTTAAGGGAACGCCCTCTGTTATTTAACATACTGTATACAAAAATTCAGTAAATACTCATAATGGAGTAGCCATTTAAATTAAACATAATTTAAAATATAGGTAATATTATACAAACAAGTTTTTATGAATCTATACAAAACATTTGCCTATCAGTTGAGACATCTATGGGTAACTTATATACACTATGTTAAATAACAGAGGGCGTTCCCTTAAACTCATTAATATATATCATTAATAGATTAAAATAAAAATATCAGCATAGAAAAATAAGCATAAAATAATCCGAATAAAAAGAAATTATAATTGAAAATAAATTTGAAACCTCCTGTTTTAAATCAAAATAGTAGCACGGAATAGTAATCAAATCAAATCAAATCATTTATTTCAAATAAACCAGTTACAGGCACTTTTGAATTGTCAGAAGGTCGGTCAGTCAATTAGATGAAGCTATACTCCATTTATTATAGCATTAGACAGAAGTTAAAAAAGGCTCTTTTAAGTGCACAGTTTGCAAAAAAATACAATAAACACTATTACAGTCAAGATTGATGTAGAGCTAAATATTATCAATTTAAATAGCAACTGTCACACCTAATTTGTACTTATTTAAGCCATCTACGTTCTTAAATTACATGTCCTTCATTTAATATTATTTATTTTTTAAATAAAATAATGTCGTGTCAATGCTTAAAATCTAAAAGAAGCAGAGGCAGACAACGCCCGAAACGTTTTTTCATGTAACTATAACTCAACCAAATCTAAAATGTTACCTATTCCCTTCCTAAGTTGTGGCAGCACGTGTTTTTTAATTTTGTTGGTTTATAATATCATCTATCTGCAATTGTCAATATTGACATACCGTTATTCGCTTGTGGATACTTGTGAATGCTACGCCTTCTCTCGTTGTTATTGTTGAATATTCGTGGTTTAGTTGTCATTTGTTACTGTTTTTCTGTTTGTTATTGTTTTGTTATTGTTATTAGTGTTAGTTTTGTGTTGTACATACAAAACAGTACGTTTTGTTGAATTATGAACACGGACTATCTCGGTGCAGGTCCAAGTGGCTTGCAAGCACAACATGTACGTTCTGAAACTGCTGGTAAAGCTGAGCAACGTCAACAGCGAAAAAAACGTGGCCCCAACGTTGATCATGAGGTTAAAATATTGTCTCCCAAGAAAAAGCGATCAAAGCAAAGACCTCTTTGTTCTGCAGAAAAAACAACAGTTATAAATATTCATAAAGACGTCAAGGGATCCATGCCAGAAGGTACCCCTGCTTATAAGACGCAGTTAATTAATAAAACTGCAGAAATTGCAGGTAAAGATCATATCCAATGCAGAAATTGCAGGAATTTAAGGATTTTACTATAAAAAATAAATATATTTGAAAATAGCATGCTTTGTGAGGTACTAATATACACTATTAATCATTTTATAGGCATATCTCGTGCAACGGTCTATAATATCCTCAAAGAGTACAATATAAAAGGTCGCCTGCAATCACCCCCTCCTCGCCAACGGAAATACTCAAAATCTGATGAATATGATGATATAACATTAAGTGGAATACGAAGAAAAATTCATTCTTTTTTCTTTGATAATGAATTACCAACATTGGATAAGATTCTGGAAGCCGTAAATAGTGATGAGTCTCTACCCGATTTTAAAAGAAGCACTTTATATAATTTAATTAAGAACAAATTAAAATTTACATATATTAAAAGAAGTAGAAAAAGTGCCCTTATCGACAAACAAGAGATTGTGTTATGGAGGGTGAAATATCTTCATGAAATTAAGAAATTAAGGAATGAAGGAAAAAAAATATATTATTTAGATGAGACTTGGCTAAATGAAGGTACAGTGTTGCTAATATTTATGAAGTCTGGAAGAAGGGGGCTTTACATAACTCGGTAAATAGCTTATCAAGTTATGTAAAACCTCCTTTATGCAAAACAATACAGTGAAGTATTATTAGTTCAACATAAGTTGAATTAATATTGCATTTACATCTACAACTTTAATTATACAAACAGGACACACAAAAAGCAAGGTATGGCAAGACACCACTATTAAGTCTTCAAAGGAAGCACACCGAGCAGGCTTATCAACTGGTTTAAAGAACCCAACTGGAAAAGGGAAACGTCTTATCATTGGCCATATTGGTAAAACTTTTATTTTATTTTTAATTCATTAACAATTGTCACATTACCAAAACATTAATAAAATGACCACTGCATTTTCGGTCACTAAAACTGGTTAAGTCTTAATACTTTCCCTCGGAGAAAGATGTTTATGGTTTTAGAATCATCTGTTCAAGGACATTAATGATGCAATTAATTTCGGTTGCTATTTAAAGGTTAAAATCTATTTCCAGCAATCAAGTATTCTATGCCACCGGTACACAATTATTGATTTGTTTTTATTTCATTTCACAGGATCAACAGATGGGTTTTTAATGGATGGTGAACTAATATTTGAAGCCAAAAAGTGTGATGGAGACTACCATTCTGAAATGGATGCACACAATTTTGAAAAGTGGTTCAAACTAATATTATCTAAAATCGAGAGTGGTTCAGTTATTGTTATGGATAATGCGCCATATCATTCAAGAAAAGTGGAGAAGCTGCCAACTACAGCCACACGAAAGGCAGATATTCAGGAGTGGCTGAAAAACAAAAGTATTCCTTTTGAGGAAAAAGACCTTAGGGCCACTTTATTAGAGAAAGTGAAACAAGTAAAACATTTGTACCAAAAGTTTGTAGTAGATGAGATGGCTAAAGAAAAAAATGTGTTAGTGTTGCGCCTCCCACCTTACCACTGCGAGCTCAACCCAATCGAATTAGTATGGGCTCAAGTGAAGGGATATGTAGCACAAAACAATAAATGTTTTAAATTAGAGGAAGTGAAGCAGTTGCTCCCTCAAGCACTCACAAATATAACTGCAGAGAAATGGCAATCTTGCATTGCTCATACGATTAAAGAAGAGGAAAGATTTTGCCAACTTGATGGTATAATGGATAATGTTGTAGAAAGATTCATTATTAACGTTGGTGAATCTTCTTCATCATCATCAGAGGATGATGAATAAAGAATTCACATATCTATCACATCCATTAATTATATCATTAAGGTGGCAAAACCTTTTCCCTTATTTAATAGCCTTAAATAATAGTTTTTAATAAACTGATTGTTACTATTTTTTTTCATTTCATGTATCTATTCCAAGCATCGTCATGAGTAGATACATAGAATACGCTTTGCCATACATAGAAGTCATACACTTACATTAAAATCACATACATTATTTGTTAAAATTGTTCGAACTTGACTTCAAAATAAAAGGTTTTGTACTCCTGCTTCTGCGAGCCTCTTTTTTCTAATGTTATAATAAATGGAGTATAGTCGCCCATTCCAAAGAGTAGGTACCTATGGAGAAGAACGGGCAAGAAACTCCATGGACACTCTTTTAAATTTTTAAGCTATTGTTGCAAATATTTGATTACATCATTCATGTTGAAATCAACCGCGTGAGAACGATGCAGAAATATATTGTACGCTGAGAGCGTCCATTATGGAAAACATACAAAAATCAATTCAGAAATTAAAATACGCCGTGGCAGCTAAGAGATGACCAGTCCCCTCCGACGGCGTCCGTTCACGAACATGACGTATGGATCAGCATCATTCAGCTCAACCATATCGAAGGGAACCCAATGACCCAAAACACACGCCACCATCAGCGAGACATTTGAGTGAGCATGACATACTCTCAACAGCCAGAGCACAATTAAGTCAATAAAAAAGACTAACCCAACAAATAAATGCCTTACAGCACATTCGTACATCGTGCTCACACGTTTGCCAAGCAATTATACAATACTAAGAAATTGAATCTACACAATGCTAAGATGGTTTTGTCCAAGGTTCAGCAGCTCCAACAGTGTTCCCGAATCTGTGGAAAGTTTAGCTCCTGTGCAGCTGTACAAGTGCCGAACACCTCTGTCAGCGATACAATTCCGTAACGTACAATATGCTTGGCTACATAGTGTGTAATACAGGCTTTGAATAAATAACATAAACAATTACATATTAAAACTACAAGAGGAAAAATCAAACAACAATCATTGTATAGAAATCGGACGCAGCTCAAGCCCAAGCCTTTTTGTCCTCAATATAATCCTTCACACTATAAAATGCTTTCTAACACAACTTACGTTTAATGAAGGATTTGAATTTATTCAGGCTTAGATCTTGAACCACCTTGAACCTTGAACCACCAGTATCTACATAACGTTGCATTGCCCAACACACATCAACCAACACACATCAATCAATTAGATCTTAGATCGCCGTCGCATACGCGGCTCGTCATTCATAAATAAATTGCGACGTTGCCGTCTTTCATGTTCGCGTGTACAGTGTGTTTCTTTTACATGTCAATTTAAAATTTTTATGGAATATTTTCATATTGAAAAAATTTTAAAACATTTTGTTTTCGAATGGAAATATTTTTTTTAGCATGTATGTACATATGCTATACTATTTCGGGTTAACGGGAACGCCCTCTGTTAGTTAACATACTGTATAAAAAATATGTTTTTGAAAAATTGGTGAATTAAATTCTCCCGCTTTCTTGTTAATAGCCTTCCAACAGTGTTGCAAGCTTTGAACTCGATGCTACATGTGGGTAAAGTTTAGACACCTCAAATATAATTTTAATAAAAAACTACTTTACAATAACATGTACAATTTTTGAATAACCATTAAAATATTAGGACCTTTAAGACCTGTATCTAGATTTCACAATGTATTAAAAAAGTGAGTTTCTCTGTTTTTGTCGTACATTTATGGTCAGGTAACTTGGAAAACTTCATTTTATATTGGTAACTTTTAATTTAAGTGTAAACGAGATGGAAAACATAACAAGGGTGAAGAACCTTGGCTTCAGTTATTTCTTGTAAGCGCAACATCCACTGTTTAAACATTCTTGGTCGCGGCTGTCATTCGTAGATCTGTGATAGTCGATACAGCAGTCAGAAGCCCAAAAAAAAACAGACAACCAGTCTTACAAAGGGATATCGTATTACCCAGTAACTGGATTGTGGAGGTTAGATGGCACTCGCTCCATGTAAAATACTGGTATTCAGCCGAACCCAGTTGGACTGGAGGCGGACCCCGGGCTCCAGAGCGAAAGCCGTGGATACAACCGGGACATGCGCTTTAGATGAGAGAGAGTTAGTAACTCGATTCTATCGATTTGTTAGATAAGTTTACTCATTTATAAAATAAATTGCGTTTTTTTTATTGTTTTACATATGTGACTAAAGCCGCTAGACCAACCCCGCATACCGGGCACGTGGCCGGCGGGTTTTTCGATGTCCAGCACACGCACTCGCTCTAGTTTATGACTTGGTTTGTTGTTCACAAATATAAACTTAGCTTTTGTAGGAAAAACTTATTTGTACCTACCTAAAACTACTCTTCCGAAAAAAAAAAATGTTAAGAAAAATAAACATCCGGAACCCTTTATTCACTGTTTGAAGAAATATCAGGGAGTAAGAGGTTTGTTTTTATTGATGAAATGTTCAATGACCCCGATCAGCTGGCTTTTTGCTAGTGTTGTATTGATTTCAGTTTGAAACTGCGGTTTCTGGTATCATATGTATAGGAATAATTCATAACTTCCTACCATGTAAACATAAGGTTAGAGAACCCTTCCCGTATCGTTTCTTATCTTATCAAGAGGCCGTGCACTTGATATGTATACCCCCTTATTGTTACACATTGTATACAAAGCACAGAGATTTCGGTAGTGTATGTATACCCCAACCAAAATGTCTGTGCACGCCCCTGACTTAACGTACACATTTGTTATATAAACTATTTAAATAGTACACTGTAGATTACCTACATTATTTCTCTCTCCTTCCCCTTACTATTCTATCCAATGGTTTTCTGTAAAAGATCGCTCTTAGTGATAAGACCGCCCATTGTGTCACCCTTTGTAAAAATTTTATATTTATGTTCTTGTATTCTATATGGTGTACACAATAATAGTATTCTATCTAGAGTATTCTATTCTATATATAGTTGAGAATCTAATAAATAACTTTGACAGATTGTAGCAGCTTCATGTGCTGTCGTAACAGTCTCTCGCCAAAAAGACTCGACAAACAACTTTTCTTGTGAATTGTACCGAGAAGGAATGAGATTTATAATATTTTAGATTTAAAAAATGTGGCTTTACTTACAGGCTGTTTTCGTCTGTTTATGTACGGACGACAGCAAGGCAAGCTACCCATCATCATCATCATCATCTCAGCGTTTATCCCGGTTGCATCCGCGGCTTTCGCGTTGGAGCCCGGGGTCCGCTTTCCTGCACTTTCCCCTCCATTTCGCACGATCTTTAGCATCCTGTGGTAAGAGCTTGTTGGCACCCATGTCATCTCTTACAACGTCAAGCCAGCACTTTTTTGGTCTACGGAGGCGCCATGGCAAGACATTTGTTACCCACGTAACATGCCGGTTTGCGTAAGACGTGGCCGTACCAGAGTAGGCGACCCTCCTGCAGTTTGTTTGCAAGGCAAGCTACCCGAAACTGCCAAAATATTCTCTATCATTCTTAGATCTAAATGCTTTCTTTAGAGATAAAGTTGTAAATCTAATGAAGAAAAATCTGACCGTTTGTAGTAGCTCGATGTGCTTTTGTCTGTGCCGTTTGTTATTTTTTCATTTTGTCTAACTGAATGATGGTACAGACGATACTTACTGAATACTGTAGGCTTAGTATGAGTTTTCATTACGAGACTCGATCGTCGATATCGAGAGCGTTTGGCGCTCTCATTGGTTAGTTTGTAGAGTTATTACAGCCTTGAAGCGGGCCAATCGAATATCGATGCGTCTAACGCGCTAGATATCCACGATCGAGTCTCGTAATGAAAACTCATACTAGACCTACTGACTAACATTGATATACTACCGTATGGCGTAGGCCCTGTTTGAGAAAAGAACTCGACACTTTGAGGTATCGATACTTTTACGAGTATGATATTTTTATCGATACTTTCTATTCGATTTCGTGACCCTACATATGGGACTCTCCACAAGATCACAGTACTACGTCATCTGTGATTGTCCTTGGAATTTGTTTCTGGAGGTGTTTGACCACGGAGGTCACACTTGGATAGTTAATTTGTGGTTGAAGTGGTTCTACCTCACTGGTACAAAAATAAAACAAAGTCTTACATTAGATTTTTTTTTATTCAGAAAATATAACATTATTGGGTTTTAAAGCAATTAATCAGTTAACAATGAATATTAAGTCGAAAATCAATATATTCAATTGTAAATTATAATTACACTACTGTGATTAGAAACGTGGTCGCTCACAATGAGCCTCAAACGAAGGCTCAGAAGTCAGAGTCACATAAAGGGCAATGAAAAGAGCTATGCTTGGAGTTTCTCTGCGTGATCGAATCAGAAATGAGGAGATCCGCAGAAGAACAAAGTCACCGACATAGCTCTGCGAGTCGCTAAACTTAAGTGGCAGTAGGCAAGGCACATTGCTCGTAGAACCGATGGCCGATGGGACAGTAAGGTTCTGGAGTGGCGGCCACGTACTGGAAGACGCAGCGTAGGGAGGCCCCCTACAAGGTGGACCAATGACCTGGTGAAGGTCGCGGGAAGCTGATGGATGCGGCCAGCACAAGAGCTGTCAACGTGAAAAGCCTTGGGGAGGCCTTTGTCCAGTAGTGGACATCTATAGGCTGAAGAAGACTGTGATTAGAAACTTGGTTCAAACAAACTCAGTTTCGTAATTACAAAACATTGACTTGTTCTACAGTATTTATATTCTCAGTACAACCACAAATTCAAAAAAGAAAGAAACATACCTAGAAATATAGCAGAAAGTAGAAAACCTAGGAATATCCAATTCCATAGGAATTAAGTTGACTTTTGACTTTATGGTCGCCTGTATTTGGCGCTCAAAAGTCAAGAAAAAAAAAAGAAAAAAAAAATCGATCAAAATTAAAACAAAACAAGGCAGTTAACGTTTCAGTTTAGTAAAAATAAACGTCATGTATCCCGCGTGGTGGTTTACGGCCCACTGACACAGTAGGAACACTAAAGGACTTTAGTTTTTAAATATTTTAAGAGCCCGTCTACAGTTCTGTGCAAAGTTCGGACGGGCTAATTTATCGGTGGTAAACAATAGTTAATTTTGATCACTTAAAACCACACTTGACAAAACTTATAATTAACTGATTCCTTCTTCATCTATATCTATTTTCTCCACCTTCACCTCATCCACTCCTAACAGACTGCTTCTGGAACAGAAAATATATGAGTGTTATCTATGAAGAGTATCTACGAGTAATAGTCTCTACGGAGCGTGTAGACGGGACCTACACGCTCCGTCTTGCCGCGCAGTCCAGGCCTGTAGTCATGACTGTACAAAAAGACTGAACATTCGGGACTGCGCGCGCTACCGTCTTACAGTCCACACACACGCACTTACCTGCGCAAGCTGGTTTGCACAGGCATGCTCGCAGGTAAGACGGAGCGTGTAGACGGGGCATTATGGGAACCATACAATATAGGTATGTATGTACTTATTCAGAACAAAATTAGATATTTGTGCCCATTCTCTTGTTTACAAACTAAACTAGTTTTAAGATTGTAATATGTAATATACAATGTATCTTTTCCTTTCAATATCATTAAGAAAAAGATATAAGATAACATACTAGTTTAATCCTGTCAAATTAAGATATTCCACAGACATTTTTTTTGAGTTTATTTGTTCCATTTGGAACAGGCTAAAGTCAGAGACCATACTGCCATGTCTTCAGTAATTAATTTTCAACTTTTGTAACTTATCCTATCTCATAACCTAACTTAATTTAACCTAAACCTATCTCCTTTCGTTTCCCGCGTGAAAAGACACTAGGAGGAAGATTTGGTACAAAGCCATGATGTGGCCACTATGCTACAATATTTCACTGTTCTTCATAAATTATTCACTGAATGCACTTTTTACTACATAAATCATGCGTTTTTATTTAGTAAACGACACTATAAATAAGTTGAAAGTCCAATGAAAAACGTGGCACTCATCTTGGCTTGGTAATATTATAAATGCGAAAGTATCTCTGTCTGTCTGTCTGTCTGTCCGGTTTTCACGCCAAAACTACTGAACCGATTGTAATGTAATTTGGTACACAGATAGTCTAGAGCCTGAGAAAGGACATAGGCTATAAAACATCCCACTATGACCAATAGGAGCAGAGCAGGAACAAAAAAAATGTTGCGAAAACGGGACCAAACGCGGACGTACATATTGCTCTCATTATTTTAACAGCCGTTTATTTTATATCAACTGAGCTCTTTCTGTTTGAAGCTTACGCGGGTGAAACCGCGGGGCACAGCTAGTAGTTAATAAATGGAATTGTCGCGTAGAATGTCTTAGCTAACTCCTATCCAAAATAACCTATATCACGTCATGTACCAGTTGCCCGTGAGATGGCGCTGTTTCGCTATTGATCGAAGACACGCCATACACACGAGAAAAGTAGGTACTCAGTTCGTTTGTGGCTCGCCCCGCTGTCTCAATACCCGCAATTACATTGTCTTACAAGGTGATTTTTATCGCCAAACGATATAATCATGCTTCGATTATAAGTTATATCCATCCGCTCAATAGGCTATTTGACAGTATGAAATTTTTTTGTGATTATTTGCTTTAAATGCATAAAATGAGGGTTCTTTATGTCATTTACATGAGTTTTAATAAAAATAATAACAATTAATATATCCAAAAACACAAAAATTTGTTTGACTTTTTGTATCTCGCGCCACATGTGGTGAAACGATCCGGATTGGCTAATGTCACGATGACGTCATACGCGCATCAGCACTTGTTCTGTGTTCTTAGGTGTTTTATCGATGTATTTGTACAACCCGGTACAGCACACCACTTGTAAACCATTTTATTAGATAAACAACAACAAATAACAGATAAATACAAACACTACTCTGCACTTATCATCATCTCAGCGTTAATCCCAGTCGCATCCGCAGCTTTTTCAGCTTTGGAGTCTAGGGTCCGCTTTACCAGTCTAACTGCTGATTTTGGCTAAACTTACTTTTGGATATTTTCCGTGAAGCGACCGCCGTCTGACCTCCACAACCCGAAGGCGATATTTATGCATTGCAGTCAGACCAATTGTTAGACTTTTGAGGGCTCCAACAACCCGTAACGACTGCCACTAGATGTTCGTATGGCAACTGGGACCAACGGCTTAACGTGCTTTCCGAGGCACGACCAGACCAGTGCAAATATTCATATTCATGCATACTATAATATTTGCACTGTGCGGGGATTGAACCCGCGCCTCCTTGCGCGACGGCCGCGTTCGCTACCGCTACGCCATGGAGGCTGTCAAATACAAACACCACTGCGGAACCGAAAATCGTTTAAAGTTTGTGACGTCACTTACAAAGCGCGACGCCATATTGCTGGATAAAGCGTTTCGGCAGCTTATTTGAATTTTAATGTGCATGTTTCTTACGAAATACGTATTTAAAATAAAAAAAAAAGCTTTTGGTGAACTTCTTAACCGCAACTAAGTAATTCAAGATAGAAATTATAAATCTGTCAAATACCGTATTGGTGTAAACACAGCCCTGTATTACTTACTCGTCGCAATCGGGATCAATCTTCTCCACCAGCGTCTCAAATTCAGTCTCATTTTGAGTTCTGAAAAAAAAAACATGTTTTTGAAGTGAAAGCTACTTTAGCATCGTTGTAATTTGAAGGTCACAAATTCAGACAGACACGAATTCATTCAAAGATTTAACGTGAGAGAAAATGAGATAGGAAGCAGTATACTTGAACACAACACCATCACAACAAAGATGAACAAAGTCACTTTTACTTTCCATATGTCGCTTTGTATGATTCAATTTTTAAAACTACGCATCGGTTTTTGATAGGGTTTCTTTTAATAGATAAAGTGATTCAAGAGAAAGGTTTGTATGTTTATAATATGCATAAAATACAGTATGTTAAATAACAGAGGGCGTTCCCTTAAACTCGTTAATATATATCATTAATAGATTAAAATAAAAATATCAGCATAGAAAAATAAGCATAAAAAATCCGAATAAAAAAAATTCTAATTGGAAATAAATTTGAAACCTCCTGTTTTAAATCAAAATAGTAGTCGTCATGTATAAATAAATTGCGACGTTGCCGTCTTTCATGTTCGCGTGTACAGTGTGTTTCTTTTACATGTCAATTTAAAATTTTTATTGAATATTTTCATATTGGAAAAAATTTTAAAACATTTTGTTTTCGAATGGAAATATTTTTTTAGCATGTATGTATGCTATACTATTTCGGGTTACCGGGAACGCCCTCTGTTAGTTAACATACTGTATAAGAGTAACACTGACATTTTTTGAGGTTTCTAACACATGTCGCAAAATAGACCCATTTTTTTGAGCTTACATTCCAAACGCTGGCTGAACTAGGGTTGTAACGGAGGTTTGTTAGCGGAGGCGGAGGCGGATGCGGAGGCGACGAGTCTCACCTCCGCGGAAGCGGAGGTTAACGGAGGCGGAGGCGGAGGTGAAAGTACATATAGACAAAATTGAAATCTATGGTTAATTAAAACAAAATTTCTATTTTAAATACGTACATTAATAGTAGTATACTTGGTAAAAAAAATATTACCTTCTTGTAATGAAAATTAAGGAGAAACAAATTGTGTTTGCCGCATTCCCGCCTCGCACTAGTTGATTCTTGATCATTTCGCGCTCAAACGCGGCCGGACTATTTATTTATTGCATAAATACGTAAATAAACCTCCGTTATAACTGCGCTAAAAATTGTGCGGAGGCGGAGGCGGAAGCGAAGATACGATTTCTTGCGGAACTTCCGCGGTAACGGAAGCGGAGGCGAAGCTCCGTTACAACCCTAGGCTGAACCCTATGAGGTAGATCAAAATAATGTACTACAGTATGAGTACTTTTTTATGTTTGAAAAAATAATTAATAAGCCAGTCGAAATCAGAGCCCACTATTTGTTCCTCATTATTAATCCTTATCCAAATAAATTACGTCATATGAAAGATAATTTTAGTAGCAGCAGATCTCATTTGAATTATTTGAATTGGTTGTTTCATTCAGGAGATATCACGATTTATTTAAAACTAAACACCAGAAAAAATCCTCATGCCGCTCGCGCCCCTGCTGGCCGCCTGATACTTGAGTGGTTCTCTGCCTAAACCGCGGAGTGAGTGGGCCGGAGTGAGGGACCATTATTTCGAACAAACTTGCTACCCCGCTAAGCTTTCATTCTGTTTCTTCAGTTCTGAGGTGGAACTAGCTATCCATGGACAATAAGGCCGATGTATCTGGCAGAGTCAGATATTGGCTGATGGGCGGCACAGTAGACATTATTTTTATTGAAGGGCCACCGTTTCTTGAGGAAGACTTAGGTACCTATATCATTTGTCCACGTGCGAAGCCGGGGGTCGCTAGTAATTAATAAAGAACAGTGAAATATCGCAGCACAGTGGCCACATCATGACTTAGCCTCAAACCTCCCTCATAAGACGGTCCACGCGGCCGTCTTTTTCGACATGAATAGGTAATTCATTACGCGACATTGGCTAAATGCACAAACCGTGGAAAGCCAAAAATGAAAGAAAGAAAAATATCCTTACTAATATTGTCACGAATGCACCTTATGTCAATGGCATAAGGTTCAATATTGCGAGTCCTTGCGTAACTTTTAAGCCCTATATCTTGAGACCTACGCATTGTAACAAGCGATAATCGTCTTCTACGATGTCCTTCTCACCGCTCTGGTTTCCTTCTTAACAATTATGAATAAAGGATATTACCTACATACGGAAATGTCGAGACGACTGAGATAATTAATGAATTTAACAGATTACGAACTTTTAAGCACGATGATAATGGAATCGTGTATGGATGACAAATTAATAAAAACGAGACGAGGCCCGGACAGATCGGGCCAGGACGAGAGTGTGGGGCTGCGGAAGAATTTAGACTCCCGCGGCCCCACGCGCGCTCGTGATAGAAGAGACACTGGGGTGGGTTTAGTCAGTAAAAGTCTGACAGACCCCGTCGCCCACCCTAGGGCGGCGGACATCCTATGAGGATTTCCACCCGAAAAAAAAAATGGTTATCAATAGACAGAACAGCGTCGACAAGGTAAACAAACCGGGCTACAACTGTACTTACTCATGTTCGTCGTTCGTGAGTTGAACGCTGCTCGAGGCACCTGAAGTCGGCGGTTCGCCATGTATACTTTGCCTGCACAAACATACATCACCATCAGCTAAAAGCCTTATAACGCAGTTTTTGACCAATGAACTTTATTCAGAAGCCGAAGTGCTGACTGTGGGACAGCTTTTGGTGCTTCCCGCTATGCTCCAGAAACACTTCACACTACAACTAGATCTTACTAACCCGCCACACATTATCCCACCCACTGCAACTCCTGAAAGCCAGAATCAACAGTGGAGACCGCCAGAAAAACGCCGAGCAATGAAGCTCGACGAGTCCCGGAGAAACGATTCAACTGTCTTGGTTCCCGCAACGAAATTAATCAGAAAAGAATAGCGGAGGAGGTTAAAAAAAAGTTTTTTTTTTAACTAGGCCAATCGGCACAAAGGGACATTATTGCAACTGGGGGAAGCCCAGATTGCCAAGCACCACGGAATAAAATTTGATTAAATTACTAATTTGATAAAATTAGATCTTACTAAGCTAAAAAGACGAAAAGACACTCCTGTATGCGGTATAGTCCAATATAATCTAACAACTTTAATTTTAATAGATATCATTTAAGTACCTAACTATAAGATTTCCTCCACAACGAATTGAGACTAGCCCCTATTATAACAAATAATAGTCATGAAAAGACAAGGAAATTCTATCTAAACTGGAATGTGTCTCTTATTTAAAAGAAGACTCTATCGCAAAAGCCATAAGGTCGATCGGAAATAAAACTTTATTTGAAGAGAACACGGTCTGAGGGAGAAAGCGTCCCAGTAGCCCTCTGTCTCTTTCTAAGTGTTACCCGTATTTATTTTTTGTAATTTTGTTTGAAACCAACAATTTCGATTAGAAAAAAGATGGTGAAAAAGGGTGCCACTAATGTCTGCAATAGTGAGTCATACTCTGGATGCGGAATATCATTCTTTAAGTAAGGTTTTTGCGGTAATTATATACAAGTTATTTTGTTTGTATGTAGGGTGACCATAAATTTCATAAATGTGCACTTAGTCATTATGTGCATAATAAGTTAATGATTTTTATTGGGTATTTCATCATCGACCTTTTTATCGTCCCACTGCTGGGCACAGGTCTCCTCTCATACAGAGAAGGATTGAGCGTAATCACCACGCTTGTTCAATGCGGGTTGGCGATTTCAGACTTTACAAGTCCAGGTTTCCTCAAGATGTTTTCCTTCACCTTCAGTCATTGGTGTCCAAGATATACTTAGAAAGTACATATAACTTTAGAAAAGTTACATTGTTATTTGCCTGACCTGGAATCGAACCCGCGCACTCATACTTGAGAGGCTGGTGTTTTAACCACTAGGCCACCACGACTTCTTCTTATTGGGTATTTACAATGACATTAAATTCTGCTTGCTTGTAGATATTTAATCTAAAGGTACAGTTTCGGATAGATTGACCTGCTGTCGTCCGTACATCATCAATTTATTCATCCACTAGCTTTCCGCCCGCGGCTCCGCCCGCGTGGAGTTCGGTTATATCGCGCTTTTTAGATTTCCCTCGGGAACATCAAATTTTTCCGGGATAAAAGGTAGCCTATGTTCTTTCTCGGGGTCTAAAGATTGTCTGTGCCAAATTTCATCAAAATCGGTTGAAAGGTTTAAGCGGGAAAGCGTAACAGACAGACAGACAGACAGACAGACAGACAGACAGAGTTACTTTCGCATTTATAATATTAGTATGGATTATAAAAATTCAATAATGAATTTAAAAAGTTCGTATCCATGCCTAAATGTTCATTAAAACTCAGTTAATATAAGTGAAAAAAAATATATATTTTACGTTCATTCCTTATAAATTCCATTATAATAGTCACTCTAAACAACAAGGACAGAGGGCTACTGTGCGTTTTGATCAATAGTTCACATTCCAGTTTAAAAATTCCTTGTGAAAAGAGTATTCTAACGTCCTACGTCAGTTCGTTATTAGTCGGTAGGTACATTCCAGCCGTCCTCCTTTGTACTTTATGGACAGAGATAGTCTCTGATTTGATGTCATGTTGTAACCAGCCCCCTAAGAAGCGAACACATGTTGATTGCGACTAGTTGGGATCGTTTGGACCGAACGGACCAATGGGCGGTCCGACGATCCCAACTAGTCGCAATCATTTGTAGTAGTTTGTATTCTACGACCCGCTGTGAAGGGTGGGCTATTAATCACACTGGGATCGCGGAAGTCATGGCAGGCGTCCCGACCGCCCATCGCGAAGGTGTCTATAAATCTCACCCCGGAAGCACATCTGTTGACCACCGTCGCTGTGCGTAGGAAACCATAGCGAGCTATCTTGCACGTGAACTGTGAATTGGCGCGCTCTCTACACCGACCAATCACACGCCGCGGCCTCCCTCGTCAACGAATCAGCATCGAGAACGCACGCGCTACCTCGTGGATTTTGGCAGGATAGCAAACTGACTTCCTATTGGTTACACCTTACACCACTATTGTTTAGAGATAGTTTATTTATTATTTTTTTTTTTTGTATATGCATTATCTGTATTTGCGTTCATATAAGTTCTTGCACGTCACCTTATACCATTTGTGTGTCATATCTTGAGGAACCCTGGCTCTTAGAACACAGGCTTTTGTTCTAGTTTAGGAGGCATCAGTTCGCCTTTTAAAGTGACTCTCTGTACAGACGTAGACGACTATATAAGTACTTATGTGTGTTTTTAAAGTGTACTAATAAATTATTATTATTTAAGTGAGCGCATAGCTTGTAAGAGAAATTCTATTATTATTCTCATTCCTGTAGACATTCTGATATACACTCTTGTACATAATTATCTTACATCACATTATTGTACACGTGATACACATTGTACTCTTTTACATACGTACAATACACAACGTTCGATTCATCTGAGTTTTAATTACGTAACACCGGTAACACGACCTACGCGCTACACATTTGACAAAAATGTGTTCGCCGATTAGGGGGCAGATTGGAAAATCGCAAAAAACGAAAAAATAAATTTCCGGGATATAATAGTGCCATCGCCATCGTATGTCCGCCAAGCCTATTCCTAACCAAGTTGGGATTGATTTAAAGTCAAACCAGCACCCAATTTCGTAACAAACTATTATATTATATGCTAAACCATTGCTCCATATGTCAGGAAAATGTCTCCGCTCAACAGCGCAAATAACGCAATGAAAGTAGTTGAACTGTCAAAATGAAACCCAATGCTACTGATAGTGTAGCACGCAATTACCCTACGGATTTATCTGAATACAAATATTTTACATGGAGCCTACCTACCTACCTACCTTTAGTTTTGATAGTAAATCATTCAAATTCCCTCTCCTCTCTCTCTCTCACTCTGATCCTTCATTTACCTGAGCGTCAGGGTTCACGGTATCTCTTTGGAGTAAGTCGCGGCCCTAGCAGGTATCGATCCAAGGGGACCCCGTCATGGTTGCTAACATCTCTTTGAGGTGCGCGTGAAATACATCGCGCCGTCGACCCGTGCCAGGGCCTTATCGGGCGGCGAGCTGCCCATTGCTCGCCATTACCCCCTCAAATTACAAAATATACTTACTGTTGGGATGTGACTTCTTTTCTCGGTGTTTTTCTTCGCTTACGTTTTGTCATTGATTCTTTTATTGCGGGCATATCTTCATAACTGCAATCAAAATTATATAGGATGAAATTGTTAGTGTCATTATGGCATAATGACACAATATCACAGGTCGATCCGACAGGTAAAACTACACCTGCTGCGGTTGGAACGTGGATGTCTCACCATCTACAGATACCAGATGGGTTACTATGATGTATTGAAACAATCATGGTTCCAGCGTCAGACAAAGATGGAGGTACACAGGATGAATAGTGCTATCCCATTTTCAAAACGGTTTAATGATGATTTTAGATTTTTCACGTCTTAAGCCCCTTGACATCTCCGTACTTTGGAAAGCACGTTCACAGTGAATACATATTACTTACGTTTCCTCGTCAACATCCAGTGGGTCTGCCTTTACTTGTACCAATTCTGTCTTAGTTTGAACTTGCTCCCTGAAAGAAAACTCATTTTAATGAGCTCATTGTTTTCGACGAGAGACTGTATAAAATTTCGATACAATCTGAGCTGAAAACTAGGGTTGTAACGGAGCTTCAGCTCCGCTTCCGTTACTGCGGAACTTCCGCACGAAAACGTACCTTCGCTTCCGACTCCGCACAGTTTTTGCGGAGTTGCAACGGAGGTTTATTTACGTACTTATTCATAAGAAACTAACGCACAAGCAGCGATGCTCGACGACCGTCAGGCCGCGTGTTGCGCGCGAAATTGTCTAGAATCAGCTAGTGCAAACTAGCGCGCTTTACCATCAACGATTGCATCACTGCTGACCATCAGGTGGCATTGCCGTCGAGTACTAGTTTATAAAAATTAAAAAGAATAACGAAAGTTTTACGATTTTTTTCCGTATGTAATACATTACATATGGAAAAAAATCATAAAAAATATACAAATATAGAAATAGCTAAATAATAACAACCATACGGGTCGGTACGGATGGGTAACCATTTTTACATACTGAGCCTCGGATAGTCCGTAAGGCCGTGGGTCTCGGCTGTCATTCTTTAATCTTTGACGATGGTTAAGGGTCGTCAAAAGTCCGAACTTCGGACGACCAGTCTTACAAATTACTGGGTTCTGGAGTTCCGGTAGGCGGTCCTTCCAGTATCAAGTAAATGATGAGATGGGAAGTAGACGCCACCATGTTTAGGAAAGAGCTTGGCAGATTTTTTGTATTTTACCCGACATAGAACTTTAGAAGCATTATATAGTATGTATAGCTCGACCATAGAAGCATTAGGTCGTATGTATAGGTCCGACAACTTACTCTAAGGTCGAGTTATACATATCACCTAAGGCTTCTAAGGTCGAGTTATACATACGACCTAAGGCTTCTAAGGTCGAGTTATACATACGACCTAAGGCTTCTAAGGTCGAGTTATACATACGACCTAAGGCTTCCTAAGGTCGAGCTATACATACGACCTAAGGCTTCTAAGGTCGAGCTATACATACGACCTAAGGCTTCTAAGGTCGAGCTATACATACGACCTAAGGCTTCTAAGGTCGAACTATACATACGACCTAAGGCTTCTAAGGTCGAGTTATACATACGACCTAAGGCTTCTAAGGTCGAGCTATACATACGACCTAAGGCTTCTAAGGTCGAGATGTATTATGTTTCTGTTAGAAAAAAAAACTATTTTCTTAAAAATTTGTAATATCATCCCTCCTCGCGGACTGGTTTGGTCATTATAAATATTTGGTAACTCCAAATGTTTACAGTTCTTGTGTAATTGTGTGTAATGTGGACGCAGCGTGGGTAGGTGGACGGACGACCTGGTGAAGGTCGCGGGAAACAGCCGGATGCGGGAGGCGCAGGACTGGTCGTCCTGGAGATCCTTGGGGGAGGCCTCTTTCGGTTGAAATGATGATGATGATGACGGTGGTTATTTTCTTTGGAAATTATTTTTTAATTGCTGCTATTCAAAAATTTTTGTCCAGCTCAATACTTGGCCAGTGTTACAACAGCAGAGCTGCTTTTTATCAATGCTGACACTTATTTTTTTTGTGTCAGAAGTGGGAAGTCCTCATGGACGCCCGAGCTGCCTCACTAGTGAGCCAGTCTGGTCAGTGCAGGACTCTTATCGGCTAAAACCACACGCCTACCTTTACACTGTTACCGCAGACACAGTGGTCCGCGCCTTTTTTTAGATTACAATATTGTCTATTTCTTTTTTAATCGCCAGCCTGCATTGAGCAGGCGTGGTGATTACGCTCAATCCTTCTCTGTATGAGAGGAGACCTGTGCCCAGCAGTGGGACGATAAAAAGGTTGATGATGATTTTTTCTTTAATTATAACAATTGTAGTGCTCCCACATCGGACACCCTCTTAAATGCTACATGTTATCTTAATCGTACGTGGGTCTATCATAATATGTATTAGGTAACTGCCATTGGTTGACTGTTGAATGAGTGTTGAGTGTTGCTAGGTTGAGTGAGGCTAGGCATTATGTCATTGATGAAATTAACAATACCCGTCATTTTTTATTGTATTGTTTTCAAAGCTACTTCATCCTTCAAGCCACTTCACTTGTGTGAAGTAAAAAAAGAGAACAGAAGAAATCAAAACAGTCTACGTCCGTTACACCATTAAACAAGCTAATATGCATTACAACTTAATAAGGAACAATTTTAGTGCGAACTAATACACTTGCTTACTGTACACTCAAATATGGCAAGAGGAGTTGGTGACGACGAAAGCTATGGTGCCTCTGCTGCCAAAAAAGCTAGAGAAGAATTAAGCCCAATGCATGACGATGGGCCAAGCACTACCTAGTTTCCAGATTTTACCACCAACACAAAGTCTGCATTCCAATCTGGCTAAAATGTTGACAAATCGAAGTGACAGTGAAAAGGTAACTGAAAATGACAACAACAGTAGTAACATGGGGTCCCATCTAGTACAACAGACTCTCATCATCATCATCTCAGCGTTAATCCCAGTCGCATCAGCAGCTTTGTTCAGCTTTGGAGTCTGGGGTCCGCTTCACCAGTCTAACTGCTCATTTTGGCTAAACTTTGATATTTTCCGTGAAGCGAATGCCGTCTGACCTCCATATCCCGAAGGCGATATCTAAGCATTGCAGTTAGACAAATTGTTGGACTTTTGAGGGCTCCAACAACCCGTAACGACTGCCACTAAATGTTCGTATGGCAACCGGGAACAACGGCTTAACGTGCTTTCCGAGGCACGACCAGACCAGTGCAAATATTCATATTCATGCATACAAATATTTGCACTGTTCGGGGATTGAACCCGCGCCTCCTTGCACAACGGCCGCGTTCGCTACCGCTACGCCACGGAGGCTGTCAAGTACAACAGACTCTCAGTTCTTATCAGAAGATAATAGATGGCAGCATAGGTTGCGGTCCAAAACTTAGCAACGATATTAAACCTCTTACGTGCAGTTTATAGCCTTTTTAATATTTTTAACAATTTGAATTTACTTATTTAATGCTACTCCGTATATTTCCACGTATAAATAACGTAATTAAACAAAACTGTAAAATGGGCTCAGTAGTGACAATGTTTTTTATTTTACACTCGGGATAATAGATGAAAGTGTACTCAATTAATCCTGTCATAATATATTTTTTTTAGGTTAAGATAAGATGTCTTCTAACCATTATATTGCTGTTATCTTCTTTTAGAATGCGTATTTCTCGATGCACGACGCATGGATGTATATATGACAATGTAGACAAGACATAGATGGCGGTACTGGCCGGCCGGTCAAACGCTCCCTGGAGGCCTCCAGGGAGCGCTTGACCGGCCGGCCATTACCAGTATCTTTTTAAGACCATACCTAGTGATCTCTTTAAGAAACTTACCATATCTAGTGATCGCTTTAAGAAACTTTTTTTGCTCGACGGTCTGCCCGAATTGAGCTGGACTCATTTCGTTGTTTACTATTGGTTATCTGTATGTAGTATTCTGTAATCTGTGGTAGTAACCACATGTCATGAAAAATTTTAATTGGTGAATACAGGGTGTATCTGACATCGTAACGCAAACTTCGCGAAAAGGCTACACCGCATGCCACTAATAAAATTATGATAGTCATTTATATCGTTAATGAGCGGTTACAGAAATAACAATGTTCAACAAAAAGTGACAGCTCGGCCTTTGAACGTTGTAAGTGTGCCGTGCACGTGTGTGAGGTATGACGTTGACCCCTGATGTGAAATCTATTAAATCAGCTGATAGAATACTTTTTCGAGTTCTGTTCACATTGCGCTTTATTGTGAAATTAGCGAAATAATTAATTTTTACTATAAAATCTTATTGGGTTATGAAAGTATAGCAATTATGAACGGTCTAAAGTGAAAAAAACTGCATACTTTTTTTTTTTAAATCAGGCAAAGGCCGACGAAAAATTTCACCACTGACGGGTTCAGAATCATGTACTGGATCCATGGTACTCGTTAGTGCGATCTGTCAGATACAGCCTTTTAAAAAAAACCGACTCAATATACTTATAACTTATAGGCGTTTCCAAGTTCAGTGCCGATTGAACATTTATTTAGTTCAGCTGGCTTAATTTATGAGCCCCTCAGAATAAGTCTTGAGGGTGACAAAGCGGCTAAGCTATTATTTGTTAAATACAATTTGCCTCTCCTTAATTTTAATTACTAGTACCATAAAATGGGGTTATTTGGAACTCATGGGGTTATTTGGAACTGGCGAAATAAAAGTTTTGATCAATTATATTTTTTTATCCAAGTATTGGAGTACAAAGTATATTACACCACCAAGAGAGACATCTACCATTCAACGTCAATTTCACAGAAAAAATTTGGAGAATATCGGTGGCAAACGTTGTGAATCCTACTTTTAACAAAATTTAAAATTTTGGTGTCTTTTTAGGTAGTAAAACTTTTGCCGGGAACTAAAAATCTATAAAGATATGTATGAAGTAAAGTAGTTTACGAAATACTGTATTTCCTGCGCTTTTCAGATCTTATATTTGCTCTTTTCTTTCTCTTAAGGACATTTTCAGATATCGTTTAGATCATCATCATCATCATTCATCATTTCAGCCGAAAGATGTCCACTGCTGGACATAGGCCTCCCCCAAGGTTCTCCACGACGACCGGTCCTGCGCCTCCCGCATCCAGCGGTTTCCCGCGACCTTCACCAGGTCGTCGGTCCACCTTGTCGGAGGCCTACCCACGCTACGTCTTCCGGTGCGTGGTCGCCACTCGAGAACCTGTCGGCCCCATCGGGCATCGATCCTACGGGCAATGTGTCCAGCCCACTGCCACTTTAGTGTTGCAATCTTCGGGCTATGTCGGTTACTCTCGTTCTTCTGCGGATCTCCTCATTCCTGATTCGATCGCGCAGTGAAACCCCAAGCATAGCCCTCTCCATTGCCCTTTGAGTAACTTATAAGGCCCATTGTTAGCGACCACGTCTCAATTCCATAAGTCATCACTAGTGATGACTTTTGTCTTGAGACACTGCGGTATTTCGGACGAGAAGATTTTACGTAGCTTCCCGAAAGCAGCCCAGCCGAGTTGGATTCGACGATTGACCTCTTTCTCGAAGTTGGACCTTCCTAACTGGATAGTTTGTCCCAGGTACACGTAACTGTCAACAACTTCGGGAACAGAGTCTCCTATCTTTATAGGAGTCGCTACAACATGGGCATTAGACATGACTTTCGTCTTGTCCATGTTCATTTTAAGACCGACTCGCTCGGAGGCTCTGCAGAGGTCTTCGAGCATTGTACTCAGGTCCTCCGCGGTCTCAGCCATGATTACGATATCATCAGCAAACCGAAGGTGTGTCATGTACTCGCCATTGATGTTGATGCCCAGTCCTTTCCAGTCCAGAACCTTGAAGACATCCTCCAATGCAGCGGTGAACAGTTTCGGGGAGATAACATCTCCCTGTCTGACACCACGCTGCAGAAGTATTGGTTTCGAGGTCTAATCCTGTATTCGGACTAACATGGTGGCGTTTTCGTACAAACCCTTCAGCGCTTCGATATACCGATAGTCTACTTGGCACCGCTGGAGAGACTGCCCAGGTCTCGATCGAATCAAACGCTTTTTCGTAGTTCACAAACGCCAAGCAAAGGGGTAGGTTATACTCCTCGGTCTTCTGTATAACCTGCTGCAGCGTATATATGTGGGCTACTGTACTGAAGCCTTTTCGGAAACCGGCTTGTTCGGGAGGCTGGAAGTCGTCAAACCTGCAGGCGAGACGATTTGTGAGGACTCTCGAAAACAACTTATAGACATGACTCAGAAGTGAGATGGGTCTGTAGATTTTCAAAAGGGTGTTGTCACCCTTTTTGAAAAAGAGTACCACCACACTTCTGTGCCATGCCTGTGGCGTTTTTCCCTCGACTATGACGGATTTAAATAACTTCTGAAGGGCCCTAAGGATCGGTTCACCACCCGCCTTCAGTAGCTCAGCCGTTATTCCGTCATCGCCCGGCGCCTTGTAGTTCTTAAGCTGTTTAAGAGCCAATCGAATCTCCTGCAGGCTGACGTCCGGAATATCTTCGGTGTAGTGTCGGGTTAATCTTGCTCTAGGGTCTTCAGCAAGATTTATTGCGGGTTTTGTCGCCGAAGTGTAGAGCTGTCCGTAGAAATTCTCAACTTCCCTCAAAAGCTCGGGACCGGACCTTATGATCTTGCCGTCGTCAGTCTTCAGCTTGCTTAGCCGGCTATGCCCAATAGTCAGATCCCTAGCGAAAACCTTAGAGCCTCTGTTTCGCTCTATAGCCTCCGTTATACGCTCGGTATTATACCGACGTAGGTCGCGCTTCAGAGACTTTGAGAACTGCTTATTGAGCTGCTGGTATCTGCAAGCATCACTTGACGAACGCAAAACCATCTCACGTCTATCCTCCATGAGCTCGAGAGTGTAGTCCGAGAGCTTTTTAGTTCTATTTGTACGGCGGGACTTAAAATACTTAGTCCCGACCGTACGGACAGCTTCTACAAACCCGTCATTGTATTCGTCCATGTCGCCACTGAGGTATTCGAAGCGATTTTGGAGCTCGAGCTGGAAACCTTCGGAGTTATGGATCTGGATGGGTGCTGGCCGGGGAGTAGACTTCATCAGGCGAGAAAGATCATAGAACACAGATCACATTGAATCTGAACATGGTGTCCAATCTTTCGGACACTATGTTCAGATTCAATGTGCCTCTGACCATACGGTGATCGCTTCCGCATTTGAGCGAGTTGATCACTCGTTTTTAGTGACCCCGTCGGGACTGATCCAAGTCCACTTCCGCTGCTCACGCTTTTTGAAGAAGGAGTTCATCATAAAGAGTCCCTCCTTCTCCATGAAACCAGCTAACATGTGGCCTCGGTGGTTCCGACGCCCAAATCCAAAACTTCCCAGTCCGAGCTCTTCACCGCTCCGTTTCCCAAGTTTAGCGTTGAAGTCCCCCATGATAACGCTGTAGTGAGTTTTAGAACTATGTATGGCTTTAGAGATGTCCTCATACATAGTCTCTACTTCCTCGTCGGAGTGTGCCGAGGTCGGGGCGTATACCTGAATGACCTTCAGCGAATACCGTTTGGTTATTCTGAGTACCAGGAACGCCACCCTGGTCGACACACTCTCGATCTTCACTACATTGTCCACAAGGGACCTGTGGACGAGGAACCCGACACCACCTTGGGACTGATGGTCGCCCTCCCGGAAATAGAGCAAGTTACCGGATTTAAGGATTATCGAGTCCTCACCCTCTCTTCGGACTTCCGATAATCCCAGGACACCCCATCGTAACTTGCTCAATTCTTCCTCCAGTTCAATAACCCTCTCGTCGGTCCGCAGTGTGCCCACGTTCACTGTTGCCAGGTCGATCCGTCGTTGTTTATGGTAGCCGGATCTCTTCCGGAGATTCTTCGCACCCCTTGCCCCGCCGTTGCCTTGGCCGCTACCACAATGACCAGGAATAGCGGAGCTGCCGGGGACTAGGGGCCTTGGCTTAGTCGTGTGCATCATTGGAGGGGGAGGGGGTTTGCCATAATCCCCACGCTTGGCAGGCGGGTTGGGGATCGCAGGATTTGATATTCCACAGAAGAAGCGCTGCTGCCCGCTTCCCTGGTGAGTTCCCTTAGTCGCCTCTTACGACACCCACGGGAGGATATGGGTTGGTACTATTTTAAATGGTGTACATAAATTCTATACATAAAAATACTGAACACGTGGTTCGGGTTTTGCGTATACAAAAAAAACGTTGTATACTCATTTACACTTCTGACAATTGGTGTAAACACAGCCCTGTATTACTTACTCGTCGCAATCGGGATCAAACTTCACCACCAGCGGCTCAATTTCAGTTTCATTTTGAGTTCTGAAAAAAAAAACATGTTTTTTGAAGTGAAAACTACTTTAGCATCGTTGTAATTCAAAGGTTCATTCATGCAACGAAAAAGCGACACTGAAAAGAGACGGACACAAATTCATTGAAAGATTTAACGTGAGAGAAAATGAGATAGGCAGCATTATACAATATGTAAAGAAAACCCTGTCCGACCCATAAGGACAATAAAGGTTAGGCAATCACATGACCAAATAAAATTTGAAATTTTGCATAATCATCATAGTAACAATACTAATCAATTTTGAAACTATCTTTTTTTCCCGCGAATTTACACTCACTTCCCCAAAATTTGGTATTTTAAAAAAAATTACTACACCATTTTAGGCGGTATAATTGTCGGCTTTACCTTTTATTGTTTTGTTAGATTCTTTATTTCTTTGGCGGCGTCGCGCGTGAGCTTTGTCGGCCACATAAAAGAAATAATTAGTGATGCACTAATTTTTTGCGTAATAACGTTTTTTTATCGCTATTAATCGAAACTTGTATCTGGTTGAATGATTTGTTAAAAATACAGATTACCCAATGGTAAAAGTACTTTTGTTTGTTTATCGATTAATTACTAATAACATTATTATAACACAAGTATTAGTAAACAGAAACGAGAAGGACTTATGAAACACAATTTTAGTAAAGTTTTACAAATATTTTAACGATCATTAACATCGATATTGAGACAGAAAGTGAAATCAAAACTTTGGCATGATTTTCATTTACAGCAGTGTACCAACTAATTTGAGCTTTGTAAAAGTTCTAAACAATTCCATGCGATGTTGAATCGAGAATGAGAATGAGAAACTACAATACTAAATCGATAACAAAAATAGACATCGAAAATCAATATTTTGATTACTTACACATCCCTATTTACTCAAAGGATGCCGCGAGGCCAGCCGCGTAGGTACAACGAAGCCACAATTACAGCTCAACGTTATATCGTGGAGGTCATAGGATCCTATGTGGTCCCATATGCACAAAGAATCGGCGCCAGATTCCGTCTGATGAAGGATAATGCTCGCGCTAATACGGCTAGGGCCACCAGAAAAGCCCTTGCGGAGGCTGGTATACAGACATTGCCCTGGCCTGCGAACATCCCGGATCTCAGTACCGAACACATGTAGGATTTACTAAAACTCAGTGTTTGAAGCACAAAAGACCAGTGCACAATGAAAGACAGCTCATAGACGTTTTAAAATCAAACTGGGAACAAATTCCTCAAGAAACAGTGGTACACCTGGTGGAGCGTGTACCATCCAGGCTTCAATAGTGCATAAGGAAGCGAGAAGGGCACACAAAATATTGAGGAATGTCAAAAATCAACTAATACCTAATTTTGGTTTATTCAGCCTAATTTTTATTCCTTACATTTTGTTTGCACAAACGACAGTTTTTAGAAAAAATGGTGTAATTTTTTTTATGAAAAATTCTTCCATTTTTTATGCTGTTTACAATAAGAATCAACTAATTTATCTAATCTAATCATTAATCAACCCTTGAACCTCAAGAATTCATGAGAATACTATAAAAACGTGGTGGCCCTTATTTTGTTTTGACTAGTATACAGGGTGTATCTGACATCGTAACGCAAACTTCGCGAAAAGGCTAGACCGCATGCCACTAATAAAATTATGATAGTCATTTATGTCGTTAATGAACGGTTACAGAGTACACAGTGTTGAAAAAAAAGTGTCGGCTCGGCTTTTGAACGTTGCAAGCGTGCCGCCGTGCGGGTTTGTAGGTGTGACGTTGATCCCTGATGTGAACTCTATTAAATCAGCTGATAAGATAGTTTTTCGGATTTTGTTTTCATTGCGCTTTTTTTTTGTAATTAGCGAATCATTGAATTTTGACTTTAAAATCTTATTGGGTTATAAAAGTATAGCAATTGTGAATGGTATGAAGAGAAAAAAACTACATTTATTTTTTTTAAATCATGAAAAAGCCGGCGAAAAATTCCACCATTGGGGGGTTCAGAATCATGTACTGGATCCATGGTACTCGTTTGTGCGTCGATGTCAGATACACCCTTTATATTACAACTCACCCTCGTTCTGGAGTTGGTAGTTCGTCGTCGTTGAGATTATTATCGGAACTTTCTTCTTCCGTGGTTGAACTGAAACAAAAACACAATGATCATTATCACCCGCCAGCCCGCCACCAACTGAGTTGGGCTCGAGTTCCACTCTATCCTGTTGCAGCTGAGCACCAGTATTATTACTTGGAGCGGCTGGCTGTCTGACATACACAACCGTAACGTTTTCAAGTTTTGAAGATTTTAGACCCTTCCTCACCCCCCTGTATTACAATTCACACCTTACGTCAGCGTCAAACTTTAATTGCGCGATGTAGGATTCAGTGGCGCCATCTGTCAGCGACGACAGTTTCACTCGCCATTTTACTTAGAGGTTAATTAGTTGTGATATAGATGTCGCTACTGTGTGATGTTAAAATTACTATAATACAGAGTCAACACATACCTCTCCATGTACACGGGCCTCTTGCGAGCTCTGATACGACTTTTTTCCTGTTTCGTCTCTGTTTTCTGTGTCTCCTCTTCCTTCTTTACCTCTTCCTCTTCTTTTTTTGCTTTCTCTTCCTCCTTTAGTATCTCAAGTATTTTCTTCTCACTCACTCCGGTGGCCAATGCAGTCCGTTGGCGGAACTTCGACAAAAGAGTAAGGTCCAAGTCGCCAAATTGATTCTGTAACTCTTCATACTCGCGTTCAAAATAATGGTACACGTTTGCGATAAGCTTTTTTGTTTGATCCTGAAAAAAACAACAATGAACAACTTGGTTTTTCCATCTTCTGTCCTTTTCTTAATGAAATAGGAAGAAAAGGATGCATTGAACTTTACTCTATTTTTCTTTTCTTTAATTTAACTAATTAAGTTTAGTTTGTGAAGGAATGTACCAGGCCATTGACATTCATTTTTTTTATTGGTTATAAACTAGTGCTTGACTGCAATCCCGCCTGATGGTAAGCAGTGATGCAATCGTTGATGGTAAAACGCACTAGCTTATTAAGCCTATTCACTAAAAAAAACTGAGTGAATAGGAAGGAAGACGGCAGTTGAGCGAGGTGATGCAATGTTTAACCCAACAACACGACCAACGATGCTGCGCCAGAGGATGATCTGGAGACCCTCCACGACCAAACTCCCGACACAAAAACATTAGGCACATCGTACCCGGTACAAATCGCAACACAACTGCTCAGTCCCGTCCTCCGTACGGCTTCACCAGACATCATGCCGGAACACGACGAATCGCTTGGCGGCAAGACTTTGTCTGGTGGGTGGTAACTTATGCCGGCGGCTGATGTTGTTGCGTACCACCGAGAAGACTCAAATCTGGGGAGATTTGAGTCACAACATTTAACATATACAATATGACCTTGTTAGTTAGTAGTTGGACAGGTAAAGCCAAGGAAATTCTATCTAAACTGGAATGTGAACTTGCATAAGTATCTTATTTAAAAGAAGACTCTATCGCAAGAGTAATAAGGTCGACCGGAAATTATTTGAAGAGAACACGGTCCGAGGGAGAAAGCGTCCCAGTAGCCCTCTGTCTCTTTCTATGTGTCACCCGTATTTATTTTTTGTAATTTTGTTTGAAACCTAACCAACAATTTCGATTAGAAAAAAGATGGTAAAAAAGGGTGCCATTAATGTCTGCAATAGTGAGTCATACTCTGGATACGGAATATCATTCTATAAGTGAGGTTATTGCGGTAATCATATACAAGTTATTTTGTTTATATGTAGGGTGACCATAAATTTCGGAACTAATTGTTCCGAAATGTGCATTTAGTCATTGCGTGCATAATAAGTAAGTGACTTTTGTTAGGTATTTACAATGACATTAAATTCTGCTTTCTTGTAGATATTTTATTTATCTAAAGGTACAGTTTCGGATAGATTGACCTGCTGTCGTCCGCACATCATCAATTTATTTATCCATTTTTAAAATTCAATAATGAAAATAAAAAGTTCGCGTCCATGCCAAAATGTTCATTAAAACTCAGGTAAGATAAGTGAAAAAAAATTTTTTTACGTACATTCCTTATAAATTCCATTATAACAGTCACCCTACACAACAAGGACAGAGGGCTACTGTGAAGCTATCTCCCTCGGACCGCGTTTTGATCGATAGTTCACATTCCAGTTTAGACAGAAGTTCCTTGGGTAAAGCAGACCCCAAACTCCAAAGCTGCAAAGCTTCGAAAGCGACTGGGATTAACGCTGAAATGATAATGAATATGACCTTGTAAGTTGTATTATAATAATTGTATATATTACCTCTCCGGTAGTGTGCTGTATTGACCTTTTACATCTTGAACAAGTTCTTTGTGGACGTAAGTTGAGTTTACTGTCATTCGGGGAAAGGCCATCCGCCTGTAAAAAAAAGTAACAACCTGCCCAATGATTATGTACATGGACGGACCCAGCATCTGGCCTAGGGGGAGCCTTACAGGGGAGGGCACCTGCTCCCACCTGCCCAAAGATTAAGAGTGGACTCTAGTGCCGAGGAATTTGGAGAATAGATATTTGAAGAAAGTATTGCCGTCGCGCTGCTTCCAACCTCTTCCGGTAAAGTGCGAAAAGGACAGTTGCAGCTCAGCCTGATTTTATATACAAAAACGTTGACCAAAAGACGTTTCGTATTCCGCTGTTTTCTTTTTCAAAACACGACAGATGTCAATTATTTTTATATCAAAATTTAGGGGAAAAGTATACCTATGCTTCTATTACTTTCTTTTTTGACAAAAACTTATCACGTTTGTCTAATAGTCATCAGACCATCATGGTAAAAATGGGTTATTTTTCGCGATTTTGAAGGATCGTATTTCTTTTATTAATTTAGGTTTGGCAAAAACGCACGTATAATCACGGTGAAATTGTAGAAAAAAAATTGCATTAAAAGCATTATCCACGAAGAAAACAGCGGAATACGTTTGTATAGAGAAAGCACCACTAGAGTTCCCTCTTAAGTCAGTAGATATCAGTAGAGACCTAATATAATCCTAACCTGATATAAGTAATCCTAAATGTAAGTTAAAAATGTAAGGTAAAAGTCGTGGTGGCCTAGTGGTTAAAACACCAGCCTCTCAAGTATGAGTGCGCGGGTTCGATTCCAGGTCAGGCAAGTACAGTCAGAAGCAAAAATATGTATACATTGCCAAGGCTCCAAAAATATGTAAACATCTTCGACTTTAAGACGAAGTGCTCAACTTAAGGAGCATAAAATTGTAGCCACCGGTTCACATCATAAATATGTATACGCTCATTGCTTCATTAATTTATGAACCAACGCGTGAATACATGCTTTGATGGAAGCGTGCATACATAGTATTGTTCCTTTCGTGGTGGGCATAATTTAATGAAGCAATGAGCGTATACATATTTATGATGTGAACCGGTGGCTACAATTTTATGCTCTTCAAGTTGAGCACTTCGTCTTAAAGTCGAAGAGGTTTACATATTTTTGGAGCCTTGGCAAAGTATACATATTTTTGCTTCTGACTGTACCACTGTAACTTTTCTAAAGTTATATGTACATACTTTCTAAGTATATCTTGGAGACCAATGATTGAAGGTGAAGGAAAACATCTTAAGGAAACCTGGACTTCAAGTCTGAAATCACCAACCCGCTTGAGCAAGCGTGGTGATTAAGCTCAATCCTTCTCTGTATGAGAGGAGACCTGTGCCCAGCAGTGGGACGATAAAAGGTTGATGATGATGATGAAATGTAAGTTATCAATTGAATTCACATTTAAAAATTTCTTCACAATTTATAGTGTACAGTGATGTAATCCCTAAATACAGTATGTCAAATAACAGAGGGCGTTCCCTTAAACTCGTTAATATATATCATTAATAGATTAAAATAAAAATATCAGCATAGAAAAATAAGCATAAAAAAATCCGAATAAAAAAAATTCTAATTGGAAATAAATTTGAAACTCCTGTTTTAAATCAAAATAGTAGTCGTCATGTATAAATAAATTGCGACGTTGCCGTCTTTCATTTTCGCGTGTACAGTGTGTTTCTTTTACATGTCAATTTAAAATTTTTATTGAATATTTTCTTATTGGAAAAAATTTTAAAACATTTTGTTTTCGAATGGAAATATTTTTTTAGCATGTATGTATGCTATACTATTTCGAGTTAACGGGAACGCCCTCTGTTAGTTAACATACTGTATGTATCGTTCGGGATAACACACGGGCAAAGAGTAGTCAGCCCATTCTCTATGGGACGCATTTTTTTTTTTGCTTTTATACCGAGGGACTGGAACAATTTGCCAGCGGCGGTGTTTCCGTCTAACTACAATTTAAGGGTCTTCGAGGCTAGAGTGAATAGGCCCTTAATAAACCAGCGCGCTTTAAAATCAACGATCGCATCGCTGCCATCACCATCAGGCGGGATTGCGGTCAAACACTAGTCTATAAATATACAAAAAAAAAATGTGGCTGGTATAGTAAATAAATAGAAACTAAGATTAACTTGAAAAAGGGCTGCCGGCACCACCCACCAGACAAAGTCTTGCTGCCAAGCAATTCGTCGTGTTCCGGCATGATGTCTAGTGAAGCCGTACGGAGGACAGGTCTGAGCAGTTGGGTTGCGATGTGGGCCGAGTACGATGCGCCAAATGTTGTTGTGTCGAGAGCTTGGTCGTGGAGGGTCTCCACATCAATCTTCCTCTGGCGCAGCATCGTCGGTCGTGTTGTTGGGTTTAACATTACGCTACCTCGCTCAACTGCCGTCTTCCTTCCTATTCACTAAGTTTTTTAAGTGAATAGGCTTAATAAACTAGCGCGTTTTACCATCAACGATTGCAGCACTGCTTACCATCAGGCGGGATTGCAGTGAAGCGCTAGTTTATAATTAAAAAAAACAAAAGGCATCATTTTAAAGTAAAATATTAAAACGAAGTATCATTTTTATAATATACCGGGTGTTATGGCCGTGCTTTCGTAATTTGGAGAAAAACGCTCTCCTCATAAAACTTTTTTAATTCGGGCAACTTATTTTTACGTTCCAGAATTCACCATCTTTATAAACTTTTAGAACTTTGTGGATGTTCAGGAACAGTCCATAAACATTCGAATTGCAATATGCTATTATCAATATCAGGGATGTTACGGAGCTTCGACTCTGACTCCGTTAAGTCGGATTTTCCGATTATTATCGTACCTTCGGTTCCGATACTTTTAAATCGGAGGTTAATGTAGCTATAACATAGCGGCAGCGGCGGCCCGTCGAATGTTATGTACACGTTCATACAAACGTCGCGCGGGGAATCCTCTGACCCTACCTTTTTTTTTAATATTTATAATCTAGTGCTTGACTGTAATCCCGCCTGATGGTAAGCAGTGATGCAATCGTTGATGGTAAAGCGCACTAGTTTATAAAGCCTATTCACTTTAAAAAACTTTAGAATAGGGAGGATGACGGCAGTTGAGCGAGGTGATGCAATGTTAAACCCAAGACCAACACGACCAAACGATGCTGCGCTAGAGGGAGATTGATCTGGAGACTCTCCACGACCAAACTCCCGACACAACAACATTTGGCGCATAGTACCCGCCACACAACGCAACACAACTGCTGTTTTATTTTATAGTAAAGATTATTTAGTAACGCAGTGGAACTCTTCATGGACTACACATTGAGCTTCAATTAACGTGAAAAATAATGAATATTCAATGTAAAAAGTAGTATTTTCCTATAGTATTATTATTAATGAATAAAATAAAACGCACTTAACCTTAAAGTTAATACTTTTAAAATAGTGGAATTCCATTACATAACGGACAACTGTCTAGAAATCCACCCAAATACAAGTGTCTTTCCACAAATGGAATTACACGATTTAATTTTGATTCCTTTGGGGTATATATACCAAATAAAACAGGCACGGTCATACTACGGTGAACACGTAAGACAAGATGGTTCCTATATTATTGAGGAAGCCAGAAAAGTAGATGAAGAATTACCGATACAGCTCAATTTAAATAATGAAAACATGACATTATTACGAGGCAGAATTCAAAGTCGCCACATTAGCAATAATACTTGTTTATATTTTAATAGATTCTACACAATTTGGGAATTGGGAGGCAAGTGATAGTGCAGTACTTTTGCAATAGGGATGTTTCCTGGGTTAAAAACAAATGATTCTATTTAGTCCGTCATTCAGATTATAGAAAAAATATTGGATACGTATATTTTGTTTTATCAAATCGATAAATAAAAAATATTATTTAAAAACAAAAAACCCGCCTGCATAAAACTCTAACGAACTGAGTAGGTAGAAACATATGCTTGGTAGAAAAAAATATGTAATTCTTTTTTTCTTGTTCCATTTAATATTAAGTTATATACATATTTAGAAGCAGTATTTAAAATCCCTCATTTTGATATCCCACTCGATATGCTTAGTAGAAATTTATTTCTTTATACTTCACAATATGGCGTCATACATCCGCCATTTTGTTTTTTTTTAATGTCACCTATCTAATAGCAGTTGGGCAATTAAGGCAAATCTAACGATACCTCAAATGTGAAAATCCGTTCAGCGGTTCTGGAGATACTAGGTAATAAAGAATAATACATACAAGATAGGAGCTAAAAACATAACCCTCCTGGCAGTCGGGTAAAAATTACAAATATATAAGGCATCAAAAATCAAGAGTGGTGGCTGGTGACGTTACTGGTCGCCAAAAAGTGTAACGTGCAGTGACGTCACATGAGTTTTCAACGCGTTGTGTCGTTTTCATTTTTTGTTTATATATGAAAAAAGAATAAATACGTGTCTAGTATTTTTTGAAAATCTGACTGACGGAGTAATTCGTTTTTTTTTAGTCAAATACCCTATTGTATCGTTGGGCGCAGAACAATTGGTTGCAGCATCCATGTTATGTCCATTATTTGGTTTTTAAGTTATGCAAAATACCAACTAAATATTCACCCGCCAGCATAATTTCTAGGAGATATTTTAGTTCTAAATACAGATTACCTATACATAAACGAAGTGTTTTTATGAAATCCCATCATGCAATAGGATATCATCATACACTTATAAATGAAGGTACCTACTTACATATTAGTTTATTATAAAGTACTTGTATTCTTTGCCAGAAAGTCTGACAATCAGTCTAATCAAGTTCCCCTTGATTAGACTGATTGGACCTACATGAAGCGACTGCCATCAGACTAGGGTTGTAACGGAGGCTTGTTAGCGGAGGCGGAGGCGGATGCGGAGGCGACGAGTCACACCTCCGCGGACGCGGAGGTTAACGGAGGCGGAGGTGAAAGTACATATAGGAAAAAATTAAATTTATGGTTAATTAAAAAAAAAAAATTAAATACGTACATTAATAGTAGCATACTTGGCAAAAAAAAATATTACCTTCTTGTAATTAAAATTAAGGAGAAAAAAATTGTGTTTGCCGCATTCCCGCCTCGCACTAGTTGATTCTTGACCATTTAGCGCTCAACCGCGGCCGGACGGTTGTCGAGCGTCGCAGCTTGCGCGTTATTTATTTTATAAATACGTAAATAATCCTCCGTTATAACTCCGCAAAAATTATGTGGAGGCGGAGGCGGAAGCGAAGATACGAATTCTTGCGGAACTTCCGCAGTAACGGAAGCGGAGGCGAAGCTCCGTTACAACCCCACATGAGACCATCGAATTTTAGCAATGTCCTTTTCCCTTCATACTTCCACGGGCTTAGGACCGTCAATAAGCAAAAAGTTTGTGCAAAATATTCACTATTGTTAGAAAGCAATCTTTAATTAACTAACGAAATAAATAAATAATTGATTATAATAAATTACATAAATAACAACCAACTTTAAACCTTACTAAAACAGTGCCAGTACTTTATGCTATTAGACGTATTTAAAAAAAAATAATTAAAATCTTGCATTACATTATATTCTTGGAGAAGTTTCCACACTGTATGTTGGCTTACGCCGAAGCGCCGCACTGCATCTTGCGTACTCGACCCAGGGCTCTGTTCAAAGAAATCCAAGATATCTCTTTCAACCTCTACTGCGAGTCTCGGTCTGCCAGCTCCTTGAGCGTGTGTAGGAGTTATAAATTGGCCATGGTCTAATAGCCTCTGTTTTACGGCCAAAATCGTTCGGCAATTAGGTACCGAAGGATTTATTATCCCTTGATTGCGAAGGCGAGGAATAATTTCTGCTTCGTACAGTCTCCGGGCACCTCTCAAGGATTCACCACTGAGTATGTAAGATCGCACCATTTCATAAAACTCGTGGTTAGAATACATTTCGTTTTTCTTCTTTGGCATTTGAACCGGTTCCGACTATTCTGCCAGTGTCACGTGATGACGGCAGCAAATAAAGGCAGGCCTCCGAACTTTTCCCTTCGTGGTAGGTGTTAGTGTAGCTGCATGGACAAACACATGGGTTAGTAAGACAAAAAAATCTAATTTACAGGGACATATGAGACAACAATTAAACTAGTTTATACTATATACAGACTATTTACACACAAACTACGCACGAATTAAAATTTTAACTCGTTCTCATATAGGAATCTGGCCAAAAGATTTATTAATTTAGGTGAGAAGTGGGAAAGTAGGGTATAAAAATTAGTTGGGAGAGGGATGTTGACTTTGGGAATTTTTGAATAGAGGTCAAAAGATTTATTATTACGGGAGCAAGAAAAGAAAATATGGTCTAAAGTACCATCCTCAAAACCGCACTCGCACCGGGAATTATCCCGGACGTGGATCTTTTTCAGGAACACTGGGCTACAACAAGGTCCAAGTCTAAGTCTACACAGTGAGGAAACAGTTCTCTTTGACAATTAAGGACATTTAGAAAACCAAGGCCTACACTGAACCTCAGGCTGTATGGCAGCGTAGTAGATGCCCTTGGTTTTAGAAGACGTCTTCCATGTTTCACTCCACGAGTTAAATAACTTGGGTCTGGCACCATTCCGCAAATCGTAATTATGCGCTACGTAGTGCTTTTGATCAAGCGGATTCGATGTGGCATACTTTGCTAACGAATCAGCGCACTCATTGCCAGCAATACCCGAGTGACCGGGGATCCACGTTATCTCAACGTCCAAGCCGTTTTGGTAGCATTTAAATAACAAGTTCTTTATATCCATAATGATTTTACTATGAAATTTATTTTGTTTAAGGGCCTGAATACTACCTACTACGGGAATCTGAAAAAATAACTGATCTTGTTATTTGATGGGATTTAATATATTGTAAGGCTTCTAAAATACCAACACACTCTCCTGTAAAGACTGATGCTTCTCGTGTACATTGGAACAGTAAGGCTATTTTTGAGTTTTGAAAATAAACTGCCACCCCAGTACATTCAGTTTCAGAAAATTTTGAAGTATCACTGTAAAAGAAATTCCATCCTTCCCCATAACGCTTGACAGCTGACTTGAAGTCCTCTCTAGCGTTTTGAGAATTCCTTGATATAAGTACCTAAACCTAAAACGACTTTTGGTTCACAATAAATCGACTCGTATGCAGCGGAGAAGACTGGAAGAGATGGGTATTGGCAGATAGGCACGGAGAGTCGTTTAAGCTCTCTATATCTATCTATCAATAGGGGAACTGTTTTATGGTTTCAATAGGAAGAATGATTAAAAGAGAGGTAAATTTGTTCTAAAATTGGGAGCATGGGATGGGATGAGAGGTAAAATACTTTAGTTAGGAATCGGTCTGCCAAGTATTGTCTCCTAAGATGTAAGGGAGGGCCAGCGCATTCCACTTGAAGTGCGTTTATGGGAGATGATTTCATAGCCCCAATCACAATTCTTAGGCATTTGGACTGGATGCTATCTAGTTGCTTTAGCGCTTCTTTATTGCAAGGCTCAAGTAAGAAGCTGCAGTAATCCATAACGCTTCTGGTCAGAGCATTATAGACCAGTTTAAGGGAGCAGGGGTGAGCTCCTCACCACACCCCAGCCAAAGCCTTAAGGACCGACACGGAACGTTCACATTTTTTGACTGTGTTGCTGATGTGATAAACCCTAGACAATTTTGAGTCCAAGGTTACTCACAGAAACCTAGCCTTATTTTCGACTGAAATGCTTTGACCATTGACGTTTAGGTCTATGCGGGGACATAACGCATGCGTGTAAAAATGACAGCTTTACTCTATGGCGCTCTTCAGGACAAACCATTGTCAAGTAGCCATTGGTATAATGAGACCAGAGAGACATTCATTTAAAGGGCGGCATCCTGAATGGAACTGCCACACACCATTAGTGCTATATCGTCAGCATACTGAAGGATCTTACAGTCGAAATTAAGGGAAGAGGGCAAGTCCGCTGTGTAGATGTTGTATAATGGGGGACTAAGAACTGATTCTTGAGGTAGTCCTCTCCAGACCGATCTTTGTTCAGAGTCACCCACTGGTATTCTAAGTTGAATAGTGCGACTGGTAAAAATGCTACCAATG
The DNA here is from genome assembly GCA_017933935.1 of Sesamia nonagrioides. Taxonomy (NCBI): domain Eukaryota; kingdom Metazoa; phylum Arthropoda; class Insecta; order Lepidoptera; family Noctuidae; genus Sesamia; species Sesamia nonagrioides. Next base: position 199,417 of record JADWQK010002441.1, read on the forward strand.
ATGCGACAAATCCTAGCCAGGATTCTCAGCTCGTGCAACTTATGCCTGAGATTAGGGAGGAGAACGGAATCATAATAATAATATCATTTATTTGTGTAAAAACATGGTATAAAGGTGGAACATACATGTTCTACTATGTATGTTCCACCGCCATAGGCAGCTGATATATCCAGAAAGACAGCAACTACAGACACATTTCTGCTAAGAGCCAGCCGGACCTCTGACGTGAAGATACCCACAGTATCAGCTGTGCCCAGACCTTTCCTAAAGCCAAATTGAGTCGTTGGAAGCAGTCTCTTGTTTTCCACCAACCACACTAACCGGTTTTAAACTAAATGTTCCAATAGTTTGATAAGTATGGACGATAGGGCAGTGGGTCTGTATGAGCAATAATCATTCGGATCTTTGCCTGGTTTTAAAATCGGGATGACAACTTGAACCTTCCACTCCGTGGGAATGAAGCCAGAAGTAAAACAAAAATTAGCCAGGTCCAGGTAATATTTGTGAGTTTTTGGTCCAGCTTTAGAAATAAAGGAGTACGGGAATCCATCCACTCCCTGAGCGGAGTCCTTGACGTGGGATAGCACGGCTTTCAACTCGTCCAAGCTAAATGGCATCTTCATTGGTTCCTCAATGTTGTCTGTATCATAGATGTCAATATTGGTTTCCTCAAGACTTCGAACGTAAACCGGAGCGATTTTTTAATAAAACTGGTATCCCAGTTCTTCTGCGAGGTTGTTGAAAGAGGAGGCAGGTGCTAAACTGCTCCTAAAAAGTTTCACCTTTCGCCAAACCACCGAAACCAGGGTGGACGGAGCCAGCGAACTACAATATTTTGACCAACCTTCGCGTTTTTTTCCTTTTTAGGAATTTCCTAGACTTGGCCAACATCTGTTTGAAGGCAATGAGGTTATCGAGGTTCATATTGCCATTGACTGTCTTTTCAGCCTCATTCCTGGCTCAGACCATGTCAGTGGTGCTGCCACTGCTGATGATTGTTTCCCGTCCAAAAAACCCTTTTCTGGTAAACTTCATGGTGGGATAGGGAATGCCCATGGATAGTGGAAGCAATGGTGGAGGAGGACAAGAAACATTCCTGGGCGTTAGCATGGTTAACTTCTGGGAGGGAGGATATTCTAATGTCTAGAATTTTAGAATAAAAATCCCAGTTTGCTGAGTTTAATTGGTGTTTTAAAAGAGGGGGAGAAACTTTAACAGGAATACGTTTGGAAGGAAATTCAACCAAGATGGGGTAGTGAGTGATCACTTCCATTAGTCATATCCAAGCGACGCCAAATGAGAAGACTAGCTATATTTGATGAGCAGAATACTAACACTGCATAACTAATTTCTAATTAGTAAAAGATACTCAAGTTGTGGGTGCGCAATATAAAAGCAAAAATATTTATACCCTCAGCCTTCACAGCAACAACATTTATGTTATCGCTAACAAAAGTTAGAGGAATCTGAGAGAATGATACCTTGCTATTGATGAGCAAGGCACATCCTCCGTATCCATCAGATCTATCATCACGAACACTGGTGAAACATGGTAGCCTGAAATTGCTTCCAGGCAAAAGCCATGTCTCGCAGATTGATGGTTTAAACCTATTAATTAAAAAAGAAAGATCAGGCTTTCTGGGAGTAATACTCCTCACATTTCATTGGAGAAATGTTAGGGGATGGAATTTTGTGGATATAGTTTAATATGGAGGTCAATTTTGTTGCAACGTGGTCAGGTATGGAGTGAGATGGGCTAGCAAGAGCAGACATATGCATGTCTGTGATTAAATTTAGGATATCTGTATATTTTTCCTGCTGTTTGTGGAGGATTGGCTCTGGAGCTTCCAATCCAAGAGCACAGCCATATTTAGATGGGGAAAAGGAGTAATTTTGGGAGAGGTTCAGGTGGGTCCATTTATCATAGCCAGGTGAAAGTGGGGTATGGGATTTTGTTTTCAAAAGAACCAGTTTTCCGATATGAATTTTGGGTTACTGGGATGGGTCTTGAGGAAAGAGGTTGAGGTTTATAGTAACTTTGTTAAGTGAGAGAGATTTGGAGACATAAGTAAAGTATTTATTTCTTTGCAAACATACGTATAGCACATAGGTGTTTTTTTTTTTTACAAATAGTTCTCCATATTTTACCGTCACATGGGCATGCAAATGTTCACAATTCAAAATTTAAGCTACAGAACTTTGGAATTACAAGGAAAATTATATATATTTGTATTAAAATGATGTCAAACATGGTCACATTAGTAAGAATTTTACTAATTAAATTTTAATTTAATGATTAGTAAAAAATTTTAAAACAGAAATAAATTAATAAAATAAATAAAAACAAATCAAAACAGTGTTACAATAACTATGTCAAAAAGTGTAAATCATCATCAAGAAAATCTTCAATTGTATAATAAGTCTTCACAATTAAAATGTCATTTAGTGCTTTTTTAAATTTTACTGTCATCAAATTTATATGCGTGGGGCAACACCAAAAAAACTTTATTGCATATGATCCGGAAACAGGTGGGAAGACCCGACTTGCCTCCGCATACAAGATCAATTTATCCGCCATAAGAACTTTGATGCTTATCTGTCGGCCCAATTCAGGACAAACACAGTCTTTTGCGAAATGGTTGCCAATACACGAAACACAGGTTCAATTCACTGGTGACTTCACATCCATCTCCTGGATGATCTTCACCGCACTTAAAACATCTAGGTTTCAATCTGCAGATGGTGCGGGTATGGCCAAAGCGGCAGCAATTATAGCACTGGACTGTTGGGTAGGTGTATCTTTCCACTGGGAGAGCCGAGTAGAAGCAATAGACGCACTTAGGTAGTATTTGTCCATCAAAGGTAATAACTACAGTCTGTGTGGGCTTCCACTCGGTCACACTGGCAGAAGACACCTTCCTGACCATTTGTCTCGCCTTGATGACAGAGCCACACCCCTCAGGAACCTGGATATTTTTATTGATCTCATCTTCCGACCATTCAACTGGAATATCCCTCACAATACCCATTCTTGTGATGTTGTATTGTGGAATGGCAGCCATGTAATTGTGTTGGGATAAAATCTTATTGTTAAGGAAACTGTTTGCATCCTGGTAAGACTTGAACTCAACTGACAGACAATTTCTGCCTACATGTTTGATCCCATTGAGACGTATGTTATTCATGTTATTTAACGTCAAAAACATACCAAACTTTATAGGTTGTAGAACAGTGCCTGAAGTTTGTTCATCTTTTAGGGATACATTCACAATGTAGGGTGGATTGTCTTGTGGTGTGTAAGAAAGCCTACCTAGTGTATTTTTGGGAATCTTGGTTTTAATATTTGAAAAGACCGGGGGCGAACTAGCGGCCCTCTTACGACTATGAGTGTCCGCAACCATAACATGGTCGTTTGATGTTATTTCTATGTCCTGTGCAAGGGTGATTGTAAGTCCAGGAGAAAGATCAAATAGGTCAGGGGTGTCACGATCAGGGGGCTTTTTGAGGCCATTTTGAATTATGGTAACCAAAATAAAATGACAATACAACAGGACGATTACAACAAACAAAAAACAAACCTTACACCAAGTACACAAACACAATGAACACACAACACAATTGAAAATATTCGTAGCACGGACAAAAGCACGTGTTAAGCCTTTCAGTTTTCACCACTACCGACGAAGTCCCCTATAATACATTGTAATTAAATCACGATAAAGACGCCGGACGCGCACGGGGTACCGGATTGCGCCGTGCCGTGCGCGGAACACGGATGACATTGACAAGACTCAAAGTCAAGAGTTTGACAAGACAGAAGTTTTTTTTTTTGGTTCATTTCTTTCCGTCGCGTTCGGGCGAATGGAAAAGGCAAAGGCATAGTACGCCATATAGCCAAGTCTTCAGTAATATTTTTTCTTCATTAAATATCTATCCTAAGTTATCCTAATTTATCCTAACTTATCCTAGCATAACTTAACCTAAAGTAACTCCTTTCGTTTTACGCGTTTGGACGATAAGGAGCGGTTTAGCGTAAAGACATGATGAGGCCACTATGCTACAATATTTCACTGTTCTTTTTGAATTATTCACTGAATGCACTTTTTACTACATAAATCACGCGTTTTTATTTAGTAAACGACACTATATATAATTTTAAAAGTCCAATGAAAAATGAGCGTGACACTCATCTTGACATTCCCGCCAATACTCCCTTTTTTTTTTTTTTTTTTTACTTCTTTCCCATTTCTTTCCGTACTTCTGAACGGTAAAGGCAAAGGCATACAGGCTAGTCTTAAGAAAGTTTTTCGTGAGTAAGTTTATATCCTAAATTATCTTTTTTTTTTTTTTGGGTCTGTGGAAATGCCTATACGCACCATACCCCGAAGGGCGTGTGTGGGACTCGCCCAGACGAAGCCGGGAATACCCACTAAATCCACAGCAGCACAACGACATCATGCATGACATCATGAGCATGCATGCGGCATGCCATGATTTTTTTTGGTTCACTTTTTTCCGTACTTCTGAACGGAAAATGCAAAGGCATAGTACGCCATACAGCCTAGATTGGTAACTTTTTCTTGAGTAAGTTTATATCCTAACTTAATCTTTTTTCGCTGTGGAAATGCATTTGCGCACCATACCCCGAAGTGCGTGTGTGGGACTAGCCCAGCCGAAATTTCATTTTAATCGTCGACCCATATTCGTCCCGTTTGCTGGGACACGGGCCTCCCTTAACGATGTGAGGGGTATAAAAAAAACATAAGTTAGCAAAAAAAAAAAGCAATGATTTATTAGAATCCCGGTTTACAATAATCGTGATCTTTTGATGAACTTGCATGTCCAATTTCATCTTGGCTGTTAGGCCTTACGTCGCTTATATTCATGCCATCATTGGCATGGATATAAGCGACGTATGGCTGTCACTTTCGGTCTCCGAACCAATTACCACTTCTTTAATGAACAGTTTGTCCAAATACTCACTAACAGTTATACATACTTTCAAAAGCTTCGTGAACTAGGCGGGAATCTCAGAATCTTTCTGATCAATATTTACATCAGCAACTTCTCTTTTCATCGAGCCCCATATTAATTGGATGGCATTGAAATCACAATGATAGAGAGGTAAGCACAAGCATTTGTACTCCATTTTCTTCCACTTTGCACTCCCACCTTTAAATAAAGAAGAGCAAATTTATATAAAACTAGCGTTCCGCCCGCGGCTTCGCCCGCGTAGAGTTCGGTTATATCACGCTTTTAGATTTCCCTCGGGAACATCAAATTTTTCCGGAATAAAAGGTAGCCTATGTCCGTTCTCAGGCTCTTGACTATCTGCCGACCTTTCATCACAATCGGTTGAGCAGTTTTGGCGTGAAAGCCGGACAGACAGACAGACAGAGATACTTTCGCATTTATAATATTAGTATGGATCAGATAGAAAATTAACACGCAAAAAGATACTAAAGTTAACAATAAACTGAACAGGTGTAAAATGCATGATATGTAAACATAAAATTAACTTAATAATAGCTGGTAGTGCTTAGAAAGCAAATCGCACGATTGGTCGGGTTTCACGGCCGGATCGGGTAACATAACGGCGCGCGCTCGTTTCTGCTGATGCATGCTGAGTGTCAGGTGTTAGGAGTCAGTAACTTCTTGATCGTGTCTCTTTTAAGGAAAACATAATCACATGACTGTAGCTCCTTGTGCACAAAACATTTCCGACTTGCGTTATTGTTCACTGTCTCATTCCTTAGTGTCGCGAGATATCTGTCGCGAACTCGCGACTTATCGCGAAATCACTCTTAATATTGTAAGAGGAGACATTCTCGCCAGATCACTGATAATTTGTAAGGGGAGACATTCTCGCGAGATCACTGACAATTTTATCCGAGGTGGGTAATTGTACCATAACTCAGTCGTTTTATATAGTCTATGAATCTTTTACTTAACGGACAGACGCCATGCGTTTTCGTCCAGTACAATTCCTGCCGCCATCGAGTACAGTCTTATAAGAATATTTTAAAGTCTAGTGTGAATTGAGTGAGTTCCGGAACAAGCGAGAAGCCTCCAGTTAATGAAAGCTAAGTGCCTAGGGTTCATCTAATTACTTGTTGTTAATCCAACCGTATATGTATTACGGTAGTTTGAACTAAAGGAAGTTACTAAAGTTGAGTAACGCTAATTTGTATCAAAAGTTGTATGTCCTGTCGATCTGTGCAAGTTCTGAAAAAGGGGGCCGTAGAATTGCTATAGCCTTATAAGAAATCCCATACTGCACGGTATGGGTCGCATGTGCAAGAATCTGCATGGGCGGTAGAGTTGCTATCGCCTTGAAAGAGAAATCCTATGCTGTAGGGTGTAGGTCGCATGTGGCGAGGGTCACATGTGCAAGTTCTAAAGGAGGTGTAGAGTTATTCTAGCCTGACAAAGGAAATCCCAAAAAACCATGGAATTCGCGTGACGTACTTTATGGATGGCCCATTCTCCCTCCTTCTTGTCATACATGCTGACCGTACGGAGCTTACTGGGGAGAGCAGCTCAATCCAGGGTAGTTCTGCCTGCTGCTCGCCATCCTGAACGGACTCGGCTGCCGTGACGTAACAATACAGTGAATATATAGCTTCTTCAAATCCCAGTGGCTCAACCAGGGTCTCAACCCGCTTGTGGCAGGCCACTGGAATGTGCAAATTACGTGTATCAGTAGGTAGAAGGCAGCAGGATCGCTATACCAGCCGGCAGGTAGAAAACGGGTCCGTAGCTGGTTAGATCACGGCGGGAGCACCACTGTAGAGAAGACGTCAGTGTCAACAACGTAAGGGTCGTCCGATGATGGAAAGGAGATAAGGGGAATTAAGTTATGATATTCCCGCACACTCTCTAACAAAATGTATATATAGCTACTCTCCACCTGTGCTCCAGGCTTTGGAGACAGTTTTAACCGAAGGAGATGTTTCAGAAATGTATGGAGCCTGGGCCAGCAAATTGTACACTTAATGCTAGGTATAGTTACGCTATAGTTAACTGTTTTTAATGTTAATTTCCTATATTTTGGCTTAGTTTTTATACAGATTCAATTTAACTCGGCCAAGGAGTGCAACACAACTATTAATAATATGGTGGTCAGCAATAAGCGAAATAAGATTTTGACAGTGACATTTGATTGACGTGTATCTAAGGCTATCGTATCTATATTATCGACCATATGACTGCGAAAAATAACAAAACATGACGTCCGAACATACGGCCCATTAAATAACCACAATCAATTCAAATCAACATTCGACAAGAACACAACGAGAAAATAGAACTGTCAAAGTCGCCAATCAAACGTCATAACCTACTGTCATGGCTACCTTATTAAAGGGTTATCTCACTAAAAAACGTTTCAAATAGTTAATTATATATACTTGTATTTTTATTCAAATTAATTCAGTAGTATTTTTATGAAAATCCTTTATTTTTTTCCTTTTAATCTATATAGCGTACATAGTGGTGGTCCGAAATGAAACATCTCCTTTAGGTCGCCCAATTAGACTCTTCGCACGCCTCTCCACCGAATCCAAAGTTGCAGGGAGGGCTCACGGTCGACGATTTGCTCGACGATTGATGTCGGGAAGTCATATGCATATTACAAACTCTGCTTGCGAGACGCAGAATGCAGGGACAGGTAAAAGAATAATAAAGTAAAAAGAAAATAAATACACATTTAATTAAATTAATTTCTTACACATTGAATACTGATAAAAATAAATTATAAAAGAACTACATTCAACTATAATTGGATTCCAGATCGTAGCCTTGATGATGAGATTTCATATGATTTTTTAAGCTACCATTATGTGTGAAGGTTGAGTTGCATAAGTGACATTTGTACCTCCTTTCGTTGCTATGTGACCGTACGTGTTCTTGTAAGGATTGTAACCGAGGGTAGCTTTTATCACAAAATTCGCACCGGAAGTTCCTCTCACCGGTGTGTGTTGCCATGTGTTCTTTTAACCTCGAAGGTAAGTAAAACCGTTGGTCACATAAATCACACTGATGCCGATATACTTTTAAATGATTTCTGCGATTATGTTCCATTAGAGTTTTGCGCCTGTTGTACACTTTATCGCACAACTTGCAAGCGAACGTCCGCTTGTCTCCGTGTACTTCAATCAAATGACGATTTCTCAAAGCGTAAGACAGGAAACTGGCTTCGCATTTATAACAATTCACTGTCGGCTTCTTTTCGTGGACCGTTGCAACATGCAAATATCTACTGTATTTAGATTTCAAGTTTTTGCCACAAATCTCGCATGGAAAACTCTCTTCGACTTTGGAGTGGGATTTTATGTGAGTTCGTAGTGAGTTGCGTTCCAGGAAACAAGCGCCGCATACATCGCATATGTAAGTGCCAAAATGATCGATCATATGCTTTTTAAGTACATCGAAATATGGGAACGCGCCATTGCATTCTGTACAAATTAAATTATCCATACTCAGTTTAAATTTCAAGAACTCGTTGGAGACGGGGTATAACATTTTTCCGTGGACGCTAGTGATGTGCTTTTTGAATACTTCTAAATCATCGATTTTTTCGCTACACAATCTGCAATCGACTCTAGTGATGTCTATTTTCGGTATTTTCCGGTTTTCCATGGTACTTTGGAAAAGTTCTACGGGATCGTGGGAGAGGGTGTGTTCCCTCAATTCGTTGGGGTTTGTAAACTGGTCTCGGCAGTAAAAGCAATAGTATATACTGATCCTATTTTGAAAGGGAGTGACATAGGAGTTCTTGACTATGGTCACAGCATTCGTGTAGACCATAAAATCATGGTCTATTTCATGTTTTTTTATTTTCATCTTTTGCGTTTCTTTCTTTACTGGGACTTCAACTTCAACAGCATCTGAAATACAAAAAAGTGTTTGTGCAAAAACCGTCTCTATGACGCCCACGTCAATGAAATTTACGAAGACGAAAAGGAGGGTAAGCTAGTACTATTATTATTATTATAGTAGCTTTCCGCCCGCGGCTTCGCCCGCGTGGAGTTCGGTTATATCGCGCTTTTTAGATTTCCCTCGGGAATATCAAATTTTTTCGGGATAAAAGGTAGCCTATGTTTTTTCTCAGGGTCTAAAGATTGTCTGTGCCAAATTTCATCAAAATCGGTTGAGGGGTTTAGGCGGGAAAGCGTAACAGACAGACAGACAGACAGACAGAGTTACTTTCGCATTTATAATATCAAGTATGGATTAAGAAGTCCACTATTGGACATGACCTCTCCCGCTCTGGTCGGAGCGGAAGGGCGTCTCAGACTTTTACTGACTAAAACCCACCCCTGTTCCTTCACTTGCCTGTGCGCCAGGGCCATGGTTTCTCTTTCAAACAACCCATCGAGGGAAGCAAAATTTTCCGCCCAAAATCAGATCAAGATAACACTACTTTCACGGTATGAGAAATGAAAAAAAATATTGTTTGATTAGATTTGAAATCGATTATTCGTAATACCCCTGGTTATTTGATCCGGGCACAGGTCCCCTCTCATACAGAGAAAGATTGCGCGTAATCACCACGCTTGCTCAATGCGGGTTGGCGATTTCAAACTTAAAGTCCAGGTTTCCTCAAGATGTGTTCCTTCGCCTTGTAATCAGTCATTGGTATCCAAGAGTATATCTTAGCGATGATAACTTATTGAGAGGAGACCTGTGCCCAGCAGTGGGACGATTAAAAGGTTGATGATGATTTGATGCGGATATCGGGATTGTACATAACGATACCTTAATTGGCAAATCGGCTAAACTCCATACAAGCATTTTTTTTTTTCAGGAGATGCTTAAAATTGAATATTTTTAATACATAACTTAAGAAAAAAATTGGTTGTAAAGTCGGTTTAGGTACTGACGATAGTTGAACGTGAACACGTCATTAGAAAATACTGATCGAATGGTTGCATTTTTCAACTCTTTTTCGCCGCTATTATCGTTCTATAAACAATTGACACCACATTTACTTTTCACTGCACTTCATACTTGACCAAAACGTGTAAATGTATTATTGTATAACAGCTGTCCACGCGGTTCACTCAAGTAGAAGAGAGACAGATTTCGAACGCTACCGAACGCGGAGGCCGATTGTGTCTTTGTCGCTCGTTCCGCGCTCTCGCTTGCACTTCAAGCCTTAAATGGAACGGGGTAACGCCGCATGAGTCATGTTTTTTCGTGCGTGCAGCCGGCTCCATCGAATTATAAGACGTTGTCACGTCAAAATCTACAATACGCTTGTTAGATATACCGTAAGCTAGTATTTTTGATACTTTAAACTCCTTTATACCTATTAATTAAAATGCTATCGTATTTTTCATCATTATTTCAGCCGAAAGACGTCCACTGCAAGGCATAGGCCTCCCCCATGGATCTCCACGATGACGACGACGAGGTTTATGGTAGATGGCGTATTCCCGTGCGTGGTCGCCATTCGAGAACTCGAGAACCGTGTTTTTAGGAGGTAATAAAAAAAATGTGTACAGTAGGCATTTAAATGTGAAGTTAGCTGATTTGCGACTTGAGATATCAAAAGTAACTTTGTAAAACCTACCAGGTTTCTCCAACATATTATCGAGTTTAGCGCGTAGCTTCTTAATTTTAATTGTGATGTCTCGCTTAATGGTTCGTTCGCCTTTCTCCCGTTTGGCGCGCGTTCGTCCCGATACTGGGTCCTCGTCTTCTTCCGATGGCTTTATATCTTTAATATCGTCTAATTTACTGTCTAAGGCATCTGAAAAGAAAAACGTTTTTTGAAGTTTTTGAGTACTTTTGTTCGATGGGGGAAAAGTATTGTATGACTCTCATCCAGTTACTATCAGCCATCCTGCGAAGATCGTTGCTCCACCTAACCTGATGTTATGTTAAGTTAGTTCTGTTAGGTATTAAAGAGTTTCAGTGTGCAGTTTCTGGCCTGCCATCGGACGCGTCCCCAGGTAGCAGATAGGGGAACGGCCCCCAGACATGAGGGTTACCGGTGTACCGGCGCGGACCAAAGCCAGATGCGGGGACCGCTTCTGCGGTCATGGATGCAACGGGTCGGCCACCACTCCTGGTGGCTAACGTGACCCGAACTCCGGGTCACCGTCGGGCAACCCGGTCTTCTCACTGAGAGGAGCTGGCGGCCCCGTTTGCTTCCGGGCAAACGAGTGGGGCTAAGAGGAAGGACACCTAGCTAAAAAACCCTTGGCGCTGAGTCTTCTCGCACAAGAAGACGTACCCAGCCCAGCCCCTCCCTATGGAGGGACCACTGTGGGCCCGCCTTTTAGGCGGGAATCGCCGGCGGCGAATTGGTTGGCAGGCGCTGCTATTTCCCGTGACCCCGCCACTCAGGCGATGTCGGTGTGCCGCTGTGGTTTTAGTGGGTATTCCCGGCTTCGGCTGGGCGAGTCCCACACACGCTTTCGGGGTATGGTACGAAAAGGCATTTCCGGAGCGTCAAAAAAAAAAGTATTAAAGAGTTGATAGAAGTAGCTTCCTTCTGAGAGACCGTGGTGGTTAAGAAAGAGGCCGTCGAGCGGCATCGAGAGAGGATTGATTCTGCTCGGAGAAGGAAGCGTCGGAGAGGCAATTTATTAAGAGCCTATTCAATGTAGCCTAGCCGAATAACGTTCCTGAACAAACTAACGCCAATCCCGCATGGAATTCGTAACGCATGTTGTTTGAGCATTCAAAAAATAGACGCGGGATTCGCCTCAGCGATTGCTATGAATAAAAAACATTGAATTTAATTATATATTTTTTCGCGAACACAGCATTAAGATATGTAAGAAGACGTACAGAAACTTAGGTTTCGTATTGAGGCAGTCACAGGGTTTTACGAACATTACAACGGAAAGTTGTTGTATGGGCTCTAGTTAGAAGCCATCTTGAGCATAGCGCGGTAATTTGGGCACCGCATGAAATCAAATATAGTGTCTTGTTGGAACGGGTACAGAACAAGTTTACAAGGCTTTTGCATTTTAAACTTTATGGAGTGTATCCGTTCTACCCGTTGATGTACCTACACTGTTTGTACTTGGGATGGTGGGGTATAATGAGCTCAGGGTTCGCCGAGAGTTCAGTCTTGCTGCATTTGTACTTAGTTAAGTTATTGCGTGGCGTAGCACATAACCCAGGAGTGCTACATCAGCTAGAGCTTCAAGTGCCGGACCGGTACGTGTGGAGGCGGCGACGCCCGCAACTGCTAAACGTGCCTGTGGCCAGAACCAACCTACTGGCGAAAGCACCCCTCACCAGTGCAATCCGTATGGTGAACCGAAGTCCATGATAGACTGGACATATTTTCGTATTCTTTGAGTGATATTGTTAGTTATATTTAAGAATTAGTGTATGTATATTAAAGTATTAGTGGATAACTGCACTGTCGCATTAGGGTAAGGCCTTTAAGGACAGTTGTAAACTGATAAATCTATATATCTATATATATATAAAAATGAATTGCTGTTCGTTAGTCTCGCTAAACCTCGAGAACGGCTGAACGGATTTATCTTATCTTGGTCTTGAATTATTCGTGGAGGTCTAGGGAAGGTTTAAAAGGTGAGAAAAATTCGAATAACTGCCGGGAAAATCCTCAAAACAGCCTTTTTCTATTTCCCATACAAACGTTTTCTAAATAAAATGGAGAGTCAATTTGTAATTTATTACCGCTGCATAAAGTTCAAATTCGCGTGCGCGTTAGAGGATCTAATATCACGTTCTGAAACACAACAAAAGTGAAAGTGAATCGCGAACGCGACAAAATTGCATAGAAAGTACCAGGGTCGCACAAAAGTGTAGAAGTCATCATCAGTCATGATTCATCATTATTAATCTAATATTTATTTATTTATTTAAAAAGTACTGCCACATCACAAACATTAAACATTCACAATAATTTATACTATTCAATTTATGGCCTGATGCATGCGACAATAATGGCGTACATAACATTGGCAGTTCATCGGCTCGAAGAGGCTCGAAGAATACAATAAAAACTAAATAAAATAATACCTAATAAAAATACACTTGAAAATTTAGCAAATAATACAATAATGATTGTTGAAATAATAATAAGAATGTCCAATAAATATAAATGTCATATAAAAAAAAGAAGAAATGTCAATACAATATACCAAGTAAGAATTAGTCAAGCTATAAAACAAAAAATAATTACAAAAAATGATTAACAATTAAAATTAAGGTGCATTATTATTTTGTTTTTAAATATACGCAACGTATCGTGGAACACATCAAGATCGGGTATTACCGTGATTAGGGAATGATACACATCAATTATTCTACGGAGAGGTGCTTGCCGTCCCAAGTTAGATTTTACAGGTGGGGTGTAAAAAATATGTTTGAGTGTCCCGCGAGGATAGGTACGGGGAATCTTTAAAGGTAGGTTCTCTAGAAAGTAGCTACCCTGATATTGACCGCTCACTATTTTATGAAAGAAGGACATGCCTGATAAAAGTCTCCGTTCACGAAGAGAATGCATACGAAACTCAATTAGACGCTCTTTGTAAGAGTGTCTGTGGGAAAAACCACTAGAATTAAAAGCAAGATGCCGAGTGAATGCTCTTTGTATGCTCTCAACGCGCTGCGAATGCACGGCATAATACGGATTCCATACAACGCTGGCAAACTCAAGATGACTGCGCACCAAGGTTTGGTAAAGCAAGATTTTGGTGCGCTGATGTTTAAATCCCCCCGAGTTACGCTTTAAAAATCCGAGCATTTGAGCCGCTTTTGTGACAGACTTGTTAATGTGCGAGGTGAATTTAAGTTGACTGTCAACTAGCACCCCAAGATCTCGGACTTCGTTAACTTCTGCCAGTGCCATACCATCAAGATTGTATGCCGTACCAAGTTGCTTTCTTTTTCTAGTGAATTTAATGTGAAAGCACTTATTTGCGTTAAGTGTCATACTGTTACAACGACACCATTGTAGGATCGCATCTAAGTCACTTTGCAATTGGCGGGAGTCGATAACAGAATTTATGGTTTTATATATCTTTAGGTCATCGGCAAATAGTGACACCTTACAGTGTCTTATTTTATCGACTATGTCGTTAATGAAGATTAAAAAGAGAAGGGGTCCCAAATGCGATCCCTGGGGCACACCGGTATCTGCAAAATAAGTTTTCGATTCAAATCCATTTACAGACACCGACTGAGGTCTCTGTTGCAAATAAGACTCGAACCATTTCAAAAGTGGGCCATCCACACCGAATCCATATAATTTCTCCAAAAGAATGGAATGGTTAACTCGGTCAAAAGCACTGCTAAAGTCAGTGTAGATCGCGTCAACCTGCCTGCCTGAGTCAACTTCATTAGACACATTGGAAATGTAAGGGACCAAGTTAGTGACGACTGAGCGACCACGTCTAAAACCGTGCTGTGAATCCGAGATGCTACTGTCTACAAGCCGAAAGATCACAGGATAGACAATCGATTCAAATAGTTTGGAAAAGCAAGACAGAATGGAAATAGGGCGATAGTTTTTAATGTCAGAATTTTCCCCTTTCTTAAAGACAGGTACAATGCGCGCTCTCTTCCACTCAGACGGAAATGTCCCATCCGCCAATGATCGGTTAAATATTAAGGACAAAGGCAGAGCTAACGCAGAGCCGCATCTTTTCACAAATACCGGCGGGATCCCATCCGGACCAGCACCCTTCGCAGAGTCGAGCCTTTTAATCGCTTTAAGCACCTCCAATTCTTCGATAGCCAATGAACACAATATTTGCTGTGGGTACCCATAGCACTGAGACTTAAGCGTAGAGTTATTCGAAGGTGTTGCGTTGGGCAAGTAAACTGAGGCAAAATGTTCTGCAAAAAGATTCACAATGTCTGGGCCTGTTTTTACTACCTGATCTTTCAGGTTCATGGTTGCAGGTATGAACGAGGCACCACCTCTTTTATGTTTAATAAAGCTCCAGAAAAGCTTAGGGTTCTTTGGGATATTGGCTTCGATTTTATTCCTATACTCTGAGTAGCATTTATCGTACATTGCGTGACACCTAGACCGGAGCAGGTGGTATTCAATTTCGTCTCTAGGGTTTCTATATTTTTTGAACCTCTTCCGGATTTTTTCCTTTTCTTGCAATAGTTTGATGAATGAAGTGCTAAACCATGGAGGGAACTTAGATTTATTAAGGGTTTGTTTCGGCACAAATTCCTCTAGGAGATCATTCACCACTTTGTAGAAATGTAGCAGCATTGAATCAACATTATCACAGCCCGATAACTTTGTTTGCCAATCAACACCTATCAGATTTTTAACAATGGATGGATAATCTGCTCTATAGTAGTTATATCTAGACTTGCATTTGGGCTTGAGATAGACAACTTTGTTGTAAGGTAAAGTCAACAGGATATTAGGATGCTGCTTATAACATTTGCTCAGCTCGCTCGAAGGGCTTACGACATATGCATCTTGGCAGCTAGTTATAACTAAATCCAAAAACCTGCCGTCACTATTCGCAATCGGATTGACTTGAAAGAGACTGTTAATGAAAATAAAGTCGGTAATAGAATGTCCCAGGGGAGAGTCATGGTTAGACGGTACCATATAATTACCATCTTTATAAGGGTCCCAATTAATGAAACCCAAGTTAAAATCACCTAAAATAACAAGGTCATCGGCCCGATCGGCAATATTATCTGCGTTATCCAAAAAATATTTTAGGGTTTCGGTTTTAACTGGTGGAGGTAGATATACAACGCATATAGCAAGCTTCCTAGTACTTGAGCCCATGCCAATCTCCAAAGTGACCCACAAGTCCTCCACATTTGTTTCCCAACTCTTAACACGAGCAGACGGTATGTCCCTAGAAACGGCCAAAAGCACCCCACCGCCGTCCTTTTTAGAATTACTACTGCTTGATCGGTCCCTGCGATAAACAACGTATCTATCATCGATCAATTCATGATTTGAAATATTTGCTTTGAGCCAGGTTTCAGTAAATGCAATAATCTTATAATTCGACAACAGAATATTCTTTGAAACCTCGCTAGTCTTAGTTCTAAGGCCCTGCACGTTCTGATAGTATATGTCAAGCATTGCGATCATCAAATACACCAATTCATTATTAGCTAAATACATTCACAACTTATACTAAAAGCTTAAGACTATCAACATTTTTAATTACAATAGCTTGATGTTCCACTGTTTTCCTAGCAAAAATTCGTCCATTGCGAACCCATACAAATTTATAAAACATTTCCCGGGCTTTTATACGAGTTGCAGCGTGGAGCGATTTAAGTGCTGGAGATAAATGCTCCGAAACGTAGACAGGGCTTACAGTTCCTCCAATTCCAAGGTGCTGTGTACAAAGCTTTTTCTCGGGATCCTTACGATTGAATTTACTGACCGCAGCTAAGATGCCGTCCCGGGAACGAGGACTACGTAGCTTAACAATGATTGGCCGAGGACGTGAATTGTCATTGTTAATTTTAGCAACTCTGACAGCATGTTGGATATCTTCGTTAGCAAGCGGATTTTCAATGACTTTGGATAGTTGAATGACGGTGGTGACCAAATTCTCAGATCGACTTTCCGGGATACCATTTATTTCAATGTTTGATTCTCTCATATGTTGTTCAACAACGTTCAGCCTAGCAGTGAGATCTCTCATGGTTGTTTTAAGCCTCTCGTTATCACATTTTAGTTCGGTGACAATTGCAGTTTCACTTTCGAATTTAGCTTTCATTTCTTCGTACTTTGTGCTCATAAATTCAAGAGAATCTCGGAAGCCATCTATTTTGTCGAGCAAATTTTTAAACTCGTTCGCCACAATTTCTTTAATGGTGGTGTTCAAGGCGGTAGAAATTTCCTGTTGCAGAATCTCACGTAGTTTTATTTCAGTAACATAACTAGGTACCAGGTGTTGTGGTGATTGCTCAAGAGATAGCTGCGATTGCAATTTCGGCGGCGACTTCTGAGACGGTTGCGTTACTGCTTTCTGCGTTGGCTTTGGCGGTAATTTCTGTTTCTGCAGTGGCCTCTGCGAAGGTTTCGGCGGTGACTTCGTGGACTTTTTGCGAAGAGTGACATTGGATTGTCCCTGCACATCTTCCTCTTGACTTTTTACGTCGGAGCATGGAGTTGTACGCACAGGAGTATTAATGTTGCCCGTTTTTGGCTCCTTGCTGCAGCATTCAGGACACTTCCATGACGCTTTATTGCTCGCACCCATTAGCTTATAATCAGAGGAGGCCACATTTGCACAAACAAGGTCGTATTTAGCTTTACATCTGAAGCATCCCAGATATTGGTCGTTATCGAGATCATTATAACATCCAGAACATTCACCAATAAATGCCATTGTGGTTTGGTTGTTTAATAATAATGATATATAAAAATAAAAAAACAAAGCGAAGAGCGGACAAAAACGTTATGTAAAAAAAAAAAATAAAATAAAAAACAGTCCAAAAAGTCAATGTTGATAGTGAGATTCGAACCCGCGCCACACCGCGCACTATAGGACCCAGCCGCTTCTAAAGATGGGCTATTAGCATCTTGCAAACGTTGGTGAAATACAGTTCCGGTACTGGCATATTTATATGTATAAACAATGTAGTGAGAGGGTAGATAGAAAAAAAAAAAAAATAATAATTTGTAATTTTGCACTATCACTCTGAGTCACTTAACCTGTCTCACTCCTCTATTGATTTTAGACAATCATCACTATTATTTTGCACACAAATGTTAGAGTTCTTAATTATTCAACAATACACCGCTTAGCATAACATTGTCCTATCTTCCAATGATCATAGCAAAAAAAGAAAAAGGAATTTATTTATTGTCATTTACACTATAGTTTAGGTGGATAACAGTTTTATGAACACTTCTTGTATAGTACAGCACATTTACGCAACTTTCAATGTAAGTAACACGATAACAGATTTATTTTATTTTTTCAAACACAGAGCCGATGTTTACGTGCTGGCAGCGCCATCTACCCTAATATTACATGGATGAAGTTTTATTTTGCCTACTTTGAGGAGTTGCAAGGTACCAGGGTCGCACAAAAGTGTAGAAGTCGAAACAATGAAGCTCTCATCATAATCTAATATTACATGGATGAAGTTTTATTTTGCCTACTTTGAGGAATTGCAAGGTGGGTCGCATAAAAGTGTAGAAGTCGAAACAATGAAGCTCATTCATCATTATTATCTATCTAATATTTATTACATGGATGAAGTTTTATTTTGCCTACTTTGAGGAGTTGCAAGGTACCAGGGTAGCACAAAATTGTTTGAGAAGTAGAAATAACGTTACAGAGATCATTAGATATTATCTATAATTATTATACAACATATTTTTCAAGAATGGCTGAACCGATTTTGTTGAAAATTGGTAGGAAGAGGTAGCTAAGAACTGGGAGAAGGACATAGGATACTTTTTATCCCGTTCCCGTGGGAATGAATGAGCTTCATTGTTTCGACTTCTACAGTTTTGTGCTACCTGGTACCTTGCACCTACTCAAAGTAGAGAAAATGAAATTTCTTCTATCTATTTATTGTGATTTAATGATGAAATGTTACAAGCCGATTACAAGGTGAAGGAAAACATCTTAAGGAAACCTGGACCTTAAGTCTGAAATCGCCAACCCGCATTGAGCAAGCGTGGTGATTACGCTCAATTCTCCTCCTTATGAGAGGAGAACTATGCCCAGCAGGGGGACGATAATAAAGGTTGATGATGATGATGAGTTTCATTGTTTCGACTTCTCCGTACACTTTTGTGCTACCCTAATTATCCTAATTTAAAAAGTAAAAAATAAGATCATGTTATATTGTTGCCTGCAAGGCGGAACAAAGTTCGCCGGGTCAGCTAGTAAATAAATAAAAAGCTTGACTGAGATCATTATTTAGAGCGATTAGCGTTTGTTTGATTTGACGATTCTGCCCTAAAAATCTGGTCTGGCCTGTTTCACAGTCATAGATAACGATACCAGCCGATTTCTAGTTTCTGCCGAAATCGTATATAGAAAGCGGTCTTTGGAAGAGTTTCTTTTATGTTTACCTGTCATATCATCTGCCAGGTAATCCCTGTCATCCATCGCGTCAGAGTCATCATCACAGAGCGGTTCCGCTTTTATTTCCACTTCCACTTTACCGGTGCCATCTGCAAATGAAAATTATTATGTACTAGCTTTCCGCCCGCGGCTTCGCCCGCGCGAAGTACTGTTATATCGCGCTTTTTAGATTTCCCTCGGGAGCATCAATTTTTTCCGGGATAAAAGGTAGCCTATGTTTTTTCTCAGGGTCTAAAGATTGTCTGTGCGAAATTTAATTAAAATCGGTTGAGAGGTTTAAGCGGGAAAGCGTAACAGACAGACAGACAGACAGACAGACATACAGACCGACAGACAGACAGACAGAGTTACTTTCGCATTTATAATATTAGTATGGATTAGAGATGGTCGTTATTTCACTTAACCAATTACAATAACCAGTGACGCGATGTGTACCTGAATAGCTAGTTACGACTCAAATTAAAGAGTAGTTATTTTTGTAGATGCGTTATTTCATACACACGTTATGCCGTAGCCGTATTTAACTGTATAGCTACACACTCAAGAAAACGATTTAATTTAGTTTCGTTTCGTGAGTAACTGTAGAGTTGGTTGACGTATAATTATGTAAACAATCAGAGTAGCTGAATGAAAATAACTAGCTACGAAAATAACTCGTTTTATAACAGGACATACTCAAGACAGTGATTTAATTTAGTTTCGTTTCGTGAGTAACTGTATTGTTGGTGGACGTATAGTTATGTAAACAATCACAGTAGCTGAACGAAAATAACTAGCTACAAAAATACTCGTTTTATAACAGGTGACGCGAGACCAAGTAACTGGTTATGTTACGTTTCTTGAAAAAGGTGTAACGACCCACACCTATTATGTATCTGTATTCTAAAGGCATGGTGTCCGAGTGGTTAAAACACCAGCCTCTCAAGTATGAGTGGTGCGGGTTCCATTCCAGGTCAGGGAAGTACCAATGTAACTTTTCTAAAGTTATATGTACTTTCTAAGTATATCTTGGACACCAATAACTGCTGGTGAAGGCAAACATCTTGAGCAATCCTGGACTTTAAGTCTGAAATCGCCAACCCGCATTCAGCAAGCGTGGTGCTTACGCTCAATCCTGCTCTGTATGAGAAACCTGTGCCCAGCAGTGAGTCGATAAAAAGATTGATGATGATGATTCTAAAGGCACATAGACAGTTACCAATTAGTTTATAGATTAAGGATTCCTTTTTTTATAATTATAAACTAGTGCTTAATGGCAATCCCGCCTGATGGTAAGCAGTGATGCAATCGTTGATGGTAAAGCGCGCCACTTTATTAGGACCCTATTCACTCAAAAAAACGGAGTCAATAGTAAGGAAGACGGCAGTTAAGCGAAGTGATGCAATATTAAACACAACAACACGAACAACGATGCTTCGGCAGAGGGAGATTGATCTGGAGACCCTTCACGACCAAACTCCCGACCCAACAACATTTGATGCATCGTACCCGGCACACATCGCAACACAACTGCTCCGATCCGTCCCGTATCTTTCCTATTCCTAAGTTTGATTAGTGAATAGGCTTAATAAACTAGTGCGCTTTACCATAAACGATTGCATCACTGCTTACCATCAGGCAGGATTGTAGTCAAGCACTAGTTTATAATTAGTAAAAAAAAAAAACAAAAAATAAAATACCTTCTTTAAGATGCAGCTTGGAACAAAGGAAAGCCTCTTGAGACTGCAATACTTGTTGTTTGAATGCGCATGCATCCCGCAGCCGTACCACGCATGTTGCACAAACACAACAGTCCTTAATATCGCCGTCCAAATGTGATATCTGCAAATGTCCATTCAAAAGGATTAAAAGCTGTTTTAAAGTAGTGTTACGAATGGACCTTATGTCGATGGCATAAGGTTCAATATCGCGTGACATTATTCCGTCTAGAGGAATCTGGAATGTTCGATCAGCTGGCCTATATATAGCGCCGTGACGCCGGTCCAGAGTCAGTCTACACTCGATTAGCGATACGAAAACAGCGACAGTTAAGAAGCGATCTTTGAGAATACCTACTGCGACAACTGTAACGAGAACTGTGAGTACTACGTGAAGTAACATCTGTAGCGTTATTGGGTGTTTACAATACGGACTTCGTGGACGTAAGTGAAGACTTCGGTGCAACGTCAGCGATATTCTACTTGTCATTGCCTACAATCGACTGTACCTTCGTTGCCAATAAACTTCGCAACCCTTAACCGGCATTTTAGCACCCCCAGCCCGTAACAGTAGCAGCTGTTTTAGTAGTAGTTTAGCTGTTTTTTGTTGTTGTTGAGAATGATATTCTCATAGTTTTTATATCCCGTTTTTGTTTTTTATATTCCTGTTTGTGTTTGTTTAACCTGTTCTCTCACTATGTAGATTTAGATTCTTATTTTAGATTTTTGTTATTATTATTTCGTTTATTCATTTAACATGCATATAATTTATATTTTTAAATATTTATATAAACACATTTAAAAATATATAAAATAGTAGCCCACCGGTATCGGGAACAGGGTCCAAGCTACCGGCGGTCAGGGCTCCAAAGAGAGGAACTTCCTGACGATGCGAGCCGTTTCCAGCAGTACCGCTTTCTGAATCAAGCCCTTGATCCAGCTGCCTAACGAGAGCCTCCTGGGGTGTTGGTCGAGGCTCTTGGCTATTAAGCCATTGGCTGTCACGACTATCGGTACAATGATTGCTGAATCCACTTCCCACATGTCGACAACCTCGTGAGCCAAGTCAAGATACTTATATATCTATACTAATATATAAAGCTGAAGAGTTTGTTTGTTTGTTTGTGCGCGCTTATCTCAGGAACTACTGGTCCGATTTTTTTGCGTTGGATAGCCCATTAATCCAGGAAGGCTTTAGGCTATATAACATCACGCTGCGACCAATAGGAGCAGAGCATAACTAACTCTATGCGAACGAAGTCGCTGGCGGCCGCTAGTATAAGATATTTTTATTATTATTATAATTGCTTTTTTTGTACCGGTACGGTGTCAGTTGTGATTGTTTGCTGCACCGGGTGACGTCTTTACGTCGGCACCGGCTGTCGCTGAAAACCAGCGCTGGACTCTGTTTTGCATAGGGTCGCAGCATAATGCTGAGCGATAGCCGTTTTGCGTGGATGTGACGCATGTCAACTATTATCAATCAATTATTTTTGTACACTTTTACTTCATGTTTACCGCAAATAAACGTATTTTCTTTCTTCCTTTTAATTGTTATGTTTCAAGCTTGCTGATTATTTTCATTGGTTATCAATTATATGGTTTTTGTAATGAGGCTAAAACGATAGTAAAACAGTTTGCTTTCTGATCTCAGCTTGGTTGTATCTTTTAGGAATTATAGAATACTAGCTGTGCCCCGCGGTTTCACCCGCGTAAGCTTCGAACCGAAAGAGCTCAGTTGATATAAAATAAGTGCCTGTTAAAATAATTAGAGCAATGTGTACGTCCGCGTTTGCTCCCGTTTTCGCAACTTTTTTTGTTCCTGCTCTGCTTCTGTTGGTCATAGCGGGATGTTTTTTTAGCTTATGTCCTTTCTCAGGCTCTAGACTATCTGTGTACCAAATTTCATTACAATCGGTTCAGTAGTTTTGGCGTGAAAGCCGGACAGACAGACAGAGATACTTTCGCATTTATAATATTAGTATGGATACCGCATAATTAAAAGGAGGTGGGTTGATAAGAGCCATTTTTCGCCCATCATACACTCGGAAAAAAAGTTTCGGACTACGGCAATTTTTAAATGTATTTCTAAACTTGAAAATATGTATTTTCTTATAATATAAGATTGACGTGATAAATAAAATAGAAAGTCAAAGAAATTATTGCCCAAAAAGACAGTGTTTTGGGTTCTTTATACATTTTATTCGTTTTTAGGGTTCCGTAGCCAAATGGCAAAAAACGGAACCCTTATAGATTCGTCATGTCTGTCTGTCCGTCCGTACGTCACAGCCATTTTTTTCCGAAACTATAAGAGCTATACTATTATACTATTGAAACTTTACGGCTTTAGCTGCTGCCCGGTTACCGCTATGGGTTCTCAGACTCTCATAGTGAATGAAGTACTGGCATTCATCAAACATGTCATCGACTACATGGACGAGATCAGCATCTTGCACATCTGCAAGTCATTATTAAGGAGGATGAGATTAGCAGTGTCAAGTTGCTGCTGTTCACGACGCTCGGCACAGTTAGCCAGATGCCGTCTCGTCGAAGAGATGGTACAGAGAAGAGTATCCAGGACATCGTGACGTTGTTAAAGGAGACCGACCTGGACGAGTGCCTGAATTCGTGGCGAAGAATTTGCACAAGTTGCCTCCCGTCACGTTCGACCACGGCATCAGTTGGAGGTGTCTAACAACACCATTAGCGATCTACGGGCAGAAGTAGTGTTATTGCGCACTCGTCGCGGGCATTGATCACTTATACGCTTGATACACAATCTCGAACAAAACTCTTATCAAAAATGGCAACAAGTATTAAGCAGTCTAAAGTATTCAAAATAAATATACATTACCTAATTTAAAACCTGCCTTAAGTGCAGTGTATAAAGTTCTTAACACAAAGCAGTACAAAAAGCCATTATTTTTTACGACCTAGTCTGACATCAAACCAAATTCAAGCTTACACGCATGCATTAAAGTCAGAATTATAAAGTACTAAATGAAAGAAGCACCCAAGTGCTGCGTTGTGCGCTTGTTCAGTTCAACCATTTTTTACGCTGATTGTGAATCTAATGTATAAGTGATCGATGGTCGCCGGGCAGAAAACGCCTCCATCTGCACTTTCGAGTCGGCCGGGTCGAATGCGTCACCAGCTATCGAAAATGCATGCGTTGCAACGTCTGCCACGGCCGTCCTTGCCTCGCCACAGGTGGATGCGATGACTTGTGTAGGTTCGGCGACCCCCAAACGAGCCTACGCAGCAATTTTAGCCGCTAAAATGCCTGTTGAGCCACAAAACTCGCAGGTAAAACTAGCGGATAAAACTAAAGGGGGTAAACGGAGCCCGTCAAAACCAAAGCAGGTTCTGAAAAGGTAGGGTCTAGTAAAGGACATATGCGACAAGGACGGTTTCTTTAAGGTAGTAAAGAGGAAGAAGAAGCCCCCTTGTCGGAATCAGTGTGGTACAGCTCCGACAGGTCCCATGATGCTGCTGCGTCCAACAGTACCAACGACGCCCTATGTGTCCAGACTGCACCACTCCATGAAGGTTGAGAAGATCGTGGAGTATCTGCGCGTCAAAACCAACTTGACTTTAAGGTTCGAGAGGTTGCCAGCACGAATTTCAAGTTGTTCGTGGTGAGTGTTTCGACAAATCATCTCGAGAAGTACCTCAAAGAAGTTCTGACCATAACACAACAGTGTACCGCCGGATTCGTGGCCAGCTATACGACACCAGTGTTACTACCATGAGTTTTCATTAAGAGACTCGATCGCCGATATCGAGCACGTTTGGCGCTCCCATAGGTTGAGAGTTCTTACAACCTTGAAGCGGGCCAATCGATGAATCAAACGCGCTCGATATCGACGACCGAGTCTCGTAATGTAAACTCACTTCGTGTAGTGTAATTCTCATCATCAGCCCCTACTCGTCCACTGCTGGACATAGGCCTCCTTCATAGCACGCCAACAAGCTCGATCCTGAGCAGTTCTCCGCCAGCCACTACCAGCCACCTTTTTGATGTCGTCGCTCCATCTCGCCCAAGGGCGCCCCACGCTACGTTTGCCAAGACGCGGTCTCCACTCGAGGACTCGTTTACCCCAACGGTTGTCGGTCCTGCGGCATATGTGACCAGCCCATTGCCACTTCAGCTTGCTAATCCTCTCAGCTATGTCGGTGACTCTGGTCCTCTGTCGGATCACCTCATTTCTGATGCGGTCCTTCAGAGAGACGCCCAACATAGCCCGCTCCATAGCTCGCTGAGCGACTTTAAACTTATGGACTAGTCTGACCATTAGTGTCTACGTCTCGGCTCCGTAAGTCATGACGGGTAGGACGCACTGGTAGTGTAATTAATAATGTTATATGTATTTATACTATTTTAAGTTTTTATGTCGTTATGTTTTTATGCCTGAATATACAATATGTAAAGAAAACCCTGTCCGATCCGTGAAGGTATTATTAGGTATCGTTAACTGATTCTAATAATGCCGACAAAGCCGGAATAAACTTAAAAAAAAAAACCCCCAAAAAAATAAATGTTATTTCGAAAAAGCGAGGTAACTTAATGCACGTGCGGCAGGCAACCCGATAGGCATACATGCGCGGGTGAAGGGGGGCGGGGCATGCGGCATGTGGTCGCATCGCTATTCGCTCCGTCACAAATGGTGTTGTCAGTTTCTTAAAAATTACCAAATTTCGGGGAAATTGGAATTAATTCCCGAGAAAAAAAGATTATTTCAAAATTCATTATTATTGTTACTATGATGATTATGTAAAATTTTATATTTTATTTGGTCAAGTGTTTACCTAACCTTTATTATCCTTATGGGTCGGACAGGGTTTTCTTTACATATTGTATAATAAATAGATAAATAAATTACAAAAATGTACATAATAATGGGTATTAAATCCAGATTATTAAAAAAAATAAAACATAATGCTTGTATTGAAGTAAATTTTTTTTAGCGTTACGTGTAAGTTTAGCAATCAAAATCAAAGATCAATGACCCAAGTCAAGCCGAGAATCGGCATGTTTTGAAAGTCATAAGGCAGTGCCCCAAAACGCCCTTCAACACTCCGTAGTGCTTTCGCTGAGAAGTGGTGGAACAAACTCCGCGGCAACACAGATGTCCATCCAGTTAAAAAAAAAAACAGTATTATAATAACTAGGGTTGTAACGGAGCTTCGCCTCCGCTTCCGTTACTGCGGAAGTTCCGCAAGAAATCGTATCTTCGCTTCCGCCTCCGCCTCCGCACAATTTTTAGCGGAGTTATAACGGAGGTTTATTTACGTATTTATAAAATAAATAATGCGCAAACTGCGACGCTCGACAACCGTCCTGCCGCGTTTGAGCGCGAAATGGTCAAGAAACAACTAGTGTGAGGCGGGAATGCGGCAAACACAATTTGTTTCTCCATAAGTTTCAATACAAGAAGGTAATATTTTTTTTTACCAAGTATACTACTATTAATGTACGTATTTAAAATAAAAAAATTGTTTTAATTAACCATAAATTTCAATTTTTTCTATATGAACTTTCACCTCCGCCTCCGCCTCCGTTAACCTCCGCATCCGTGGAGGTGAGACTCGTCACCTCCGCATCCGCCTCCGCCTCCGCTAACAAGCCTCCGTTACAACCCTAATAATAACCCTGTCCTCATTCTTGTACAGATTGAATGTGGAAGAACATGGTCAAGATGCTGCACCAATAGATAGGCTTATGGCTGGTAGTGGACGGAGATAATCTGAATTGATAAACATTTGTTAAGCAGTCACTACGCAGAATGTTCAAATAAAATAGTAGCCACAGCCAGGGCCTGGGTAATTTTTGAATGACATAATAGACATTCCCATAAAGCATGTACTTATACTTAACATACTTGACTATTTAACATTGTTTGTAGAACCACTTTATTTAAATGAAAAAATGAAATACTCTACTGTACTTGTATCCTTTATAAACACTCAAGTATAGTAGGAGGCTTATTTGCCAGTATATCCGAGAATTATAAATACTAAGAATACGAAAAGTCATATCAGTAACGCGTAAATTTAAAAAGTTTATATAATATACTACCCGTGCACGATAAGTTGAGACCTGAGTGCACACTATTTGAATAAAATAGGACCCTAGGTATTTAATTATGTATCACCGAAAGTGTTGACTATGGTTTTGTAATGAATAAAAATATAATGTTTAATTTTATACATTTATTTTATCTATTATTTACATTATCTCATCTCTCAACGTCACCGCACTCAGGTCCCAACTTATCGCGCACGGGTAGTACTTTGGTTTATGTTTAGATCTCTCCCAAGTTGTGTCACGAGTTTTGCCGTCTGCATTCAAATCTAAGCCCAGCAGTGGACTACTGTAACCTGACTGTACGATATTAAAAATATAATACTTACGAGAAGTCCAAAACAATCCATAAACATTTCAGAATAAACTTCTTTCTGCCCCATCCATTCATACTCGGTTGTTAAAAGTCGACATTTCTTAATAGATCTGCAGCAGCGGCACAATGCAGGGTCTATGAGCGGGCCTTTGCCCTTTGCAGGAGTCGCCGGAATCTCCATTTATCAACAATTATGTTATCTTTCCATTTAAAAATAATATTTTCTGCTTGAGACAAATAGGTACAAAATAGTAAAATCGAAACAATTTCGTTTTGACGTTTGCGTTCCGTTCCGAAATAAAAGTTTTTTTTTTGGAGCATTTAAGATAGTTGATTTAGTATATTTCGTAATCCAGGCAAAAAAAGAAAAAAAGTGCCTTCCAACCAAGTTCTTTTAGAAACATTAAAAATAATTTTACTTGAATCGACAGAGTGTCATCTGTAATAAATGCCTCTTTGGTCTACCGCACATCAAGTTATTACAATCTGTGTTAGAATAGATTTTAAACTCTGAGGAAAAATATTTATTAGACAAAAGTTTTCTCTATAGGAAGTACGAACCACAGCAGGTCAAGCTGATTTGCGTTGTCTGTACCTGCATACATACCGTACCTTAGACAACTTTGCAATAATTTGCTGCCCCCCTCGGTACGCCCATGCGCACTGACTTTAATAATTACTAGCTGTTTCCCGCGACTCCGTTCGCGTGGACTTCAGTTTTCCCGTTGCCATGGGAATGCCAAGATAAATGCTTACATTACTGCAAGGTTTCCTCAAAATCCATTTAGTAGTTTTTGCCAATGCCGTAGTCCAATCGGAAAATAAAAAATAAAAAGAGCTCTGTTGATATAAAATAAGCGCCTGTTAAAATAATGGGAGCAATATGTACATCTGCGTTCGTCCCCGTTTTCGCAACATTTTTTGTTACTGTTCTGCTCCTATTGCTCATAGCGGGATGCTATACTATAGCCTCGGTCTTTTCTCAGGCTCTAGACTATCTGTGTACCAAATTTCATTAGTTCTCATCGGTTCAGTGGTTTTGGCGTGAAAGCCGGACAGACAGACAGACAGACGGAGATACTTTCGCACGAAAGCAAAAGTGCTGAGCTGTTCGATTGTATTGCTCCGTACATATTCCCGACCACAAAATGAAAATAAAAAATATAAATTAACCAACAAAGCACCTTTGACAGTAGGTGGTAAATACAAATAAAAAAAGCAGACATAATAATTATAAAAAGAATAAAAGTATGTACATGGTTTAACATACAATAGGTAAATAATAAAGAAAATGTGTAAAAAGGTATTATCCTTAAAAAACATAAAACATTAAACTAAAGAGTCTTTTATTTTAGAGTTAGACGTTCTTTTCGCACAACAGGCATCGTAGCTCTGTTCTTACTACGCAAAACACTGGGCCACCGTTTGGCTAAAAACGAACTCAATTCTATATGGTCACTCTCGTTTTGCTGACGGTCAACAATAATCACATTGGTCACATTTAGGGGTTGAACTTCAGTATATAGCTACTCTGTTCTTAGTCGACGTAGATGTGGATACCGCAGACTCCTGTCTATCGTGAGGCTCCGCACGACTGGGCGCAGAACGCCGACATGATGACGTTCTTCTCCAGATCCAGATGATCACCACAAAAATGGCGATTCCGAGCAAAACATAGATTATGGAGTAATGGTGAATATCATGAACTGATATATCGTCCACTTCTGCTTTGGTCGATTTTAGAGTCTCGATCTGCTCTCTGAGGATCGACAAAGAACTTTTATCCCCATGTCTTCAATTCCGGTAGCTCTTCTTCGGTAGGTATTTTTGCGCTTACAATGTGGTTTATTTGGTCTAATTCTGGCACTATACTACATCTGGTGAAAGTTCGATTTGGATAGATTGTTGCTGTAGGGAGTACATTGTAAAATCCTTGCCCTTGACTAAACATTTCTGATTCATGCTCGGGTCAGCTGATGTGCCGTAATTTGATCTTTACATACGATTTTAATTGAATATGTGTCATAACCAGTCATAACAGAAATACACGTATTGTGACGTTGAGTGTAATTCTACCCATAGGTTGGCAGTTGGCACACATTGACCTTGCTGTCTTGCATTTCTTGTTTATTATGTTAGTTTCACTGAAGTTTTCGTAATTTTTCCAAATGTAAGATGGTTTAAAAAGTTTACACATGAAGTATTCATCGTGATACAAACACGTGTCTAATTCATGAATGGTTGGTGTAAAGTAGGCGTCTTTTTTCCGAAGGTATTCCGATACTGGTTTGATGCTGATCATGCTGTCGTTGATTTGTTGCGGAACAAATCAACTCGGTGGGAGGCCATGGATAACATCGGCTGCGGCAGAAGTTACCACCCAGCAGACAAAGTCTTGCCGCCAAGCGATTCGTCGTGTTCCGGCATGATGTCTGGTGAACCCGTACGGAAAACGGGTTGTGTTGCGATCGTGTGCCGAGTACGATGCGTCAAATTTTGTGTCGGGAGTTTGGTCGTGGAGGGTCTCCACACCAATCTCCCTCTGGCGCAGCATCGTTGGTCGTCTTGTTGGGTTTAACATTGCACCACCTTGCTCAACTGCCGTCTTCCTTCCTATTCAATAAGATTTTTTAAGTGAATGGGCTTAATAAACTAGCGCGCTTTACCATCAACGATTGCATCACTGCTTACCATCAGGCGGGATTGCAGTCAAGCGCTAGTTTATAATCCATACTAATATTATAAATGCGAAACTAACTCTGCCTGTCTGTCTGTCGGTCTGTCTGTCTGTCTGTCTGTCTGTCTGTCTGTCTGTCTGTAAACCTCTCAACCGATTTTGATGAAATTTGGCATAGACGATCTTTGGACCCTGAGAAAGAACATAAGCTACCTTTTATCCCGGAAAAATATGATGTTCCCGAGGGAAATCTAAAAAGCGCGATATAACCGAACTCCACGCGGGCGAAGCCGCGGGCGGAAAGCTAGTAATAAATAAAAAAATAAAATAAAAACTGATATGATTCGATATAATTGAAAACTTTCCCTAGCGATTAGCGGGAAAAGAAATTTCAAAAATGATGTATTCTTTTGTGACGCGAGCCTTTGTTCTGAGTAGCTTGTATAGGTAGGTATGATAAATCAGTTTCGACGTTCTCAATGGGTAGGGCCAGGTCTTGAGGTATTTGGCCATATAATATGATTTGTAGCCCTCTTTTGAGCTGGTTGGTGTCAATAGATGCAAGCTGATTTGGCCGTGGTATACATATATCTGAAATGATATCGATTAACGCATCTTGTATTCTTCTAAGGTTTTGCATCATGTTTATGGTGCGAAGTCTTGTTGTGTTGACATCACATTGATTTCCTGCTGCAGCTTACTCTTGTTTTTGTCTAATTCGTTCAAATGTCTATTTATGTTTTTAAGTGGTTTCTCTATAAATTTTTCAGTTCTTTGTAGGGTATTGTGTTCTTCATCAACTATAGACGTCAGGTTCTTAAATAATTGACCTTGGTGATGTTGGTTACGATGTACAAGTTCAATGTCGTGCTTGTATTTTTCTGCGAAGCTTTCGTCCAATACACAGAATAGTGAGTTTGCAATTGGCCCGACCGCGTTGATAAGGCCGCGTCGGGTTCGCAAGCGTGCGCCATAATGCTGGCTAAGCAACAGCTGGTTGTAATACTGCAGTTTGTTGTAATCGTGACGTATTTGTAGGAGTATCATCTTACAATGACCCGTCTCTGCGATCGATTGACAACTTATTTCTAGATAATTTGTGAAATCGCTAATTGCTTTGTCCCCTTGGCAATATGGTGCCATGTTGTAGTAGGTAACCATTTTCCAATTATCTCTGTATAATCGCACTTTTCCTACTGTGTCAAAGTCTAAAGCAGGGGGGGTTCACTTAGAACATCAGCAACTGAAGCAAAGTGACTAATGACATCTTTGAACGTGAACAGCATACCTAAACATTGGTTGGTACCCATGGCATGCCGATAGGTGCCGCTATAATAAAATTTAACTTTTCTAACTAGATTGTCGATAAAGCAGTGCACTGTGGTTTGTAGTCACGGCTTGCACATGTTTGTTTGTTACGTATTCATTTTGCGCATGTTTCTTGGTTTTCAAGAGGATTTCTGTGTTATTGACGTCGAGTTGAGATCTCTTGGGACCTCCTCCGTCCTGATAATCAGTCTTACCCGGAAATCAGTTCAGCCTTCGCAGTGTTGTACCTGTGCGCTGTGAATTGTGATTCCATAAGAAATCGTGAAATACACTCTTATAATTGCGAAAAGACGCTTGTGTTCTGTGTGTGTGTCTTTTAAAATAGAAAAAATGCCCCATCACTGTACTCTTGGATGTAAGAACATAAGAAAAGTTTAAAAGTAATAAATAAATATTGTGTTATTTTATTCTATTAAGTGGTTTTATTTCTATTATATTCATTACATTAATGTTACTTCCGCTAAAAGCTATTTTGTTTCAATGATTTATAATTTCTGTAACTTGCTGAAACAAAATAGCTTTTAAGGAAGTAACATTATTAACCTCTAATCAATAGGACCATAAAATATATCTGTCTATAGCTATGGTATGCGTAGGTATATATATATATATATTGACGTTAATGTAGGTTCAGAAAATCAGGGGGCGCTTTCAAACGATATGCACAAAATTCTCTCGAGAGGGCTCTCTTTTACCCTAATAATATTATACTCTTTGGTGTAGTATTATTGGTGTCGAATTGCGTAATGTTGAATGAAGCCGTGGTAGGTAATAAGATGCTTAAGAATAATATTAATGATAGTGCATTGTTCGCCAACTTAGGGTAGGTTCAGGTTCTAAATTGCTGATTGCAGTTCGATTCTCTTCTGCCTGTTATGGTTTCCGAACGTTGTAACGGTTCTTCCTTTTTCGTGCCTAGTATGTCTGTTTGCTCTAGTACCTAAAACGGATAGTTTTACTATAGGACGCTTTATGTAGCCATTTTGGTTTTTAGGTCCGTATTCCAGAAGGAAACTCAAGCATTGATCTCTGTTCAAACATTACTTAAAACTAGTTTCAGCCAATCAAATGGCTTGAATCGAGACTTAAGTAGAGCTTGAGTTTTGAGTGACGTTCTGTAATACGGACCTTAGAGTCGCTACTCTTGACTAGTTCTTCTTTTCCAGGATGAACTACTATTAGGTAGGTACTCGACCCATTGGCCACTTTCCTGCTTGTAGATTCTCATCATGTATCGTTACTAAATCACCCAAACTGATATTCCGCTGGTTTCTCATCCACTTTCCTCAGGTTGATAACTGTGTCAAGTACTCAGTTTTCCATCTCTTCCATAACTCGTCGAATAATTTTAACACTAAACGCCATGTGGTTCTGGCGTCTTCTGGAGTTTCAATTATGATTAAACCCGGTTGTCCTATTATAAAATAAGCTGGTGTGAGAAAATATAACTGTTCAGGGTCTTCCGACAGCGCAATGTGGTCGTCAATTCAGACAAGCTTCCAATTTTGATAATAATGTGGTATATTCTTCGAAGGTTAATGTTTGTTGTCCAATCACACGTTTGAGGCGGTGCTTGAAACTAGGGTTGTAACGGAGCTTCGCCTCCGCTTCCGTTACTGCGGAAGTTCCGCAAGAAATCGTATCTTCGCTTCCGCCTCCGCCTCCGCACAATTTTTTGCGGAGTTATAACGGAGGTTTATTTAGGTATTTATAAAATAAATAACGTGCAAGTTGCGACGCTCGACAACCGTCCGGCCGCGTTTGAGCGCGAAATGGTCAAGACTCAAGAACCAACTAGTGCGAGGCGGGACTGCGGAAAACACAATTTGTTTCTCCTTAATTTTCATTACAAAAAGTTAATATTTTTTTTACCAAGTATACTAGTATTAATGTTCGTATTTACTTAAAATAAAAATTTTGTTTTAATTAACCATAAATTTCAATTTTTTCTATATGTATTTTCACCTCCGCCTCCGCCTCCGTTAACCTCCGCATCCGCGGAGGTGAGACTTGTCACCTCCACATCCGCCTCCACCTCCGCTAACAAGCCTCCGTTACAACCCTACTTGAAACTGCGCACGGCTCTTTCCCAAAGCCCTCCCGCCTGAGGCCAAGAAGGTGCATTAAAATGCCATTCAATATTTAGTTCCGTTATTTCCGCAAAGCACTTCTCACTCATGACGTTCTGAAGATGATGGTATTCTTCTGTTTGCTCCAGCAAAATTGGTTCCATTATCACTATTTATGTGACGTGGAGCTTCGCGTCGTGCTGCCCTGCTGTGTATTAAGACTAAGAATGATGAGGTGGTTAAATCAAACGGGTGTTGTCTAGCGAGCACTTGCCCGTTTTTTGACGGAACAGGTTACTAGTTGCGCGGTAAACTCTACTTGTGAGATGTATTCGTCCGAAGTGAGATTCTCCACCTAGATCTCAAAATCTTCAATATCCAGCAATTCATGAAACACTTATCCAAGCGTTTCTTTGACACAGCCGCTATACATCACAACCCCCCTCCAAAAGGCCTTTATGGCCACTAGCACAAAACACAAAAGACCGACCTTCCGACTTCGCCGCCGAGGGCACATCACATCAGTAGTAATCCCCCCCTCTCCCTAGTCCGATGAAGGCCAGCCCGCGGCGCAGCTGAGCCAGTAAATATAAATTCCCGACTATGACCTCCGAGTTTGTTGCGGTCGTTTCTTCTCAGAGCTAGTACTAGGAAACGCCGCGGTCATCAAAACGAAATAAAAATAAAATTGCGATCAAGCCGTCCCTTGCTGTTCTCTCCAGCGACGCCCTAAGCCGAGGTTCGTACCCCAAAGGGGGTGCCCTTAGCGTGTAGTCGCTTAGTTTTAGTTGCCCTGGCTGGTGGCTTTAAATTCATTTAAGGCAGCCACAGGATAGTCCGGTTAAGTAGTCACGACCTCTCAAGGTCAACTACGAGATAGCATATTGGAAAAAATTATTGTGGGAGCTATATGCATTACGGGAATCTTAACACCTTTAAAATCAAAGGCAATAAAAAAAAAACCAAATGCCATTGTCATCATTAATGTATATTTATAAAACTTAATAAATAATAGGTACCTAATTACTTTGATCGATATTATGCATCTACTTAATTCTACACTTATTATTTACTTACAATAAATATATTAAGTAATTATTAACTTAAGTATAATTTAACATTATTACAATTTGTGATCATTAATACAGTCCATACATTCAGATTTTCATTATAAAGCGGCTTCATGGAAAAAATAAACATGGAACCTTATTAGTATTGATTAAAGCCTTTTTTTGCATACATCAAATCAGTAATTTAACTAGGGTTTCCAGGAATGCGGTGACCGCCACAATACGTCCGTAATTTACTGAGTAATCTCGCCATCTTGCTCATGTTTCTACACTGACATACACAAGCCGCGTCCTGCCAAATGAAGAAAAAAGAACTACACTGACCTTCTCTAAGCGTCAGTTGGCCTAGAGGTCCACTGCTGGACAAAGGCCTCCTCCAAGGCTTTCCATGATGACCGGTCTTGTGCTGCCCGCATTCATCGGCTTCCCGCGACCTTCACCAGGTCATCGGCCCACCTTGTTGGGGGCCTGCGCCTTCCGATACATGGCTGCCACTCTAGAACCTTACTGCGCCATCGGTTCTACGAGCAATGTGCCCCGCTCACTCTACTTAAATTTAGCGACTCGAAGAGCTATGTCGGTGACTTTGGTTCTTTTGCGGATCTCCTCATTTCTGATTCGATCGCGCAGAAACTCCGAGCATAGCTCTTTACATCGCCCTTTGTATGAATTTGAGCCTTCGTATGAGGCCCATTGTGGGCGACCACTTTTAATCTACCAATAAATGTATTTTTCTTTATTTCTCTCAGTGAGAGAGAATAGGCCAAGATCCAGAACGCAGCGCGGATCGGTGATGTCAAAGTGCTGGCTTTATTGATGGCCAATATGTAGCGGCCAACGCTCCTCTAAGAGACCGTAGCTTTAACATTTGATAGTGACAGCGTCTTGCATAGTAGAAATAAGGGCGATTTTCGTTATGCAAATGTTACCACTGATGCTCGTTTAACGTAGGTACGATGGCCGTAGCGAAAGAGGGATGATGCTATTGGTACTGTATAGCTCCATTCCTCTCTAATATTGGTACAAAGATAGCTCGTAGGCTGCAAATAGGCATACTAGTAACCATGAACGCACCCAGCTTCTGGCCTGGGGGGTATTTTGTCTTACAAACTCTACAAGTACATCTGCATGAAATATTAGGTATTTGTAGTGTAGTGTGTAGGGCAAATAGACGCAAATGGTCCTCTATAAGTCCCCGTGTATACTTTCATTAGTAATTAGGGGAGGTCATACATGTTCTCTGAGATTTACAGCCCCCCCTGGTTACGCCCATGCTAGTAACTTGTACAAAAAAATAAAACTTCGCGAAGAAAAGTATGCGCTTCGGGAATCATAGTCTGTGTTCGGGAATACGAACGCGCGGTGATAAAATTTAATATAGAGCTGTTACGACCACGGAACTCTTTGCCCATTCCGTATTACCATGTTTACAAAATTATGAATTAACCACTCTATGTAATTCAAGAAACTGTTTACAAAACCTTTTAATTTTTAAATTACGAACTGAGACCGTCAGGGTAACACACTATAAGTGATAATGGGTTTCATTTTGATAGTTAAACAATATTCATTGCGTTCTTTACCTTATTGAGCGGGCATATTTTTCAAACTTGAAGCAATGTATTAGCAAAAAGCTTCAAAATGAGAATAATAATGTGTTACCAAATTAGGGCACAGAGTAAGTAACCCGACAGAGAGAAAACTTTAACATAATAATGGATGTAATGAAGTTATGTCTCTGTGCGGATTACTCGGGCGCATGATACATGTGTAAGAAAAGCTTCAATCGTCACACTACGGCCACGTTTTGTACTTTTCCTCGGCTCTTTTCTTTCAATTAATAAATAAACATTGTTTAAAAAAATACTGATATTGTCATTCGATTTAATAAGGCAGTGTCAGTATGAAATTATGATATTTGAGATCAATATAAAATAATATTGTTAATTTCGAATAGCTTATTAATATTCAAATCCCTATTTTAATAAATACATTTAGATTCTCTAAGCTATAGTTAGGTAAATTTTTATTCATAATTATTAAATTTCTATACGTTTATTTGCATAAATATCACTGTTCTGTAATTGCTTGATTATTAACATCTTTTTAGTAAAGTACGAGACTTACTAAAGCTTTTAGGGTCATTATTATTGCCTCAGTCAATTTTATTAAAAAAAAAAAAACTATAGTTACTAAACTGGAACACGCTTCGAATTACTAAATCCCGCACTTTACTTAAGATTAGGCACGAGTAAATAAGTCAATACACTGAGTAAGAGAAAGGAGTGCAAACTGCATCTACAAAAGCACATTCAGGTCAACCACGCGTACCAGCCGCTAAGGCAAAGCTTTAGTGTGCATTGGTTCATAGAAAAGAGTGTAATCTAACGAGAAACTGTCAAATTTTCCCAATCAACTTTGAACCTTATTGATTTAGCCATAAAGCTGAAATTCTATTCAAGAAATTTTGACAGGATGTAGTACCTTTTTGTACGTAAGGTTCATTCAGTGCAGTTCAATCTCAGCCTAATTTGAATAAACGCTCAAAGTACCAATTTTAATGTTTACGATCTTCGAAATGAAAATATTGGAGTTTATCGGGATAACTTTAAGGAAATTTCCTTTATGGGTAAACCGAAAAACTAAAAACACAACAATAACAGATCTGCTATTGACAATTAAACCAAGAAATAGCAAAAATATATCGTAGTTTTAATGTTAGTGAATTGGTCCTGCAGTTCAATATGTGCACTCCATTCTTTACATACTCCTTATAAGCGACCTTTTAAGGATCAATTCACACGTACCATAACCACACCACAACGACGCCACGTGGTCGGGCGTATATTTTGTATTGAAAATTAATATTACAATTTACACGTACCACATTTTGTCGTTGTTATCGACCATCTGTGTAATATGACCACATCGCGACGGCAACGCCATCACCGGCGGCGGCACCGCGGCCACATCGCCACGACATGACGTCATCAACATCGCGCGCCTATAGTCGTATTTTTTAGATGAAGTCAACTGACATTTACTGTGTTATCAGTTTTTGATGAAATAAAAATAGTGTTGTGACAAATTGAATGAAAGACAACGCAACCACATCGACATTTTGTCGGTACCACAACGCAACTGCAAAAAGTCGCTGCGACACTATCCACACGTACCCACAGCTTGACCACATTTTGTCGCTGCGACGTGGTGTGTTTGTGGTATGTATGAATTGACCCTTAGCGAACAAAAAATATATCAGTATGGAGGCCAATTTCCACTCTTTAGCAAAAAGACATTTATTTTCCCATATCCTATTATCTTTTATTGAGTTTACATATACACTATGTACTAAAAAGGCGAGGTTACATTTACTCCATCATACAGGAACAACTTTCTCCATGGTATCGACACGGCATTATAATCGCAAAAGAAAAAAAAATAGCCTATGTGATCCTCTATAGAAAAATGTTCCTCTGACCAGACATGCGTAGTGTCTACTGAGCTACTGCCAGACGTCGGATGTCAGAACGTTGTAAATTTGAAAGTTGCGCGGTAAACTCTTCCTGCGCGATTCAGAATTTTTTCGTGATGTCAGAGTGATGATAGTTCATATTTGTACGTAGTTATGCAAAATGGATCCAACCCACAAAAACCGTTTTTTGAGTTACTGTCAGAAATGTCTAAAATCTACACATCAACTTTAGTATAATATGCAAAAAATATCAAAGCCGCAAAAGGTACAGGAAAATACCCCTTATTTAAAAGGAAATTTAAATCTTCAAAGTCTATTTTTTTTTTTAAGTTATAAACAAGCGCTTGACCGCAATCCCGCCTGATGGTAAGCAGTGATGCGATCATTGATGGTAAAGCGCGCTAGTTTATTAAGAACCTATTCACTCTGGCCTTGAAGACACTCAAATTGTAATGTGACGGAAACACCGTCGCTGGCAAATTGTTCCAGTCCCTCGATGTACGCGGTATAAAAGAGGAAGCGAAACGCTTCGTCCGGGTCGCAGTGGTATCAACAACGTAAGGGTGGAAACTCGCCGTACGACGGGTCGTCCGATGGTGGAACGGTGATGGGGGAATTAAATCATGCAATTCCCTTGCACACTCACCAGAATGCAACCTATAGAAGACCGAAAGGCTGGCTACTCTACGCCTGTGCTCCAGGCTTTGGAGACCGTTTCGAGTCAAGTCTGGGTCGCCAATCAGCCTCTTCGCACGCCTCTCCACTGAATCCAAAGTATCCAGGTGACATTTCGCAGCACCAGCCCAAATGTGGCCGCAGTACTCCACACACGAGCGGACCTGTGCTTTGTACAACATTAGAAGCTGCCCCGGTGTGAAGTACCGCCGGACCTTTGCAATAACGCCAAGTTTTCTAGCAGCCACCCTGGCCTTGGACTCAATGAACCGCCCAAAGTTAAGGTAAGTTATTTTCTCAAAAGCAAGTTTGCTGGCTGGATCCTTATTGCATAACTACGTCCATTTGGTCACAATCCCTAGTATACATTTGGCTCGAGTAGATATGAAAGTAACTGTTTTTTTTTTATTATGATTTTGGTCTCATTGAGAAAGTAGTTCAGTCTGATGATTTTCACATGCTTTTATAAGCTTCACCTGTATGTCTGCTTGTTTGGAAGTGGCTCCTTTGAATGCGATTTTGACCCACTTTACACAGACAGATTTTATTCAATCTTTGCAGACTTTTCGGGAGCCGAAAACATTGCAATAATTTGATAAGCATATCCCATTATCCTGATTAGGATTGCCATGATTAAAAAATTAAAGAAATATAAAGTATAACATTGATATAATATTAAACTAAGGTAGATAAGTCACTAGCGCATTGAATTTGAAGCGTACAAAAGATTATAATTCTAATCTCTTGCCTTAGTCACTCTCGATACACTCGTAAAAACAAACCACCAACACTAACAGCGCAAACGACAAACACTAGCCATCTTTTTCTTCTCTATGCTTTAGATTGCGCCCCATCTCACTCACACTGTACCATGTGAAATGTACGCAGAATAAAAAATTTGCATGTGTGTGCAGCTGCTCCGATCGGCACATTTATTTGGGTTAATTTATTAGAGCATATCATATCTGTTTAATATTATATCAATGAAGTACTTATAATAAAAAAATTGTAATTACTATTAATTAATTTAAGCGTGAGGTGATTTATTTTAAACTATAATTACCACGCGTTTCCGATACATTGTGTATAAAATGTTTGTGTAAAAATAAATACGTATGTAAAACAATAAGCT
Organism: Sesamia nonagrioides; assembly: GCA_017933935.1. NCBI lineage: Eukaryota > Metazoa > Arthropoda > Insecta > Lepidoptera > Noctuidae > Sesamia > Sesamia nonagrioides. Next base: position 238,991 of record JADWQK010002441.1, read on the forward strand.
GTGATGAATTGTCGCTATTATTATTAAATTATTAATGTACAATACTCTTTTAAAAAATACTTCAGACTATTTTCGTTATCAAGTAATCTCAGAAAATTGATTATTAACTTGGTGGCATAACTTTTTAGAAGAAAACTCTAACCGCCTAATTACAAATCTTGGATTTTATTAAGATCAGCCCCCTAATCGGCGAACACATTTTTGTCAAATGATTGCGACTAGTTGGGATCAATTGGGATCGTTTGGACAGGCAAAAGGCATCAAAGATCAGGAGTGGTGGCTGGTGACGTCACTGCTCGCTAAAAAGTGTAGCGTGCAGTGACGTCACACGAGTTTTCAACGCACTGTGTCGTCTTCATTTTTTGTAGATATGAAAAAAGAAAAAATACGTATCTAGTATTTTTTGGAAATCTGACTGACGGACTAATTAGTTTTTTTTAGCCAACTACCCTATTCTCATTTTTTACAAACGGTACCGTCCGAGTGACGTCACAGTGCGAGGTGCACAGTTAAGTCGCGCGAATAGTAGTTTGGGAACGATGGAATCTGAGCCTCTTTACACCACCAAATGAATAATCTAAACAATCTAAGCAAACTAAAAGTAGCATCCCTCTATATCACATTCTGGATGATGAGTTTTGATATGGGACTTCATACTAGCATTCTGTAAAAAGGCTTGCCCACAAATATGACACCGATACCTCCTGTCATTTGTATGAGTCCGTATATGGTACTGCAATGACTTCAACCTGGGATAACTTTTTTCACAGTACTCACAGCGGAAGTTCCTCTCCCCCGTATGTGTTGCCATGTGTTCTTTTAACCGAGATGGGAGGTAAAACCGTTGGTCACAGTACTCACACTGATGCTTTAACACTTTTTGGTGATTTCTTCGTTGATGTTCCGTTAAAGTCTTTTGCCTATTGTACACCTTATCGCATAAGTTACATGGGTACGTCCGTTTCTGACCGTGAGCTTCTGTTAAATGTTTATTCTTAAGAGCGTAGGACATGAAACATTCATCGCATCTCGGACAACGAATGATGGCCTTTTTCTTATGAACTATATCGACATGCATGTCCTTATAATGGTTGGATTTGAATACTTTTCCACAGACTTCGCAAGTGTGGCGTTCATCGTCTTTATGTCTCTTCAAATGGGCATCCAAACGAGGTTTTTCTAAGAAACAGACGCCACAAATATCACACGTGTAGTTGCTGAAATGTTCTACCATATGGGTGTTCAACGTGTTGAAATCCTCGAAGACATCATTGCACATGACGCATACCAAGTCATTCCAAGTTAGTTTGTATAACAGCATCTTATCAGGGGCTTCAAAATATATCTTCTTCCCGTGCTCTTGGTCTATATGCTGCTTAAAAACTGTTAAATCGTCGATTTTCGTCTGACAAAGTCTGCAGTCAATTCTTGTGATGTCAATTTTGATCATTTTCTTGTACCCCATTAAGAGTTGGAACGGCTTTGTGTCATGTGAGACGGTGTGTTCTCTCAAATCTTCTGGCTTTGGGTAGTAGTCTTTGCAGTAAAAGCAATAGTAATTATTTCTTCTATTCTTAAAAGGGCACACGTAGGAGTACTGTATGATAGTAAGGAGATTCTCTTCGGACATACAGTCTAAATCTCGATCGTAATTGTTTTTCTTTTCGACAGGTGGTTTCTTTGCAGCTTTCGGAGATTTTTTTGTTGATGTTCCTGGAAAAAATAATTAAATTCCTTTTATAGTGATAAAGCAACTACCACAGTATAAAATCATAAAGTAGGTCGACGCCTTTGATCTCGTGTAAAATGCCGCCATCGTCTAGACAGTAACGCATCATCCAGGGTTGTCACAAATAAACAATATTTATGAAATGGGGAAGAAAACTGACAAATCTCGCCACTAGAGGCGCTGATATCGTTTGACCCAAATATACTGTCAAAACCCATTGTAATTTGATCGAGTTCACGTTGTTTATAAAAAATATGCGCGTTGTGTAGCAATTTGTTGCAATAGTAATGGAAATCACTCTTTCCCTAAAGATACCTATGCATTTCAGTTAAGAACAGAATATATAAATAGATTTCAGTAAAGATTATGTTGATGTCTCCATAGCTTTCTGGGGGCGGTAAATCATTTTTTTTTCTCTTGAATTTCTTGTTCTTGAGGAAGTAAAGAAGTAAAAATTTCGGTCATACGATTCAAGTCTGGATAATAATTTTAGGTTAATAGGGTTCAAACTTTCAAAATGTGGCAATAATAATTACATTAATATTTACTTAAATATAACTAAAGAAACATTAAACCTAATACAAAATTAATGTAACTTAAAACACTAATAAGTCTGCATTCATTTTAAAGTCTGGGCATTGTTATTTGCCTGGTAATTAGATCAGCTTTTCGTCCTTTTACTGAAGCTCCTCTAGAATTTTAACTCTTTTTTTAACTTAAAACAGTCCATGTACAATACATGGCTCTGCTTTACCTAAAAAAACCCTCGTCAAACACAAAAAAAAAACTCAACATAAAACGTGATACGACTGACAGCTAATTGTTATGGGTCAAACGCCATCAGCGACATCTGCAAATAGCTTTGCGTTTTCTTCCCCATTATTTATTTATTGCAGATCAACATCGATAGCTGTGTTTTATTTATTTAATTTGCTATTATTACTAAAGGAACAACTCGAGACAGATTTAAGTTATTTGGATGGCATTTTCGTAACCAGCACCCCAATCGACCTCGGAATTAACACCCATATCATATTAATATACATTTAAATTGATGTCCGCCATCTAGGATTTCAGAAAGGATAGCTTTTTCGTAACTGTGGTGCTTCCACAATTATATTTACTTAAAATTGACACCCATATTAGATTATAAAAAAATGATGTCCGCCATTTTGGAGGTCAAAAAGGATGGCTTCTTCGTTACAAGCACCCCAATTATACTCAAAATTGACACTCATATCAAATTATAAAACAAACAAATAAAAAAACAAACACGTGTTAGCCCTTAATGATAGATACCGAACTACGAACATCGTTTTGTTCGCAGCTCGGGTGCCGCTTACCCGCGTCTCGTGACTCACACCCCACACGATTGCTCTGTCTAGACGTCTTCGTCGGACGACTGTATGATTTTTAGACTGTGCTAATAGATACCGAGCTACGAACATCGTTTTGTTCGCAGCTCGGGTGCCGCTTACCCGCGTTTCGTGACTCACACCCCACACGATTGCTCTGTCTAGACGTCTTCGTCGGACGACTGTATGATTTTTAGACTGTGCTACTACACAAGTCTACATTAAGTGCCAGGGGTGTATTGTGGCAGCAACAAGACTCGGAGTTGTCGTTTGCGTTTGCATTTAGTAGCTACGACCAGTAGCAATCCTTCTCTGTATGAGAGGAGACCTGTGCCCAGCAGTGGGACGATAAAAAGGGTCTGGGCTGGGTACTGGTCATCATCATCATGATGACCAGTAACAAGAGCGTGCGACTGTGCTAGTCTCCAAATACAGTAGGACCTCGTTAATCTGGAGAGGCAAAAACAAGAGCCTTTTCGGATCATCGAGGCGTCCGGATTATAGTATGCCATCTTAAATGTTAATAAAACACATGACCTGCCTATGCCAAACTTCCGTGCAATGACAGGGTAGCTGTCACCTTTATCTAACACTAGCTTTCCGCCCGCGTGGAGTTCGGTTATATCGCGCTTTTTAGATTTCCCTCGGGAACATAAAATTTTTCCGGGATAAAAGGTAGCCTATGTTCTTTCTCAGGGTCTAAAGATTGTCTGTGCCAAATTTCATCCAAATCGGTTGAGAGGTTTAAGCGTGAAAGAGTAACAGACAGACAGAGTTACTTTCGCATTTATAATATTAGTATGGATTTCTATAACAATTTGTCTTTTAATATTAATGTCGTATGTTTACTTGGCGGCACCATGATGTTAGCAAGCGCGCTAAATTGACACTATACGTATTACACCGAAAGCGATAAACAAAACACTAACGGACGGCAAATTGGTTCGTGCATGACCTACTCTCGCCGGCCTCCCCCGGGAATCCCATTGCCCGGCCGGATTACAGCGTACACCGAACAAGTGGGAATCCGGATTACCGAGGTCCTACTGTATACTAGTTTTGAACAAAATATACCTTATTTTTTCTATATACGAAACCTGAATATAGTTTGTTCAGAATAAGAAACTGAATCGATTCCAATAATTTTTACACTGTGTTATATTTTTTCCTAAATATATTTAAAAAATGATGTGTGGTTAGTTGGTTACCGAGCGCACGTCTCAGTTCACAACGGATCATAGTGTCCTAAGGCCGCCGCTGCGTCGTTGTAGGCGCGAGCAGGCAAGCGGCGCGTTGACCATATTTTTGTAGGGGGACAACCAGGTAACATAACAAGGTCATAACTTTGTAATTTTTCATGATAGCTTTTTGGAATTTTCTACATAAATACTTTACATAAAAATACTGGACATGTGTTTCGGGTTATCCAGTAACGGGAACAGGATTCAACCTACCGGTGGTCAGGGCTCCAGAGATAGGAACCTCCTGACTATTATTATTGTGTTTGTATGTGTGTGTGCTTGTGTGTGTGTCTGTGTGTGAGGGTATGTGTTATGTGTGTGTGTTGTGAGTGGGTGTGTGGGGTGTGTGTGTGTGTGTGCGCGCGAGGGTGTGGGGGTGTGTGTGTGCGAGGGTCTGTGTGTGTGTGATATGAGAACCTACCAGCTTTTTGCTTCTTAGCGGCAACTTTCTTCTTTTTTCCAGCTCCATTGGACTTTCCTTTCTTCTTAGCCTTTTTCTTGATGGGTTTATCAGAGTCCGATGATGAAGCTGACCAGTCACTCTCATCATCGTCATCTTCTAGCTTAGAGTCCTCATCTAGAGGCAACTCTGGTCTGTCTAATGTTCCTTCTTCTTTAGGTAGCTTTGATTCCGCTTCATCCATATTGTGATGATCTGAAAGGATACAGAATATATTTAAACTTGCATTCGGTATTTCATAATTATCAAAGTCATGATGTTCTCACTGGTGGCTTTAAAAATTACTTTTTTTTATAAATTATAAACCAGCGCTTGATCGCAATCCCGCCTGATGGTAAGCAGTGACGCAATCGGTGATGGTAAAGCGCACTAGTTTATTGAGAGCCTATTCACTCTATCCTTGAAGACACTCAAATTGTAGTCCAACGGAAACACCGCCGCTGGCAAATTGTTCCAGTCCCTCGATGTACGCGGTATGAAAGAGGAGGCGAAACGCTTCATCCGAATCCTAGTGGTGTTAACGACGTAAGGGTGGAAAGCCGCCGTGCGACGGGTCGTCCGATGGTGGAACGGAGATGGGGGAACTAAATCATGCAATTCCTTCGCACACTCACCAAAATGAATCCTATAGAATACCGAATGGCTGGCTACTTTACACCTGTGCTCTAGGCTTTGCACTTTAGATATATTTTACATTGGCATTATAAATTAGCAGACAGCTCGGTGTCAGCGAGCTTACCGCCATCAGACTGCTCGGTATTTGACGCCTCGCTGGGCGCTCGGCTACACTGCACCGGCGCGGCGTCTGCGAGCAGACTGCTAGCAGTCACCGCACCGTCGCCGCTTGGCGCTCAGTCCAAATACTCTGTGGCTCAGTCAGTCAGTATCTACCAAGTAATCCGCTCCCTCGATCTTTCGCGTGTTGTAAATCGGGTCATTGTAAAAGAAGACGAGTTGCTTCAATAGAGACCAATCGCGAACTATGTCATTCGCGAATTTTAGAGCAGGCGACGGGTGGACAGCTCGGCGTCTGCTAACGTCTCCGCGTGGACTGCTGGCTGCCTGCTAGCTGTCGCGTGTGGACTACGAGCAGCCGCCTTATTTTAGGGTGGTGTTGGAGTAGAGTCGTTTGAGTGTGCTGTGACCTTAAATGAGCTTGGTCAGAATTCGGCTTAACTGTCCCATCGTTTGTGGAACAGCACAGAAAAAATTGGATGTTGAAAAAATTGATATTAACCATCTGGTATGATGAAGCCTTTCAACAAACTAAAATCTGGATGTATTCATGCAAAATTATTCTATTGGTGGGGCAATGTAGCTATAGAAGACCATCTTTTATTTGGAATAGGAAAATAATTTTGGCAATAAACTTTATCCCCTTATTCAGAAACGTTGCTTAAAGTTAACTAGTGATTAGCGATTCTTCAACGATACATTTTTGACCTTTTAATGTCACTTAACTTTAATCATCGTTTATGAATACACACCACAGTGTTTAAGGGGTTTATTCATAAACGATGATTCTCCGTGGCATAGCGGTAGCGGACGCGGCCGCTGCGCAACGTGGCACGCGTACGATCCCCGCACAGTGCAAGTATTTGTATGCATGAATATGAATATTTGCACTGGTCTGGTCGTGCCTCAGAAAGCACGTTAAGCCGTTGGTCCCGGTTGCCATACGAACATCTAGTGGCAGTCGTTACAGGTTGTTGGAGCCCTCAAAAGTCCAACAATTGGTCTAACTGCAATGCTTCGATGTCGCCTTCGGGTTGTGGAGGTCAGACGGCAGTCGCTGCACGGAAAATGTCGAAGTTTAGCCATATCAGCAGTTGGACTGGTAAAGCGGACCCCAGACTCCAAAGCTGAAAAGGCTTCGGATGCGACTGGGATTAACGCTGGGATGATGATGATGATGATTAAAGTTAAGTGATGTGCAAACATCTAAAATGTATGGTTAAAGAATCGCTACTTTAAGCAATGTTCATGAATAAGGGATACCCCCTTTATGAATAAGGGGGTATCCCTTATTCATAAACATTGCTTAAATATTTGCCCCTGAACACTGCTGCCTCACCGTTTGAGATTTCAGGAGTGATATTACTTTACCTTCAATAGCTTCTGTAATGGGATAATCCAGGGACATATCATCATCGTGGTTGGCACCGCCGGAGACATCACTGCAATCATCTTTAGGCTCAATCTTTAGCTCTATATCCATATCTGGTTTGTGTATCTTCGGTTCTGAGAGTTCTGTAATATTTTTACAAGTTTTAGACACAGAATGAGATAGTATGGAGGCTAAGTTCTCGTCAAGCGAGCAGAGGAGGCCCTTCGGTAATGGCCCTACCATGATTAGTAAGTTGTGGGTTTTCTTTGTGTAAATAAATATCCCCTCTGTATCATACCTAAAACGACTGGAAAGTCATCCCAATGAACTGGCTACTGGACTGATAAATCGCACGAACCAAAAGAAAGAATGTTCTGCCTGAGACCACTTGACATGCACATAACAACAGTATATTAATATGAGTAGATGCCCTCACTGGAAGGTACTCTCAAGCAGTGAATGCCATTCCAAACATCTGCTAAAAGTCTAAGGTGCGTATTACAGAACCTCACTCAAAACTCAAGCTCTACTTAAATCTCGTTTGAAGCCTTTTGATCGGTTGAAACTAGCTTTAAGTAATGCTTAAGCAGAGATCAATGCTTGAGTTTCCTTCTGGAATACGCACCTAACACTGAATGCAGATAACCAAAACGAAAGAAAAGAAAAGCATCACCATTGCTCTCATAATGGTGAAGGAATATTGACAATAAGGGAACCACAATGTATTGGAACCAAAAATTCTAAGACATGTAATAACTACCAACTCGTTCTGGGTTTGTATGGTAGAGTACAAGTCAGGAAAATTAATAATATATGATGTGTAACTGAATTTTTAATTATTAAATACAGAATTTTGAAATTATTTAACGTTCACCCTTTGTAAAATATTTTTATTTATGTTCTGTATTCTATATGGTGACAGCCTCCGTGGCGTAGCGGTAGCGGACGCGGCCGCTGCGCAAGGTGGCGCGGGTTCGATCCCCGCACAGTGCAAGTATTTGTATGCACGAATATGAATATTTGCACTGGTCTGGTCGTGCCTTGGAAAGCACGTTAAGCCGTTGGTCCCGGTTGCCATACGAACATCTAGTGGCAGTCGTTACGGGTCGTTGGAGCCCTCAAAAGTCCAACAATTGGTATAACTGATATCGCCTTCGGGTTGTGGAGGTCAGACAGCAGTCGCTTCACAGAAAATGTCGAAGTTTAGCCATATCAGCAGTTGGTCTGGTAAAGCGGACCCCAGACTCCAAAGCTGAAAAGGCTTCGGATGCGACTGGGATTAACACTGGGATTATGATGATGATTCTATATGGTGTACATAATAAAGAGTATTCTATCCTATTCTATTCTATGTTCTGCATCACGTCTTGTGCCTATTAATATTCATTTTATGGCATAGTAAGAAATTTTTATGCAACAAATAGAAAATATTAACTAAAGTATGACAGTCAAATTGGCATTTCATTGGCCACAATTGCGATAGGCATGCCACAAAGACATCATTGTAATTTCAATTTTATGGTCATATTTCTAAGTTATATATTTATTAGCTGGGCCCCGCGGTTTCACCCGTGTAAGTAGTAGTAAAAATCTATTCTCAGGACTAACACACTACATAGGTCCATAGGTACACAGGACTACATAGGTATAAGATATTTCATTAAAATCGGTTCCGCCATTTTGGAGGAATTCGAGGGCAAACCCTGATAATTTTATATAATAGATGATTCAATTTGTTAGGAAAGCGGACATCTATTTGTTGCATAAATATTGCCATATGGTGATGCCAGTAGTTGCCAGCCCTAACCTAGCCTTTTCGCAACAATTTCAGGTTCGGCTTCCAGTATAACCAAATACTAATGATTACTAGAACATATAGCTGATAACATTTAACTGCCTAATAATTAGATAGGTACATGCATAGGTACAACTCAAATATTGTACCTGCTAACACGTCCTTATCTTCCAGCTTAGCACTAAGGAACAGCTCTTCACACTGAAGCACTTGCTGCCTGAACGCACATGCATCCCGTAGACGTACAACACATGTTGCGCAAACACCACAGTCTCTCTCATTGTCATCAACATGTGAAAGCTAGATGGAAAAGAATTCATTCAAATAAACAAACATACACATGACTTCGAATGGTAAAGTAATATTATGGTCCGTATTCCAGAAGGAAACTCAAGCATTGATCTCTGCTTAAGCATTACTTAAAACTAGTTTCAACCAATCAAATGGCTTGAAACGAGACTTAAGTAGAGCTTGAGTTTTGAGTGACGTTCTGTAATACGCACCTTAGGTGCGTATTACAGAACGAAACTCAAGCATTGATCTCTGTTTAAGTATAACTTAAAACTAGTTTCAACCAATCAAATGGCTTGAAACGAAACTTAAGTAGAGCTTGAGTTTTGAGTCACGTTCTGTAATACGGACCTTAGAGTCTGTGGGCTTCTTTGCTCAAAATTGTAATTTATAGTACTAGTCTACTTCAAAATATATTTAGTAAACAAACCAAATTATATAATTATTACTAAACGTTTTTCTTAACATCATTTATGTAAGGAAAAACGGTTCGTAATAATAAATTTTACGTTACAAACAGATTCTCGCACAAAAACAAACGGGATATCCAAACAAGAAATTTTTTAATAAGGTTTTCTACCATATGGCAAAATGTATACTTTTTACTGACCAGTATTCCGAAGCAGTCCATGATCATATCAGCGTAAATTTCCTTTTTCTCCATCCAAGTATACTCCGCTGTGAGCACTCGACATTTTTTAATAGCTCTACAACATCGACATAATGCTGGATCTATAATTGGCCCGTTGTTCTTAACTGTAGCCATGTTTACGTCTTACTGTCCTCAAAAATGATAACTAACACAACTTCTTCATGTTGTACATTCAGTATTAATCATAATTTCGACTTTTTAAGTGATTTTTTTGCGAAAGAAAGCTTTGCATATATAAATCACTTCACGCAAAGTAGCCCTGTCAATAAGAATAAAGCCATAGACTTTTTTTTTTTTGGTTCATTTCTTTCCAGTGTGACCAACCTTAAATTAGAGATCCTGCCCCACTTAGACAAGAAAACTGACAAATCCTGCCACAATCAAAAGCACAAAATGCCAAAATAATGCCAATATAATCTAAAAGTTTAAAATAAATAAACTTTTGAAGTTTTATTTAAAACTAGCTGCGCCACACGGATTCCCAAGCGTTTTTTAAAAAAATGCTACGCTCCTATTGGTTGCAACGTGATGCTTTATGGCCAAAAGCCTTCCTCGATGAATGGGCTATCAAACGAAAAAAGAATTTTTCAAATCGGACCAGTAGTTCCTGAGATTAGCACGTTCAAACAAACAAACTCTTCAGCTTTATATGTATATTAGTAGGATAGATAATAGATCATAAAGTCTAAAAGTGAACTGAATTAAATTACACATTCCTATTAGCATCGTATTCTTCTGGATCACTTTCTTTATACATCGCTTTTGTCATTTCTTTAGTTGGCTGGAATGAAACACAGTCACCATATTCACTAATACCCTGTCTAACAACTAAAATAGAGGCGACATGTTTATTAATAAATCTGTTCCGCGTTTTTCTTTTATCAGATTGATTTTCGAGAATATCCTTTCACAAGCAGCTTTCGACTTGTTTTTGAACCATTACCTCTTAAGGTATTAATTTTTTAACCATAATTTAATTTTTTACATTTCGTCATTAGAATTTCCTTCTAAACATTCTAAATTATTTTTTATTTAATTTGACATAAGAATTTTGTTCTAGATACATTCAACATTATTTTCTTTTGACATTTCTTTTTAGGATTTTTATTATTTAATTTATTTTGTATTGTTCCTAACAACAAATTGCTCTGTTCTCTGGTTGCAAGTTGTAACTCATGATTCGAAAGTGCTTGTATCTAAGCCTACTTGAATAAAGTATTATTTGAATTTGAATTGGATACTGCATCCTACTCTTTATGTGGGCTGTAGCGGCTAGCGGCTATACTATATTGTTAATACTGCCAAAAGTGCCAAATCCTGCCAGATTTCTAAAACGTCAAACAAAAGTGCCAGAGAGTAAAATAAAGGGCTAAAACTGCCAAAAAGGCAGGATCGTGCCACATTTGGTCACACTGTTTCTTTCCGTTCGGGCGAATGGAAAAGGCAAAGGCATAGTACGCCATACAGCCAAGTCTTCAGTAATTTTTTTTCTTCATTAAATATCTATCCTAACTTATCCTAATTTATCCTAACTTATCCTAGCATAACTTAACCTAAACTAACTCCTTTCGTTTTACGCGTTTGGACGATAAGGAGCGGTTTAGCGTAAAGACATGATGAGGCCACTATGCTACAATATTTCACTGTTCTTTTTGAATTATTCACTGAATGCACTTTTTACTACATAATACACGCGTTTTTATTTAGTAAACGACACTATAAATAATTTTAAAAGTCCAATGAAAAATGAGCGTGACACTCATCTTGACATTCCCGCCAAACCATAGCCATAGACTAATATATTTTGTGAGTGGTGTGATTGTGAATATGTTGTGACTTGTGATTGAATATACACGGATTAACCACAGAGTACAACTGTTTGAGTTGCGCCGTGTTTGCGTTCATGGAATCATAAATAAATGACTTAAATACAAACGGTGTATAGGTATTCACCGATAATTCTAAAACAATTATTGGTCCGGACCGCGTTGTATTACTCAAAAAGGTCCCAGGCCTAGTATTTTTGACGTTGGGTCAACTGCAGAAAGCAGAAGCAGAAGTCAGTCAATACTCAACTCAGTGTTGGAGTCTCGATTAATATTACCGGATGCAAGTGAATATTTGTTTTTTACATGGAACGATCTACTATTTGTTTAGACAACTGCATAAGAGCATTTCTCTTTTTTTTTGCCATTACAGATTTGTGTAATGTCCCGTGATTTTGTAGATGAATAACTTTGGTGTAATCTATAAATTGCTGATACTGTTTTACTTAGAAGCACTATTGTAATTCAAGTTTACAGAAAAAATGTTAACCAATAATATATATATCATACTAAAATAAAAAATCAACTAAATATAAACTGTCGAAAATCCTAATGTATGAAAATTCGTATGTCCCAGTCTACCAATCTCAATTTCAAATTTAATTGTTTTGATATAATTCAAAGAAACTATTCTGAAATTTTGATTACAAATCGTATTACAAGGTAAAAGGGTTCACGTAATATTTATTACATGGTAATTTGGTTAAAATTTTACGGTTATTAATTAATTTTAAACATGTCCCAGAGAAAGTTCCAAAAATGGATTTCAGTTTTTGTTACCCAATTTAGACATGTAAAATATTAAGAAATATCAATTTAGTTATATTTTTTGAACTAGCAACAACTTAGATCTCACAAAATACCGCCATATTGATGTATTGCGTCAGTTGCTGTTCCGAAGTTTGAAAAGTGTACACATACCCGTTTAAGAGTGAATCTCATTCCGGCTTTTGTTATTGCTGTTTCAAGGTAAGTTGACAATATCTACCCATTCTTTTTATCATAGTGCAATTGTTATTAGCTTCGTATAAAATTTAGTGTAAAATAATAGGCGTAACTGTAATTTCAACTACCACAACAATATTTCAATAAAATCAAACACTCGTTTCGTTACTTCCTTTTTTGTTACTTTGGGGTAGTAACGTATAAGCAGAAAAATAAAGTAACAAAAACGGAATCATAAAGCTATGTTTACAATTTAACAGCACAAGAAAATGCCACTAACTCCAGCAGAAAAAATGAAGCGATATAGAGAGAAATTAAAACAGAACCCGGATAAGTTGGAAGAAATAAGAAAAAATTAGAAAGAATAAAATCAAAATATAAAGAAATATCGGAAATGACTGAAACAGAACTAAAAAATCAGAGAAAAAAGTGGAAAGAAGAAAAACAAAAACAAAACCACAAGAAATCTCAAAAAAAAACAGTATGTAGCGGAAACTCTTCAACGACAATGGCAGATATTTTAACGAACACAATGGGAACGTCCTCCTTGGAAATTTCAGTATCTGAGACGTCGACTGAAACACAGTCAACAATATTAAGATTGTCAAAACATGTAGGAAGTCTACGAAGGATTAAAAATAAACTGAAAACAGAATATGACAAAGCAAAAAGTTGAAGTGCTTACTTAGAACGAGCTAACGAAACTGCAAGCAAAAAAAAAAATTGACTACAAAAACACGCAACGGAACAAAAAAAGAAGTTTGAGACTAAATTACTTCAAATTAAAGCCAGAAATGAAATCCTCGAAGCTTCGTTGAAGATAATTTACAAAAATTGTGAAAATAATAAAGAAAGAGACTTGATGAAGAGCATTGCAAAAAATAATTTGGTAATTAATTGTAAAGCACAGACGTCCGTTTCGAAACAAATTGATATATGGTATAGAAAAAAAAAATCGGTTAAACGTGTAATATCGGAGTAAAAAAATCCATTATAGAATTTAAAAATAACCATTGTAGACCCAACCTTGTGTTTTTTATTTTGTTACTAGTGACTCCTTTTTTGTTACTGTCCCAAACATCTCCCGTCTTTAAACTCGCTTTTTGTATTTATTTATTCAATATAAATGAACACTACTTGTACAAAATATCAATTATGCTACACATTTTTATAAAAAATAAGCAAATTCTTTCAATTTTGTATATTTTTCATATAATCAAAACTTTTAATTTACTTTAGATTAAAAGTAACAAAAAAAAATGTTAAAGCACCCAAATTGGAAATATTTGTCGGTATTCTTAGTAGTTATTTGCGATGATTTTATTAAACTTATCATGAATTTTATGAAACATAGAAATTTTAGCTACAGAATTTGCAAGTTCGAAGTTTTTTTTACTAATTAAGGAGTAACGAAATAGGAATGCTTAGCCTACCTTGATTTAGATTTTTATAATTTTAATACAAAAATCTTAAATCAAACAGAATTCCTGTAGAAAAGTTAAAATACTCATAAAATAATGTATCTGATTTCATGACCAAAAAAGCGATTTACTGTGTTTTTTTTTTATTGGCGATTTTTTGAAAATGTGGCAAAAAATAAGAGAAACGCTCATAAATGACTTGAAAGTTGAATTTAGATACTTTTATATGCTACAGCACGTTATCACACTCACACTGTGTCCCATACCCATAGGCATAGGCAATGAAACGGCACATGAAATGGCTATGGCGCGCGCGCTTGCACCCCCGGCCGCATTTTTAGTCTATGCTATAAGATGGCAGTGTTTGTGGAAATTTTTTAATTATTATATATAATGTTTTAGATCGCAATCATGTCGGTGGTAAAAGCTGAGATAGAGACGTTTTTCGGTAGATGTAGGTGTTGTCTCTCCTATGGCTACTTAAAAAATATGTGGGAAGAACATGAATTTGAAGGAAAAGGTGAAATTTACGGCGAGATGCTTGTCCAATGTTTTGCACTGACTGTGAGTTTCCTTTCTTGAGTTTTAATAATGAGCCTATTTGCCCAATATTTATGGTTCATGACTTTGTCTCAAACTAGATATTTCGATTTTCGATAAATTGTCTTGGCGCCAATAGGTACCCGAGATTTTGAAATCCAAATAGATTAGAATTATTTAACTCAAATTAAACAGAATTGCTGAGTCCGTAGCTTGCCACGCCATGATGTATATTAGGCATGTTCCGTCATGTCACGATTTACGATTTTACGGTAACGTAATATAAATCTATTTTCAGAGCATAGGTATTTTTTTTTAGAAAGTAACAAATTACCTAAATTTCATTAATTACCTAAAACATATTTTATAGGTACTAGAATTTTTTTCTCACACTACACGAATTTTGTCATATTAAACAAGGCTTCTTATCAATTGTAATCTTTTATTAGTCTCCTTTGCTTTGGATGCAATGTTATTAAACACTTCCTCATCTCATGTGTAGTAAAAATAGGTACTTATTAAACCCTTTATCAATCAATTTTTCTAGCCTTTTTTATAAAATCTCAGTTTATGTGGAGTATCTACCTCCACAACCCCAAGCAACTGAATATCAAAATACCTCGTGGTAAGTCCAGTCACCACTTTTGGGCTTCTAGAAGACTATCCATAACAATGTTCAAAATCTACAAATGGTAGTGTCTTTATGTAATGTATGGTCACCCATCTGCTAACTGACCACGGCAAGCATAGACTAACATGTTTATCATAATATTATTCTATCTCTGAACAGTGGGATCATTTGGACGAGTCAATGGAACAGGATCAGATATGTGAGCAGTGCGTCCGTCGGTTGCGAGATGCAAACAACTTTAAAAGGGTGGTCTTGGAATCACAAGCAGAGCTGTTCCAACAGATAGATGCTGGTAATCTTTGCTTTATTTATCTTTTACCCTTCAATAAATTCTTCAATAAAATCATCATCATTATCAACCATGTTATGGTCCCTCTGCTGGGCACAGGTCTCCTCTCATACAGAGAAGGAAAAAAATATCTGACAATAATGTTGATCATAGGTCTCCCTCAATTATTGTTCATTGGTTGTCCTGTATTTCTCTTAGTTGATTATAATCATAAAAAAAGAATTTTATTTGAAAACCTTATATTCCCCATTGAAAAACTCGCATCTCTTATAATTAATGTTAATTTAATAAAATCATGTCTCCATTCCCAATAGAAAATGATATGGATATCAAAGAGGAAAGACTAGATGAAGAATATTTCATAGGATACAAACCTGATAGCGAAGACATTGCCGATACTATGCATGCTGAGACAGAATACACTATGGACACCGCTGGCTCAATAACAAGTGTTAAGGATGGGACAGAGTATGAAGAGGTTGAGTATTTGGAAGAAGAAGGCACTGGTGATGTAAATGATACGATTGAGATTTTGATTGCTGGTGAGTTTGAATTGATTGTTTATGAGAAAGAGGTAGATAATAAGTGCCCGTGTTTCTGTATTTTGTGTATGGGTTGGAAAATCAATTACTTGATCCACCCCAACTCCTCATGAAAGGCCACAACACTTTGATGTTCAGACTGACTTGCGGATGGTAATCATAGTGTACAATATGTAAAGAAAACCCCGTCTGACCCATAAGGATAATAAAGATTAGGTATACACATGACCAACTAGCGACAGCCTCCGTGGCGTAGCGGTAGAGAACGCGGCCGTTGCGCAAGGAGGCGCGGGTTCGATCTCCGCACAAGGCAAATACTTGTATGCATGAATATGAATATTTACACTGGTCTGGTCGTGCTTCGGAAAGCACAGTTGCAATCGTTATGCGGCAGTTGTTATGGGTTGGTTGGAGCCCTCAAAAGTCTAACAATTGGTCCAACTGCAATGCTTAGATATCGCCTTCGGGTTGTGGAGGTCAGACGGCAGTCGCTTCACGGAAAATATCCAAATTTAGCCAAATTCAGCAGTAGTTAGGAACTGGTAAAGCGGACCCTAGACTCCAAAGCTGAAAAGCTACGGATGCGACTGGGATTAACGCTGAGATGAGGATGATGATACACATGACCAAATAAAATATGAAATTTTACGTAATCATCATAGTAACAAAGTAAACTTCCCCAAAATTTGGTAATTTTTTAAAAAAGGACAACTCCATTTTTGTTCGTATTATTATGAGTGAATAGCTATGCAACCACGTGTCGCGTGGCCTGCCCTTCGTCCGCGTATGTATTGCCTACCGCACATGTATTAATTTACCTCCTTTTGCAAAATAGTATTTATTTTTTTAGGGATTTTTTTTAAGTTTAGCCCGGCTTTGTAGGCAGTAGTAGAATCAGTTATCGATACCTAACAATACCGTCATGGGTTGGACAGGGTTTTCTTTACATATTGTATATTTTGCCCAGTATGTGACTGGACAGTTTAGAAGCATGCATAATTGGTGATAAAGTACCAGACAACTTTGTTAATGGTAAGTAATCACTACTGCCAATAGATGAGAATAGATACTAGAGAGTTTGCAGGTGTGTTTCCATCTCCGAGAGAAATGGTGTGCTGCTGTGTATTGATGTGCCACTTTTACCCAGCAAAAGCACTACAAAGTAGTGAATTGTAAGCGTTGGGGAGGGGGGGATATTTTAAGTAATGTTGGCATTCAACTTTTGGAATGCCGAAATTATTAAATCCCTTTATTCTAATTAGATTTTTCTAATTAGAATAAAGGGATTTGGATTTTGGAAACTGGAATGTTTAATTACACCGTAAAGACGTAGGGGAAGGTGTTATACCTGTGGACATTCGCCGGATTTTGAATGAAAATCATTTTTTATGACTTAATTATAATTTAATAGCCATAAAGTATCACAAATACTATTACAGTAATAGTTAATGCTTAACAATTAGCAGTCCTTAGTTTTGTACAAATTATAATTATTATAATAAATGACTTTTTTTTAAAACACTAAATTTGTCCACAGGTACATCTCATGATTGTACCTATGGACAGCTATACTTGTACCTATGGACGGCAATGTACCTATGGACTGGTCAATTTTCCTTATATAATAATTCTATAAAAATCAACAAAACTAAACAGAAACTCTTTATAAATTAACTAATAACATTAAATAATCAGTTAAATTTATGTTTGGTTTCGCAATACTGTTTATATAATGCTATGGCAGTGTCATCGGAGGTATCTGAATCATCATCGTCATCATCTAAAATATAAAACTTCTCACATACAAAGTCCGACTCATCATCTAATTCAAAAATATCTCTATAGAGAACAATTGAGCATTTTGTTAACACTTTCATGTCTTTTACATCCTATACACATGGCATAAGGTAAACACCTCGTCATCCAGAATTGTGACTTTTTCTGCAGATGAGATGTTCTTTTCGCTAACGCCTTTGGTAGCCCTTTTGAGGATTTTTTGTCTTTTTCGGTATATCTTTTTTCTTTCTTTTCTTTTCATTTTCTTTTTTTTCTGCTTTATTAATTGCTTCGTTCTTTATCTAATTTTTTTTCAGGTGTATCAGTTAAAATTCTACTCTTTCCAGGTTTCCTTCCTCGTCTAGCTGCTTTTCGAGGGTCTGCTTTTAGGAACGGGCATACAGATTCCGGCGTTATTCTGTGAAGCTCTTTTTTCGGAGTGATTGGTGCATTTTCCATATCTTCACTAGTCCCATCCACAGAGAACTGACAAACAGCAGTAGACTGCGTTTTTTCTATCCTGATTTGTATGACGAATTTCAGATGGTCCAGCAGTATGCATTACCTCTTCTACAATATCATTAGGTTGTTGTATCTCCGAGTAGACATTAAAATTTATTCATATTTTTCTGCAACTTTTCGTAAAGAACATCCATTTCTTGCCTCTTTAACTGCCTCAGACAATGTCTCTGGACACAGCTTACGTCGCGTTTTTCCATCCTTAATACGAGGCACTGCAAAAACAGGATAAAATTACTTCTAATTATGAATTTGCTAATAAAGTAATAAATAAAATGCAAAGTTTGTACCTGTGGACAGTCCACAGGTACATACTCTTTGATGTCCATAGGTACAAATCTGACATTATAACCTAAAAACATATTACCGCCATAATCGGTACTACTTTAGACTGTTATACCACTTAAAATAGATGTTTAACAATATATACTACATTCTGACCCAAGATAATGATATATACTCTGCATATATTCACAAAAATATAGAACGAAAATGATATACATACTTACTTTTTTTGTAGAAAACCTTTAACAGTCCGTTACCAGCTACACAAAAACAAACACAAAATGGCTATTAGTCAGTGTTGCCATACATTAAAAATACTTTACGGATGCGTTCAATTCATTCAATTCCTATATAATCTTTTTAAGATATCGGAGGTGTCCACAGGTAAAACCGTCCATAGGTACAACATCTTCCCCTAATATTGGCTTCATTATTTTCCGTGTGATTTTATTATTCCCCCTTTTATTGGCCCTTTTGAGGTCAACCAGCTATACTGTGTCTGAATATGAACCTCGAAAGGGTAGCAAAAAAACCCTTTCTAATAATCGAAATCTCACCCAGGCCCATACACTTTAATGACTGTTTTTAACCATTGCTTTAAACCACTATTTTGAATTTTGATATTTCCAGACGCCCCACAACCAACAGATGAGTTAAAAACTGCAAGACGGCAAAAGCAACCTCGTAAACTAGACGCAGATGACGAGGAAGCGCCAAAACGTAAATGGCCGAAAAAGCTGCCCAAATCAGAAAGGCACAAGACTTACAAACAGTACTCCGAGGTTGATCTACGCAAATGTTTGGAAGAAGTTAGGAACAATGTACTGACAGCTGCTGAAGCGGCTTTAAAGTATGATATACCGAAGAAGACTATTTGTGCCAAGATCAAAATGTATCCTAACGGTGAGTGTTATATACATCTTTATACTAATTGCGTAACACACTTTACACGTATTGCTAATTCATTGCCTAATATGTTCGAGAAAAATGACCTCTCAACCATGTAACTAAAGCAGTGAATGATATTGAACTGTCAACATGAAAACTATTGCCACAGTTAGTGTGTTACACAATTACCTATTGCTTTTTTAATGTGCATTCAAGGTAGAACATGTCTCCTGCCAGGATTGTGGATTGTTAGAAAGAGATACCGTATTTCTGTCACAGGCAAATTAAGGAACACGGGGTGGTTAGCTTCAGCTCCACCCCGAACGGGAAAACACAGTCTTCTTTTTGACTGCACATTGTTATACAACATCACGTGTCCAGTATTTTTAAGTCAAGAATCTATGTACAAAATTTCAATAACATATCATGAAAAATCAGAAAATTATGAGCTTGTTATCTTATTTGGCTGTCTCAACAAAAATATGGTCACCGCACCGTTTGCCTGTCTCGCTGTGATCTACCGCCAGCTGTGTTGTTGCAGAGTGGTTACCGAGTAACCACTCTGCAACAATTTCTAAATGTATTTGGGAAAAAATATAACATGTTGTAAAAATGATTGAAATTGATTCAGTTGCTTATATTGAACAAAGTATATTCAGTTGTCGTATAAAGAAATAATAAACACATTTCTGAAACTGCTTGCCAAAAAAGATTAGTACATTTTTTTTCAGGACAGTAGGTTAAAGTTGAGCACAGTATTTATTTTTATTTTTAGTTGGAAGTAACAATTTTTTTTTTTTTTCTAAACTAAAATAGACGACTTTAAATCATCATCAGCCCCTACTCGTCCACTGCTGGACATAGGCCTCCTTCATGGCACGCCAACAAGCTCGATCCTGAGCAGTTCTCCGCCAGCCACTACCAGCCACCTTTTGATGTCGTCGCTCCATCTCGCCCAAGGGCGTCCCACGCTACGTTTGCCGAGACGCGGTCTCCACTCAAGGACTCGTTTACCCCAACGGTTGTCGGTCCTGCGGCATATGTGACCAGCCCATTGCCACTTCAGCTTGCTAATCCTCTCAGCTATGTCGGTAACTCTGGTCCTCTGTCGGATCACCTCATTTCTGATGCGGTCCTTCAGAGAGACGCCCAGCATAGCCCGCTCCATAGCTCGCTGAGCGACTTTAAACTTATGGACTAGTCTGACCGTTAGTGTCCACGTCTCGGCTCCGTAAGTCATGACGGGTAGGACGCACTGGTTGAAGATTTTTGTCTTCAAACATTGGGGTATGGGCGACGAAAATACCCGACGACTTTAAATAAAAGCCTACAATTGATAGCAGCATTATTCAGGGCTATGTTCTCAAAATAAAACCGAGCAAAATGTTACATCTTGTAGCAACAAGGTTGAAATGATCATCACAGGGTGTTGATTTTAGGTTTTTTTTTAAATACCTATATTTTCGTAACCACGGAGTCCAGATTTTTTTTTCTCATATATGGAATGACTTGGTCTATCTCCTGCCTCCGGTTTATCGTCGATTTTTGGGACAGCCGTGTATAAAAATTAAACTGGTGGTTCAAAAAAATAATCACATATTATTTTTTTCTGATTGATTTATTGCCATTTTATTTATTTTTTACTGCGTCTTCCAGTACGTGGCCGCCACTCCAGAACCTTGCTGCCCCATCGGCCATCGGTTCCACGAGCAATGTGCCCTGCCCACTGCCACTTGAGTTTAGCGACTCGCAGAGCTATGTCGGTGACTTTGGTTCTTCTGCGGATCTCCTCATTTCTGATTCGATCACGCAAAGAAACTGCTGCGAAAAACTGCCTCAAAAAGCCAAAGTCACCGACATAGCTCTGCGAGTCGCTAAACTCAAGTGGCAGTGGGCAGGGCACATTGCTCGTGGAACCGATGGCCGATGGAGCAGCAAGGTTCTGGAGTGGCGGCCACGTACTGGAAGACGCAGCGTGGGGAGACCCCCAACAAGGTGGACCGATGACCTGGTGAAGGTCGCGGGAAGCCGATGGATGCGGGCAGCACAAGACCGGTCATCGTGGAAAGCCTTGGGGGAGGCCTTTGTCCAGCAGTGGACATCTATAGGCTGAGGAAGATGAGGAAGATTGATTTATTATATTTTTGTTTACTTGTTATTTAACATAATAATCTTGACTGGAGGAATTAAGGTTGCCGTTTTGGTCATAAAAAAGTCGCTTTCCCACTGGGCAACATTTGACAACACAACGCTGAACAACAGCGCGCGATGTTGCATGTTGGCGACGACTGACATAAAGTAGTAAATTCGTACACAGACAACTTTGTTCAACAAAAGTTTTGCGCTGACTTTCAACATGATGTGTGCATGTAGCGCGCCAATCGTTGCCTAGTGGAAACGCGGCTAAAAATAAGTTGATTTAAGCAACATTCTCAACTACTTTCCACAACATGAGAATATGCTAAGATGTGATGCTGATGACAAGTTTCTCCTTATGCTTGATGTAGGCAAAGCATCTTCTTAAACCTAGTCACCTATATGTCGGCCAAATTCGATAAAGAATAGAGGTAAACAAACCGTTGCTAGGCAACGAGTAGTTTACGCCTAAAAGACAGATGTTAACAACCTTTTCTACATAGATGATGTATAAGTTATAAACAAGCGCTTGTTCATAAAAGTAATAATTCTACTTCCTACTAAGTAATGTAAACAGTTTATTTGTTTAGATATTTATGATTTGCATAGAACGCTTAACCGATTTGAATGAAATATGACACACATGTAAGCTAATTTCCTAATAGGTTAAATTTTTCTGATACATATATATTATACTTAGTCCATACTTGAAAGTATTACAATGCATGTGTTATGCAGTTGATTTGAAAGTAAATAAAATACGCAAAATTGTATTGACAAATGTCTCAACTTTACTCATTGGTTGATTTCCACAAAATGTATTTAATACCTGGATTTCATCCATCTTTTTTTTTGTAGGGCTATCACGTAAAATTAATGTCGACTTTTTAATGTTTTTTCGCAAAACGAAGTTATTATGCATGTTATTTTAGTGATTCTATTGAAATATAATATTTGCATATTATATGCTAAAAGGGTATCAGTAGTATTGAATAACCATAGGTCGTGACTCGTGACTAAGTAAGGGCCTATTATATTTCCTTGGGGCACTCCAAACTGCGCCGTTACGCATAATCTGTTTATTTATAAAGAACTTGTTTCATATGCCAATTAAATACTGAGCGGTAATTTCTGTAGCGTTACTTTGCAATCATTATTTTCTCACTAGCAGTACTAGCTGCGATCCAATCTAAGCTTTCGACACTGTTATCCACTAGGATAACAGTGTCGAAAGCTTAGATTGGATCGATAAAAAAAAAATGCATAGTTTGATTACACAGTTACGTAATGTCAAAACATTACACAAAAAAAAATAAATCAATAATGTCAAAATTATACAGTCATCTGAATATCTGTAATTTGAGGTGAAATTACAAAATTTACCTAAACTAAACTACCCAAAAGGTTAAATGTTAACTTTATCAGGAATATTTTCGTCGCTTCAAAAGTCAGAACACGCCAATTCAAGCCCAAAGACAAATGTACAGACAGATGTCCAAAACACTACAAACAACACATTTATTCGGGAAACTGTGTCAATGAGACAAATTGAGGTACCTATAATATCAAACGAATACACAATTCAAACGGACACAGATACAGAAAGACAAACTCACACAAAGAGCCAAGAAGAAGTACCAAACAAGATCCAAATGCTTAAATACGACCTCAAAATATTCCTTAAGTACTTAAATGCACCAGTGACGGGATACTCCTGCTGGTTTTTTGACAAATATTTTAGTCTAGTAAAACTAAAAAGGCAAAATCTTCAACACGGAAATGTGTATGATAATGCGATAAAAGTAAAATTTGTTTCGGATTTAATAATAAAACTAGATTTTACTGGACTTAAAGGAGGAAGAAATCTATAGTTTTGAACAACCGATAGGCCAAGAAATTCATAGAGACATAGACCATCATTCATACTTTTAAATTCATCGTGGACAAGTTCCAATGCGTAATTTGTGCAGTAGATTTCAAATACACGCAACAGCACAACAGCACTCCAGGGCGTAACCCGTTGTTTTTTTAACCATCTATAGCGGCCTCTTTAATAGAAGTCTCGTAATTACCCACGCTATTAACGTGCACTTATTATGCACCCAGTTTAATGTAACATGAATTATGTCATCAATCGTTTTTTACATATATATATATATATTTTTATGAGTGTTTGTGGTGGTACCCGTTCTACTCCATAAGTACTTACGCCTTGGAATGGACACCTAGCTTTATTTTTCTTTATAACCGACCCCTTGACAATTCGAAAATGGCTATGATTGGTTTATTTAAAATGTTTTAGTTGGTGATGTCATCCCACTGTTATTGAAATGTTTGCGCAACATACGAAATCAATGTTTGATTTTATTGTTGTAGATGTCCAGCTTGACAATACAATGAAATCCAACAATATAAATCGTCTAAGGAAAAGATCTAACTCTGAAATCGATGTGACTAAAGTAACAGTAACGAAAAAAGATCGCAAACCGTGCCAACCAAAATTAAACTTTCAAGAAAGAGTCGAAAATACAAAAGAACCTTCCAACCCAGATGACCAACGTTTTATGTATAAACATAAGGCCAATATAAAAGCTGTATTACAATATTCTAACGCGACTCTTATTAAAACATACGGCAGAGGCGGATATTCATGCAATTTCTGCGACTTTCAAGACAAAAACCCGTTTACATTGAAGCAGCATAACCTAAAGAAACACACCGATGTAGGAGACGAGGCCATCAAAAGAAAATACGTATCAGATTTAATCTTAAAATTAGATACAACAGACTTTAAGTGCAAGTTATGCAAAGAACCAATGAATACGTTAGAAGAATTCATGGGACATGTTAGTAAAACGCATTCCAAACTTATTTACACCGACGTCAAAAATTATATTATTCCTTTCAAATTTAATTCGAACGATTTTCGATGCTTCATGTGTGAAAAAAGTTTCAAATTTTTCAAGCTTCTTTCTGAACATATGACTGAACATTACCGTAACTTCAACTGCCCTGATTGCGACCGCACTTTCATTAATAAACAGTCAATGCAGACCCATACTTACAGACATAACAGGGGCATCTACAAATGCTCTCAATGCTCCAAAGAATTTGATTCTCGACCGAAACGGACCGACCATGTAAGATCTGTGCATATGGCCGGCAATTATAGGAAATGTGCGTACTGTGACCGCCGATTCCCGTCATGGGATGGGGTACTTGACCATGAACTCAAGGCCCACGGGGTGCCGAAACCCCAAAACACTTGCGAAGACTGCGGAAAGACTTTTAGCAAGCAAAGTAGTTTAACGATGCATAAAAATCGCTTCCATCTCTTTAAGAAACCTCACAAGTGTTCCTTTTGCGAAATGACTTTCTGCACGAGAATGGAGTTGAGTTATCATATCATCACTCATACGAAAACTAGGAATCATAGCTGTAAGATTTGTAATAAATCGTTCGGTACGCCGATCACTTTGTCCCAGCATATGCGGACACATGGTGGTATTAAAAAACTCCTTTGTGATTACTGTGACCGCCGGTTCTTACACAGAACTACTTTTAAGAGACATATGATAGAGAAGCATGGAAAAATTGTTTAATTTTGAAAAGGAATGTCGGATATCTCTGTAAGTCTCGGTCCATTTGATGACGTTACATGTATCGCATTGTGAACGAAATTGCATGTTCTAAAAATTTTATGTGCTAATTGCAGATTGAAATGATTTTTTTTATTATTTGAATTCACAATCCTAACATTATCATTTTAATTCACCTTAAAGGTGAATTTGTTTTGATTATTGAGATAAATTTGGTGTCCCATCTTTTCCTCGATATTTTTTCAATCACAATTTGATGTTATTCAAAAAAATATTGTTGGCAAAAGAGGTGGGATAAAGTTTGAGACTTTTATTTACGAGTGAATGTCTTACTCAGTTCCTTATAGTGAGTGGTTGCGTAAGAATTTAACCTGAGCACTGCTTCAAATCAAATCAAATCAAATCATTTATTTCAAATAAACCAGTTACAGGCACTTTTGAATTGTCAGAAGGTCAGTCAATAAGATGAAGCTAGTCGCCCATTCCAAAGAGTAGGTACCTATGGAGAAGAACGGGCAAGAAACTCCATGGACACTCTTTTAAATTTTTAAGCTATTGTTACAAATATTTGATTACATCATTCATGTTGAAATCAACCGCGTGAGAACGATGCAGAAATATATTGTACGCTGAGAGCGTCCATTATGGAAAACATACAAAAATCAATTCAGAAATTAAAATACGCCGTGGCAGCTAAGAGATGACCAGTCCCCTCCGACGGCGTCCGTTCACGAACATGACAATCAGCATCATTCGAAGGGAACCCAATGACCCAAAACACACGCCACCATCAGCGAGACATTTGAGTGAGCATGACATACTCTCAACAGCCAGAGCACAATTAAGTCAATAAAAAAGACTAACCCAACAAATAAATGCCTTACAGCACATTCGTACATTGTGCTCACACGTTTGCCATGCAATTATACAATACTAAGAAATTGAATCTACACAATGCTAAGATAGTTTTGTCCAAGGTTCAGCAGCTCCAACAGTGTTCCCGAATCTGTGGAAAGTTTAACTCCTGTGCAGCTGCAGCTGCACAAGTGCCGAACACCTCTGTCAGCGATACAATTCCGTAACGTACAATATGCTTGGCTACATAGTGTGTAATACAGGCTTTGACTAAATAACATAAACAATTACATATTAAAACTACAAGAGGAAAAATCAAAGAACAATCATTGTATAGAAATCGGACGCAGCTCAAGCCCAAGCCTTTTTGTCCTCAATATAATCCTTCACACTATAAAATGCTTTCTGACACAACTTACGTTTAATGAAGGATTTGAATTTATTCAGGCTCAGATCTTGAACCACCTCTGGAAGTCCATTGTAAAAATGTATACATTGGCATCTGAAAGAGCCACCTATTTTCTTGAGCCTTGTTGTAGGTACAATAAATTTGTGCCTGTTCCTAGTATTTATATCATGGACATCACTGTATTTTTTAAACAATTTTATATTTTTATGAGCATACAAAAGATTTTCATAAATATATTGAGACGGCACGGTCAGTACATTAATCTCTTTAAATTTTTCTCTGAGAGAGTGTCTCGGACTTAATTTATAAATTGCACGAACAGCTCGTTTCTGCAAAACAAATATTGTTTGAATATCGGCGGCATTTCCCCACAACAGAATGCCGTACGACATTACGCTGTGGAAATAGCCAAAGTACACTAAACGGGCCGTCTCAACATCAGTCAAATTACGAATTGTTCTAACTGCGTATGCAGCAGAACTTAGCTTTTTTGACAATTTTTCTATATGTGAACCCCATTGAAGCTTAGCATCCAGAGTTATACCCAAGAATACTGTGCTGTCGTCAGATTTCAATTCTTCGCCCTTTATCAACACTTTAGTTTCCACCTGCCTCACGTTAGGTAGAGTAAACTTAATGCATTTGGTTTTTTTCTCGTTTAAGAGTAAATTATTAACATTAAACCAATGGACTACTTTGGAGATCGCGCTATTTACATCATCAGTAACCTGCTGCTGACGTTTCAGTTTAAATAAAAGTGAAGTGTCATCTGCAAACAACACTATATCGTGGTTATCCTTTATTAGGTACGGCAGGTCATTGATGTAAATAAGAAACAAAAAAGGACCAAGAATTGACCCCTGTGGGACTCCCATTGTTACTAAAGATCCAGAAGATCTTTTTCCATTAACGTCAACGCTTTGAATCCTACCACTCAAGTAAGATGTAATAAGATCCAGTGCAGAGTTCCGGATCCCGTAGTGGCGGAGTTTCCTGATTAACGTATCGTGAAGAACGCAATCGAATGCCTTGGACAAATCACAAAAGATGCCCAAGGCATCGCATTTATCCTCCCATGCATTATATATATGACCTAGAAGTTCAACACCGGCATCAGTAGTTGAACGACCCCTTGTAAAACCGAACTGTTTGCTATGTAATAATTTATGTTTATTAAAAAAATTTAGCATTTGGTTTAAAATTAATTTCTCAAAAATTTTACTAAAGGTAGGTAGTACAGAAATAGGTCTATAATTTGTGGGGTCTGATGTACTACCAGATTTAAACAAAGGTATTATTTTACTATTTTTCATGAGATCAGGAAACTCTCCACAGTCAATACAAGCATTAAAGATAACAGCTAGAGTGGGTGCCACAATATCAATAATAGACTTAGCAACTTCCACCGAATGACCCCATAGGTCAGCAGTCTTTTTTACATTCAGAGTGTGAAAGATTTTAATTATATCTCTACTGATAACATGTTCAAAATGAAACTCCGAATCACAAACATTAACATTTTCTTTAAGCAAAGACTCCGCAACAGAAGGTGATGAGTTTAGGGATTTAGTAGTTGAAACAGGAATATCCGAAAAGAAATTTTCAAATGCCTCAGAGACTTGCGAGTCTGATTTAATTATGTTGTCATTAATAGACAGGCTATAGTCAGTATTTCTATCACTGGACCTTCCCGTTTCACTATTAATAATTTTCCAAGTCGTTTTAATTACATTGCCACTGTTCTTTATCTTTGAACTCAAGTAACGTGACTTGGCCATATAACAAACTTGTTTGAATAATTTTGAATATTTTCTAACATATAAATTGAATTCAACAGTGTTAATATAAATCCTCTCATTGTACAATTCATAAAGCCGAGTTCTACTTTTATGAATACCGATGGTAGCCCAATCAGAGAAAGATGCTTTACTATTAACAGAGATAGTCTTGGGAACAAAGGTGGAATCAAATAGCTTACAGTATATATTAAAAAAATTGTCATAGTGATGATTAGGATCAGCATTAACAGCACTGGATAAGACTGGCAATTTATTGATGAGATCAAATCTAAAAACCTCCAAGCGGCTTTCAGTTTTGGGGTTAACAGTGATATCCTTTTTGGCCACTTTTTTACTATGGTTTGGAATAGTAATCCTTTGTCCGCAGTGATCAGAATCAAGTAAATTTAAAACTTCTTTGTGGCTTGGTATTATGTTTGTAAAAATATTATCTAGGCACGTGGCACAAGTAGGTGTTATTCTTGTGGGCTCCAAAAATAGGTTTACAAGATTGTAGGACTGAAATAGACTTATAAATAAATAGACTTATGCTTGTTTACTGTTCCACCGAAGAGAGTTCCACCGAGAGTTTATCTAGATAATTTCGGTCTCAATTTCATACTTTGGTGCTACCTGTATTGCATAGTAATGCTACGACAAAAAAGAATCCTTTTTAATTTTGTTTGTGAATTTTAAAATATGTAGCTATGGATTTTAATCACGTGGTCAAGACGTGCCATACAACTTATGTTTTGTTAGTATTGTAAGATTATTAAGGTTATTAAAAAAATATATATACTATTCTAAAAGTCGTTTATTTGAAAGCTCTTTTATGATGTACTTAAACACTAATGAAAAAGAATGGGTGAAACTAGGGTAGATCTCTGCGTAACTCCTCAGGGATTCCTTGGGAGCAAATTTATTGTATTCATAATCATCTTGAAGTATGTTAATAAGAAAGCTAAGAAAAAATGTTTTATCACAACATAAACTTCAAAATTATTGCAGTAATTTCATTGAAGCTTTTTACTTCATTAAACATAAGATTCTTTGGCAAATATACATCAGTGATGTAAATAAAAGTCTTTCAGGTTATACGTTATTTCTAATTTGACCATAATACTCCAGGACAAGACGTTGTTTAATAAAAAGTCGTATAGAGAATGAGAACTGCTTTAGTTGTAAAATGGTTCCTCAGGGTTCAGTACTTGGTCCGTACATGTCTCCTATCCATAATTTTTAATAAATGTTAACATCTTAAATGTATACAGCGTGCAATTTTAATAGTTGTTTTCCCGCAGCGAAACGGTTTTGTCTTAGTAATACAATCGTTTCATCAATAAATAAAATATTAGAAACATGAAATGACAGATTTAACATAGTGATAAACCAAACTCGAAAGCGAGCACGAAGTAATAGTAACCTTCTGATATCGACAGCTGAATGGCGTGGGGCCATTGACCCGCGTGCTTCAAGTATTATCCAACAAGTTATTCAAATTTTCCCTTCATACTTTTACGGGCTTAGGACCATCATAAATACTTTTTAGCTGCAATTTACTAAACACGAAAATAAAATTATTAGCGTATTTAAAAAATTTGAATCAACTTATTTACAATAATTCTGATCAACTAAACTACTTCTAAATGTTCATTATTTACAAAAGTACTTACACTTCCCGGTAACGAAGTAATTGTTCAAAGTGTAAGGCTCTGCGTTGTATACACAATCGCGCACGTTTTAATTGATTGTCTTTTAATTTCAATAAGGTGTCTCTGTCACTACGCACGATATTATAAGCGTCCACTATCGCAGTCGTTAACGAGTCACGAGTTTCATACTCTTCTCGATACACTAGGAGCTTAAACTCAGATCACAAGAAAAAGTCTAATGTTACGTCACGTCTTTCACACGAGTCACGAGTTACGTCTGGGCTTCTTGGTGGCCATGGCACTGGCCCGGCGCGCCCAATCCAGCGCTGGGGAAATACCGAGTTCGGGTGCTCTCGTACAACACGGTGATAATGAGCCGGGCACCCATCGTGCTGATAAAAAAGATTTTCCGTTGGCACTGATAATGGAACGTCATCTAATAGGTCCGGGGTAAGACCACGTAACATTTCCAGATAGGTTCCACCTGTTAAGTGTCCTGTCACAAAAAGCGGTCTAATAGATGGCCATTAATTATTCCGGCCCACACATTAACACTAAAACGTACTTGATGCGCACACTCACGGATAACATGTGGGTTATTTGAAGCCCAAAAATGTTCATTACGCTGGTTAAATATTCCAACTCGTGTAAAAGTTGCTTCATCCGTCCATTAAATGTTTTTATCCTGATTTTCGATCAACCACTGACAGAAGGCAATTCAGTTTTGAGGGTCATTTTCCCACAGAGCATGAACGCCGCGATAATGGTAAGGGTGTTGTCCTTCCGCGTTCAGTAATTTCCAGACGTAATAATGACTTACGTCAAACCTTGCCGCGGCCTGACGCGTACTTCTATGAGGATCCCGTTCGAAGTATTCGATGATCTCCTCGTAGAGCGCTGCCGAAATAACGGCCGATCGACCCTTGCCCTGTGCGTGTGCTGGTGTTTAAAATTGACCATGGTCTAGTAGCCGCTGTGTGGCTGCTACGATGGTCCGTGGTGATGGAACTTGGGGGTTCTGAATCCCGCGAAGACGGAGGGACTGCAGGTGTTGCTGCTCCGCGTAAAGTCGCCGGGCAGCATGGGAGTCATAATTAGCCTTAGCATAAAACTGCACTGTGCGTACGACATTCGCGGGAAAACTACTACTATTAAGTGTTGTCGCCGCATGGATACAATTACAATTTACAATAGATAGGCAATAAAATAAACAGAACATTTATAATTTTTGCGTGCGCATTTATTACTTTATGTCGTATTACTAAAGACGAGAGCTTATTTTACTTTGAACATTTATAAAGCGGCCTTTCGCCTTTGAACGCTTAGCGGTAATTTATTGTAAATTATTTTATACCACATGACAGATTTTTTTGGTTTGAACATTTTTTTCTTTTGTCGGCATGGGGGCGGTGAATTTATGGATTGTTGCCTACAAGCTATTTTATGCTGTATGACTGCGCGGGAGCTTATTTTGGTTTGAACATTAAATGCATTGCTTTCTTTTGAAGCCGTTTCATTCATGTCCCTTCCGAGTAGTACCTACAAGTTGTATCTGGCGTAAGCGTAACTAACTTTTCTCACTTTTTCGGGTGGATGATTTTTTTTTTTTCAATTTTTTTTTATTATTTTATAACACGAACATTTTTATTTTTGTCTTTTATTCTATTCATCGAAAGTACTCTTTAAAGCAAATCGTTCTGCCGCGGGAAAACAACCATTAAAATTCCAGCGTGTATATGAGAACGAAGATGAGATTAAAATAAATACTATAACTTTAATAATAAATGTGATCAAGATATGGAAATGAATGTATAAATTTCTTGTTGTAGATGTCCTGATTGACAATACAACGAAATCCAAATTGGAACGATCTAAAAAGAAACTGAGGATTAAGCCCACCATGTTTAAAAACAAAGCATCTTTTTTGGACGAAAAAACTAAAAAACTTATCGAGCTGAATAAATTAAAAGCAAAAAACTTAACAAATACGGCTGCGACTGCAGTAAAAGACGATGAAATAAATTATACCGAAACAAAAGTAATTGCAATAGACATGAATATTGAACCTAAAATAGAAGAAATTGAAGTTCCTGTGAACGCGGATCAAGTGCGAACACGATACAAGGCTATAGTCAACGATAAATTCAAGAAAGAAAACAGAGAACCCGAAAAAACCGAAGTCAACGAAATGAATAAACATAAAGACAATATAAAGACTTTATTACAAAATTCTAACGCGACAATTATCAAAGGATTTTGGGGAACTGGTTATTCTTGTAATTTTTGCGACGAACAGAGAGAAGTTCCTTCAGAATTAAAAGGACATAATTTAGAAGCTCATAGCAATGTTGGGGACGAAGCTATCAAAGTAAAATATGTATCAGATTTAGTTATAAGACTGGACATTACAGATCTCAAATGCAAACTATGTAATGCAAGTTTAAACTCTTTAGAAGACTTTACGGCACATCTTACAAAAACACATTTAAAATTCATACATACAGATGTAAAAAACCATATTATTCCGTTTAAATTCAACACGGATATTTTACAATGCTGTATATGTAAGAAAGAATTTAAGTATTTCAAACTGCTTTCAGAACACATGAGTGAACATTATAGGAACTATGAATGCTCGGTTTGCGAGCGTGCGTTCATAAACAAACAATCCATGCAAACCCACAGTTATAGACACAACAAAGGTGTCTTCCAATGCTCACACTGCCCGAAAGTTTTCGACTCACGGCCGAAAAGAAGCGTCCATGAAAGAGTAGTGCACGCTTTGTCCAACAAAACTCGAAAATGCTCTCTCTGTAGCGAGAGATTCGCTACGAAAGACTTAGTTCAAAGCCATGAGGTCAAAGCCCATGGCGTGGAACCTACAGTATTCTCCTGCCAGGCTTGCAATAAGTCGTACCACAGCCAGAGTTCGCTGACGACGCATAGAAAACGATACCATTTAATGTTGAGACCTCACAAATGTTCGTATTGCGAAATGGCATTTTTCTCCAAGATCGAGTTGCGTTCCCATACGGTAACTCATACAAAATCAAGGGATTTCAAGTGTGATTTGTGTACAAAATCTTTTGGAACTCGATGTAGTCTTAATCAACATGTTAGGGGACATTTAGATGATAGGAGGTTTAAATGTGATAGTTGTGAAAGAACGTTTGTTCATAGAACGGCGTGGAAGGTGCATATGAGAAGTAAACATAGTAGGATTGTTTAGAAACGAGATTCTGCAATCCTGCTGAAATCCTGCTGCCCCCTGGAAATCCCATGGAAGATGTATGAACTCCCCTAATTACTCAACAAAGTATAAACGAGGACTTATCTCATATATCTAACTTTTAAATAAACCATGCAGTAGACACTGACAAAATGTACGGTGTAATTGCCAAAAAACCGCGTGCGACTCCCCCCTCCCCGCCCCGCCCCCTAGTCAAGAAGCTGGGTACGCCCATGGGCCTATCCCAGCATTGGGAACACTGGTTACGCATGCTTTTTTTTTTAGGAAAAACACGTCAATTTACTTTATAGAAATAGCGTTTTAATGATATAATTCACTGAATAACGCTTTGTGGCAGACACTGCTGTCCTAGAAAACCGTTCGCTAAAGGTTTATATAAAAAGTGTCAATCGTACATTACCTTATTCTCAGCCTCTTACATTCCGTCCTCTACATGTCTTACATAAGCATACGGATAATGATGTTTTCTATGTTTTCAATAAAACCTGAAAACCTTCCAAGAATTTAATAAATAAATGATTTGGAACACAAGAAACCTTTTTTTTTTGTCGCTTTCCTGAATATACCTAAAATATGATGTAAGGCTTTGTGCTGCAGAAAACAAGGGCAGCTCACATCGGCTTGTCGAACAACCACCGCGAAAGGTGTAGCGCAAAATGAT
The DNA here is from genome assembly GCA_017933935.1 of Sesamia nonagrioides. NCBI lineage: Eukaryota > Metazoa > Arthropoda > Insecta > Lepidoptera > Noctuidae > Sesamia > Sesamia nonagrioides. Next base: position 272,623 of record JADWQK010002441.1, read on the forward strand.
CATATTTGTGGATGTTAGTTTGTTTTTTCTTCTCTAAAACACTTTTTGTACATGATTGGATAAACAATCACGAATTCACGATAGCGCCCCTGCAAGAAAAGGGCCTCATATCATGCGAGAAAGAAACGTGTCTTGATGACGATGCTTGTTCGTGCATTGAGATTTCGTATATCTTATGTTATTGAATCAAACGACATGAACTGAGTGTGAAATGCAATAATTAAAGAAGAACTCTTGTTGTAGATGCCCATGGGAATAAAAACGCTACAGTAAAAGAAACTGACAAAGCTAATAGCAACGCACGGTTAAATAAAGCTCAGGATAACAAAAACACTAAACAGGCTGATGATGAGAAAGATTTGAATAGTATACAGAAAAACAGAAAACTTCTGGCAAAGTTCAAAGAAACTGTACGTTGTATACTAAAATGCACGAACGCTACTCCAATCAGAGGCTACTGGGGCATCGGTTATGCTTGTATCTACTGCAAATTTCAAACCCCTGAAATATCAGCACTGAAAAAGCACACTCTAACAACACATTCCGAAAATGTTGACGAGCTTGACAACGTTAAATACATTTCAGACATGATCATAAAACTAGACATTACAGACCTCAAATGTGAAATATGTGACCGTAAAATAGAAACCCTTGAAGAAATCATGAACCATATAAAATTTATTCACATACAACCCATACATTTCGAAACTGTTAATCATATCGTTCCATTCAAATTTGGCCAGAAAGATTTATCATGTGCTCTTTGTCCTAAACAGTTTGATTATTTCAAACATTTATTTGAGCATATGAATAAACACTTTCCAAACTATACATGTCCAGAATGCAATCGTTGTTTCATTAACTTACGCTCTTTACGAACGCACTTGGTAAGACATAAAACAGGCACGTTTGTCTGCTCCTTTTGCTCCAAAATCTTCGACACTAAAATCAAAATGATGGAACACGAAAGGGTCTTACACCTAAAAGGTTCTAAAAATCGTAAATGTGGGTATTGTGACGAGAGATTCATGGATGCTGTAAGGAAGACGGAACATGAGGTAAAGGAGCACGGCGCTCCAGTTCGCACATTCCCTTGCAAGTACTGCGGGAAGTGTTTCGACAGTCAACGTTCTTTAAAGAATCATATGAACCATCTACATTTGCAGCTTCGACCTCACAAGTGCCCGGAGTGTGACAAGGGATTCTATAATAAAAATGAGATGAAAAGACACAGAGTAAAACATACTAATATCAAGCAGTTTCAATGCTCGATTTGCTCCAAAAGCTACGCTTATAAAGCTTCCCTTAGAAACCACATGAAGATACATGACGGCGAAAAATCTTATACTTGTGAGACATGCGGCCAATCTTTCACACAGAAGAATCTTTGGGTGAACCACATGATGACTCACACGAAAGCGGAATCTCCGAGCCGCAGAGATTAAGAAAAAAGCAAGAAAGCGTTGTAAATGCTTAGTTAACTGTATTTTGTGATGAATTGAAGTCTTCATTTAGTTATTGGCTGTTCAATGTCATCATCATCATCATCTCAGCGCTCAGTCCCGGTTGCATCCGCGGCGGCTCCAAGGTCCGCTAGCTGATTGACTATTTAGTGTATAGGCCAAAAAATTGGACCTGGAACGCCGAAATGTTTTACACGTTCCCTTAATGATATACACAAGGATTAATGTTAGTATAATAGTAGCAGTTATACTGGTAAAGCGGACCCCAGACTCCAAAGCTGAAAAATGATGATGATGACAAGGATTAATGTGATTTGTTCAAAATTCCACTGGAATTTGTATTATGAACCACACGAAGCTGCCGGGGAAGTGTAATAAATATTGTGGATGGGTGATTGGTTATTCGGTTTTTAACCTTGCATAAAATGTGCCTAGTTGGCATTTAAAATAAATATAGATTAAATATCCACATTGAATCTAATGCAGTCATTAGTCAAAATTATTTTACGACCAAAGATAACTATTATCTTTATAATTTTTTTAAAGGTCAGGTAGCAGAATCGCTGTCAAACTATACTGCTTCTATTGAGCAGTTAAGTAATACACTTAGTCGTAATGAGGAGAGCTTGGAATATGTTCAAAACTATTTAAATTACAACTTGAGACAATGGAGTCAACCTCTAGCACTATTTTAAATATCAAGTTAGACTTGTACCCATTATCAATAGAAATTCAGGCTTTCAGACAACAGACTTAAACTCTAGCATAAATGTAAACTAAGATGTAGCATGACACCCATCAAATAATTTTCAAAATAAAATGAGTAATAATAACCTTAAAATTGTTCATCAAAATATACAGGCTGTGATAAATGAACAATTAGAATTGGAATTGTTCATGAACTGTAGTATGGGGTTGACGTATCCGTGTGGATAAAAACCCCTTATAAATAAAGAGAATAAAAAAAAATGAGATGTAGTTACATTGACATTGTTTGTCTTACTGAACGTTGGTTAAAAGCCTATCAGTTCATGTTCAGCTTTAATAACCATCAGATTGCTAGCTCGTTCAGCAGAGTGAATATGATAAGGGGTGGCTCCCTAATAATTGTTCGTAACAATATCAAATTTAAAGAACGGACTGATATTGTAAGCCTTTCTTTTGAGCGAGTTATTGAAATTGCTTGCATCGAGCTTGAGCAGTTCATTGTAATAAGTGTCTACAGGCCCCCATATGCTTCCTATGATATTTTTGAAAAATATATGGAGGAAGTTTTATTAAAGACTTGTCACAGTAATAAAACAGCCCCCTAATCGGCGACCACATTTTTATCAAATGATTGCGACTAGTTCGGATCAGTTGGGATCGTTCGGACCGCCCTTTGGTCCGTTCGGTCCAAACGATCCCAACCAGTCGCAATCATTTGACAAAAATGTGTTCGCCGATTAGGGGGCTGTTGTTGTTTGTAGAGACCTCAATATTAATGTTCTAGAGAAATCAGCTACAGTTAATAAATTTATTTCATTATTCAAGTCTTATAACTTGTACGCAAGATTCTTTGAGCCGACTAGAATAACTGCCACGAGTGCCACCTGTTTAGACAACATCATTACTAACTTAAGACCTTCTGACCATTTAATTATAAACGAGTTAGACTCTGATCACTGTGGCCAGTTAGTTACTTTTCCTCAGAAAAGTGAAGTCAGAGCTCAAGGAAAACTTGTGAGTTTTGTTCCTGTAAATGAAAATCGTTTAGGACAATTTAAAAATAATTTAATTGAAAAGCTACCGGGCTTGCCTTATCACACCAACCCGGATCATGCGTATAGTGTACTATTTAACCTAATTAATTGTGAATTTAGTGTAAGTTTTCACAAAAAATACATTGCCTGTTAGCGACCACATTATTTTTAGTGACTGGGCAACCCTAGGTATTTATAAAAGCAGGGAAAAATGTATGAATTGTATCAGAAAAAACATATAACCAAGATGAAATTTTTGAAGAATTTGTTAAATATTATTCAAAAACTTTTGAAAGAGCTTGTTCCTCAGCAAAAGCCATACACATTAAAAATAAAATAAAATCTTCTGGAAATAAAATCATAACAACTTAGGAAATTATAAATTCTGAAACTGGAAGAACCAAAGTACAAAATCGCGATTTCCGTCTTAAAATTAACGATGAAGATATAAAGAAGGACTTGGAGGTAGCAACTGAGTTTGAGTTTTTTTTTTTTACTAATATTCCAATAATAACAACAAAAACTTTGTCTTCTTCCTCCACTTCTGCTTATGCCATACTAAAAGAATGTGTTCCAGAATTTCACAAACTGAATTTACATTTGTGACTGCTAAAGATATTATAGAATCTTTTAAGGATCTTGATGTAAAAAAAAACTGTTGATCATTGCGGTTTGTCAGTATACACTGTAGCTTCAATAGTAGATGTTATCGCACCTTTCTTAGCAATTGTTTTTAATTCTTGTGTCACATCTGGTATATTTCCTGATTTGATGAAACTTAGCAAAGTAATTCCATTGTTCAAATCTGGTAGTACAACTGATCCCACGGATTTTCGGCCAGTTGCGATATTACCTACTTTGAGCAAAATTTTTAACCAACTTCAAAATGAAGGAGGTTACTCAATTCGACCGTATGTTCTGTTTTTTTTTTTTTTTTTTTTCGTTCGCGGATAACTTTCGTCGTTTATGAACCGATTTTGATAATTCCGATTTTGATTGTTGGAAAGAAGACATTCCTAAGGTGGTCCCTTGATAAGGAAATGAGGGTTTGATGGTGGAAGACCAGAATAATCAAAGGGAATTTTTAAAAATTGTGAGGACGGCTAATGCATTTGTAAGTTTTTTCATTAGATATTTTAAAGCACTACAATTTTATTAAGGGTTCGGAGTAGATCTGATGATGGCGCCGGGATACAGGCGAGGGATCTCCTTAACTATTCACAGCAATTTGTATTGATGAGAACCTTACACCTAGATGGGTTGTGACTGTCATTAAGAGGCTGATGATGGAGTCAAAGGTCAGTGCAGGGAGTTCCCTGAACTGACCTTTGACTTCATCATCAGCCTTACACTTTTAAGTTGTAGCTGCTGTAAATTGTCGAGGAGTTCCTCAACGATTTACAGTATCTACAACTAAAAAGTGTAAAATAAAAACTTCCAAATACCACTACAAAGTCAAAAATAACTAATTTCGGAAGTCGGTGTCAAAAACGAATATGCAAAAACCAAAGACACCGACTTCCGAAATTAGTTATTTTTGACTTTGTAGTGGTATTTGGAAGTCGGTTAATTATGTTTTGTAAAAAAGTTTATTTGAAAAATTGATTTTGAGACAGTTGTTGAGGCACTTTAACTTACATAATTTATTGCAAACATTTTTTGTGAAACAGTTTGGTTTTACAAAGGATCGTTCAACTACAGATGCGGGCGTGGCGTTGCTAAAGAACATATTTGAGGCCTGGGAGGAATCGCAAGATGCTCTTGGTATTTTTTGTGATTTGTCCAAGGCCTTTGATTGCGTACATCATGATACTCTTATTAAGAAATTGTATCATTATGGTAGACAGAGCTCTCGACCTTCTGACTTCTTATCTGAATAATCGAATTCAGAGGGTTGATGTTAATGGCAAGAGATCTGCAGGATCAGTGGTCACCATGGGCGTTCCGCAGGGCTCAATTCTAGGTCCTTTCTTGTTTTTAATTTATATTAATGACTTACCTCATCACGTGAGAGATAATCAAATTCACAACATAGTATTGTTCGCGGATGACACTTCTCTTATTTTTAAAGTCAAGTGTAAGCTAGCAAATTTTGACGAAGTTAACAATGCACTTTCTAAAGTTGTTCATTGGTTTAATGTAAATAACCTTCTTTCAAATGAAAAAAAAAACAAAAAAACTGAAGTCATCAAATTTTCTACGCCAAATGTCAGGCAGCTAAGTACCTACCAATGTTCAACTGAATAGAGTGCAGTTGATCCCTGTCGAGTCGACAGTTTTTCTTGGATTAACTATTGACGTCAAGTTACAATGGGGTCCTCACATTGAGAAGCTGTCGGGTAGACTCAGTTCTGCCGCCTTTGCTGTTAAGAAAATTAGACAGATAACTGATGTGGGTACAGCCAGAATTGTTTATTTTAGTCGTTTTCATAGTCTTATGGGATTCTTCTTTGGGGAACTTGTGCGGACATCAATACCATCTTTGTTTTACAGAAAAGGGCTGTTCGAGCCATTTACAACCTTGGTCCTAGAGATTCTCTTAGAGAAAAATTCAAAGAGGTGAACATTCTGACTGTAGCTTCACAGTATATATTTGAAAATCTTAGGTATGTTCATAAAAATATATCGAATTTTAAGAAAATAAGCGATATTCATAATTGAAATACCAGGAACAAACACAATCTTGCTGTACATCACACTCGTCTCCACAGAGTAGGAGACTCATTCATGGGTCAATGTATACACTTTTACAACAACCTTCCTATGGACATTCGAAACTTACCCATTAAACGATTTAAAAACTATGTAAAGGCCAAACTTTGCTAAAAGGGGTATTATAAAATCACTGATTATATTATTTAGAAGACACGTTATATTTTTTCCTAAATACATTTAGAAATTGTTGCAGTGTGGTTGCTGAGCGCACAACACAGTTCACGGCTGATCAGATGTACAGCGGGACAGCCCATACATTCTTTACATAAAAATACTGGATACGTGTTTCGAGTTTCTCATATACAAAAAATAAAGTTATATAAAAAACCATGAAACTTCATTAGTCCTCAACGGTCCTTAAATATTACTACTACCTACTTTAGAAGACGGTGTAAGAAAATAAATCATAAAGAAATCTGCAAGAATTTTATCTTTGCTTCCACCAACCCATAAAAATGTGTACAGACTATACAGAAGCCTTCAGCCATGTAGCATTCATGCACTTTATTAGATCTAAGTAAGCTCATAATATAGCCTGTTCCCAAATATGTTGAGGTCAACTTTCAGTCTAACCGAATGAGCTGAAAACCAGTATTTTACGTGAAGCGCATGCCTATATGACTCCGCAAGTAACCTCTCAATGAGACTGGTCCTCAATCTTTAGGGCTACTACTAGCTCTACGGACGACAACGATTGGATTTTTGGACCTTGCTAATTAAGCGTTACATGCGACTACGAACTTTATTCTAGTGCATATTCCTAAAACAAATATAATGAAACGTTTCATTATGAGAATATGAATTGTATTCGCATAAATATGAAGTTAATATTCGTGTGAAATAGATGAAACCAAAATAATAACTGAAAAATAAATTTCTTTCAGCTGCCGAAATGGACTCGAACCGAGATAGGATGTACCAGCTCATCAAAGAAATCAAAGCCATATTAACATTCACAAACGCGACACCCTACAAATCGAAGAACGTTCGCTACTACTGCGCTTATTGCTCCACTGACGGACCCTATTTCGAGGACCCAGACGACCTCCGAACTCATACAAGGACCGAACACGTTGGCCATAGAACAGAGAAGATAGAATACGCCATGCGACCTTATTGGACGAACGAGGTAATAAAACTTGACATTGAGAACCTCCTTTGTACTGTGTGCTGCGTAGTCATCAACAATTGGAACGAGATGTTCAAACATTTAAAAGATAAGCATAATGTAGTCTTAGATCAAGCGTATACTAGAGTCATTCCTTACGTTCTGAGGCCAGATCTTCAATGCGCGCTGTGCAAAGAATCTTTCTCCAACTACCTTCATTTAGACGGTCACATGAACGCGCATTATAATAACTATGTATGCGATGACTGCGGAGACACTTTTCTAGCCCACAACCGTTTAAAACAGCACGTAAAAATACATAATGTTGGAAAATTCAATTGTCGTTTATGCGACAAAGTCTTCACTCTAGAAAAATACCGACGGAAACATGAAGATTTGGTTCATCAGCAGCGATCTAAGTTCAAGTGTAGTTACTGCCCTGAGAAGTTCACAGGAGAGTACCTAAGGCATCTCCATTGCCTAGAGAAGCATCCGGAAAAAATTAAAACTATAACCTGCGAGTACTGTGGGGACACCTTTACTTGGAAACAATACTATATGAATCATATTAGAAGGAAACACGAGAGCACAAAATCCTATGAATGCACCAAGTGTGATAGGAAATTCTATAGGAATTACGAGCTGAAAGAGCACATGTTAAGACATGTAGGTACTAAGAATTTTGAATGTCAAATTTGTCATAAGAAGTATGTGTCATTGAATTCTTTGAAGCAGCACGGGAAACAGCATAAGAAAAAGAATGAAGCGTGAAAATTTTACGATTTTCTAAAGTTTCGAAGTTGATGGACAACTAGCCTGAGGCTCAGATTAATCAAAGAGTAAAGCACTAAACTGGGATTTTTAATTCGAGTCAGAAAAATGACAAGGGCAACTGTCACTGATACGAAAAAGGGTGACCCGCTACAATAGGGATGTTCGGCAATCAATAGACTAAGACATTTAGGCATGCATTATTTTATTGGGTATCAAAGCGGTTTTTTTTATTGTAAATATAACAAAATGATTTTAAAAATATGGACCTTACCAGCATAATATTAAACTCACTACAACATTATTACAAGAGCTGGGGATTTTTTTAAAAGAGTTTCAGGAGAATTAAGTAAAACAATACAAATCATTTTTTATGTTTTTGTTCTTTACTTTTTTATTGATAACGACTCGAATTGGAATCAGTTACATTTATAATTAATGAATCCACACATTCATCCATAATGTGGTCGAGTTGACACATTTCGTCTTCAAGTTTTATGACATGATTGATGCACTTTATCCAATTTTCCGGTGTCACTACCTTCAGGCCTTCTTCAAATAATTTTTTTACGTCTTTTATTTTAAAAGTTTTGTTATTCCTGGCGACGTACCCCTTTGCTTGAGCCCAAACTAACTATTGGGTTGAGCTCACAGTGATAGGGAGGCAGACGCAGGATTGTGACACCGTATTCAGCGGTCAATTCTTCCACAGCATAGTGTTCGTAATTAGTTTTTTGTAACTTTACTAGTTCCATTAATTGAGCCTTTATCATTGCAGTTTGATAATTAATTTGTTCGTCATTCAACCTCTGAATAATATCAACCTTCCGCAAGTTTGAAGTAGGAATACGCTCAACTTTTCTAGAATTGTTTTCTAATACCAGCACCGGTTTTTTCTTTAAATTTGGCAAAATGCTTTTAAGTCATTCTTCAAAACACTCCGAATTCATTTCTAAATTATAGTCCACACTATTTTTATTCGATTCAAAAATAAATTTAAATTAACGAGGGTTGACTGTATATACATGTAATGAATCGTCAAGTGCAGCATAAGACTTTTGGCCCGAAAGTGATATCGAAAAGAGGGGACATTAACTAGCCGCCTCGTAGCTCAGATCTATCCCCAATGGGTTTTTACTTTGGGGATATCTTAAGGCTAAAGTTTACGACACCAACCCAGTTGACGACTTAAAGGATCGTATTCGCACAGAAATCCAAAACAACACAACAAAAACATGTAAAGCTTTTATCGAAAATTTCCGCTCTGAATTACAGTAATGCCAGAATAATGAATTGATGATGAGATTGAAATTGATTGCATATGAATGATATGAATTTTAAGAAATAAATTTCCCTTTTGTATTCTATGGAAAACAATAAACAGTTTTAACCTACCTACTGTAATTATTTTTTTAATCATTATTTCAAATATAAACGGACTTTTGGTCCACCCCGTATTTTTATTTATATGCATATATGCAATTGGAATAAAAAAAAGTGCAATCTCGACTAACTTTTAATTGTAAAATCTCGATTTACCACATCACTATTTATTTGGGACAGGGTTCGAAAATATCCGATATTTATAATAAATATCAAAATATCGGATATTTATGATATATATCCAAAATCGGATATACAGTATGTTAACTAACAGAGGGCGTTCCCGTTAACCCGAAATAGTATAGCATACATACATGCTAAAAAAAATATTTCCATTCGAAAACAAAATGTTTTTAAAATTTTTCCAATAACAAAATATTCAATAAAAATTTTAAATTGACATGTAAAAGAAACACACTGTACACGCGAACATGAAAGATGGCAACGTCGCAATTTATTTATACATGACGACTACTATTTTGATTTAAAACAGGAGGTTTCAAATTTATTTCCAATTAGAATTTTTTTTTATTCGGATTTTTTTATGCTTATTTTTCTATGCTGATAATTTTATTTTAATCTATTAATGATATATATTAATGAGTTTAAGGGAACGCCCTCTGTTATTTAACATACTGTATATCCGATATTTATATCCATTTCTTAAGACTGCCATTTTATTGTCTTATTACTACCTATACGATTTCCACAGGTACATGACAGTTTATTATTATGAATTTATTACAATATAAAAACAACATATTTTTAATTTTACAAAATAAACTTAAAATCTTATAGTTCACAAAAATCAACTAAAAATAACCATCTTTTTCTGAGAAAACAAAGTCTATAAATATTAGGGAAACAAAATTAAAATATCTTAAAAATTCTAATATTTGTACTTATAACATGTACATGTGTAACATGTATCAAATAATAAATTAGTCTTTTTCTAGTCAGCTAGAACTGTTAAATCGCCTATTGACATTCCTAAAGGATTAACAGTACACTTCACTGGAGTAGGTATGTTTGCAGATGATAGAATTGAAAATTATTTTGGCTCTTTTACGTTGCACTATTATTATTGATTGCAGTACCTACTTGGTAAATTCGAAGTATTACGGTCTGAAGACAGAAAAAACGACGAATAAGCCAGCAGCGCGTCGGTAAAAGTACTTAAATGCAACATACCATAAATTTTGATATATATCACAAAAAATGGTTTGATATACATATATATCATGATATATATCAATTGATATATATCCTTCGAACCCTGATTTGGGACAAAAAACTTGTAACACCGGAATTGTCATTTTTTCTGACTCGAATTAAAAATCAGAGTGTAGTTTATTATTTCAATAATATACTTTATTATCATTGGCTTGAAAGTACAAAATAACGCGATCGATGACGCCTGAGCAGTTGTTGTGACGTCGACAGCGTGAATATTAAAACACCTTCGCACATTACAACATTAAAAATAAAATTAAATATTCGCCTTTGTTGCGCCCGAGTTGTCCTATTGTAACTCGGGCCATATTCGAAGTTTTCACTTGTTATTTAATTATTAATAGTGTCTCGTACTCGCTGTAAAAATGTTTGTTGCTGTTTATTGTAAACGATTGTCTATTCCAGTAAATAAAATAAATAAAAAGCCTTTTATTTCCTACTAATTAGTTTTACATTGTTTTTCTTATTTATAACTTAGATTTGTAAATACTTTATTTCTTAAATTATTTAAATGTACCTAATTATTAACTTAACCTAATTCGCAGGAATCCCATTATTGGGTAAAGGCCTCCTCCAAAGCTGACCAATTGTCTCTACTCTGTGCAATCTGCTTCCAGTGTGGGCCGACTAACTTAATGATCTCATCGTCCCAGTGTGTCAGTGGTTTTCCTCTGTTTCTTTTACCAAGAGGTCCTTTCCAAAACGTTACTTTTTTGGTCCATCTCTGGTCTTCCAGCCTTGCGACATGGCCAGCCCATTTCCACTTCAGTTTTTGTGCGTAACTTAGTGCATTTGTTGCTTTAGTTATTGCCCTTATTTTTGTATGTCGATTTTTGTCTACTTTCTTTATTTTAAGCATGCTGCGTTCTAGTCCTCTTTGACAAGTACTGATTAGGTTTTTTATTTTTGAAGTAAACTTCCACGTCTGGCACCCGTACGTCAAACTTGGTAGGAGGTTGGAATTCGTCACTTTTGTTTTAATGGAGATAGAAAAGTTACTTTTAAAAATTTCCTTTAAACTCCAATATTTATTCCAAGTTTGTTGTATTCTTCTTTTCACTTCCAGTTCTTTATTTCTCCGATCAAAACTTATTCGCTTCCCTAAGTAGATGTATGAGTCAGTATAGTCAAGGGGCACTCCATTTAATGTGATTTCTCTTCGCCATCTATTTGTCATTGCCATGGTCTTAGAGAGATTTATTACCAATCCTACCCTGGCACTTGTTGACTGTAAAGTTTCCATAATTTGTTGTAGCTGGGTGCTGGATTCAGATAGCAGGACTAGGTCATCTGCGAATCTCAAATGACTTAGGTATTCACCATTTATATATAGACCTGACTTACTCCAATCTATATCTATATTGTTGATAATAATATTACTATTATAATATATATACTACTGTATTGCTGATAATAATATTACTATAATAAACTATTTATAGCTATTCTAGAAGATATTATCTTCTAGAATGGCTATAAATAGTTTTGGAGATAACGGGTCGCCCTGCCTTACGCCTCTCTTTATGGCAAAACTTGGTCCGAGAGTTTCTAGCTTGATTCTACCTCTGTTATTTTTATATATACTTTTTATCACTTTTATATAAACATCTTCTACTCCCTGCCGTTTTAAGCTATTCCATATGCTAAAGTGTTTAACCGTATCGAAGGCTTTTTGATAATCAATATACGCTATGTATAGTGGTCTCTGTTGTTCTTGATACTTTTCTATAATTAATTCAAACATATACAATATGTTAAGAAAACCCTGTCCGACCCGTGAAGGTATTGTTAGGTATCGATAACTGATTCTACTAATGACTACAAAACCTGGCTAAACTTAAAAAAAGTTCCCCCTAAAAAAATAAATAACTTAAATAAAATAAATAGGTAATTTCATGGCAACACAGGCACAGTTCATAACCTCAGTTGACCTCGTGCATGTAGGTATAGGTAATTTATTCACGTTTATCGAGTCTCGAAAGAAATAATGATACTTAGGCAGCTCGTGAAAAGAACTTTTTTTTTTAAGTAGGAAGGTCGTCTGACTCTCCAAATGTATCATTTCATTCGATGAGCATAATGGCTGTGGCGGAGATGTTGTTCCATATTTCGTTCACTAATAACGATACAGGCCCAGCTGGCGCCATCGCACGAGATTAGCACGGACATGCACACAAATAAAAATCAAGTGGTGTCAAATCCGCGCTGGCCACAGTTGGTCCACCCTTACCAATCCACTGCTCGCCGAACTGATAATGGAGGTTCTCACGTACAGGACAAAGATATGGTGACGCACCGTCATACTGGAACCACATTGACCACAATCACCTGATCACAAAACAGCAGTTGCTATCTTCCATCAGCATGTTACATTATTCTACATTAGGAAACGACATGATCACACAATACACGAATAGTCTTCACTAGAGCGATGTTTACGCGCAACTGATAATTTAAAGTAAAAATGATTTTTATTTTATAAAATTGTACCTACGGAGCTGGCCTCGCGGCATCCTTTGAGTAAATAGGGATGTGTAAGTAATCAAAATATTGATTTTCGATGGAAACAATTTACTCGTCTATTTTTGTTATCGATTTAGTATTGTAGTTTCTCATTCTCATTCTAGATTCAACATCGCATGGAATTGTTTCGAACTTTTACAAAACTTAAATTAGTTAGGTACACTGCTGTAAATGAAAATCATGCCAAATTTTTAATTTCAGTTTCTGTCTCAAAATCGATGATATTGACCGTTAAAATATTTGTAAAATTTTACTAAAATTGTGTTTCATCAATGGGATTAGTCCTTCTCGTTTCTGTTTACTAATACTTGTGTTATAATAATGTTATTAGTAATTAATCGATAAACAAACAAAAGTACTTTTACCATTGGGTAATCTGTGTTTTTAACAAATCATTCAACCAGATACAAGTTTCGATTAATAGCGATAAAAAAACGTTATTGCGCAAAAATTAGTGCATCACTAGTTATTTCTTTTACGTCGCCGACGAAGCTCACGCGCGACGCCGCCAAAGAAATAAATATTCTAACAAAACAATAAAAGGAAAGCCGACAATTATACCGCCTAAAATGGTGTTGTCATTTTTTTAAAAACACCAAATTTTGGGGAAGTTAGCGTAAATTCGCGGGGAAAAAAGATAGTTTCAAAATTGATTAGTATTGTTACTATGATGATTATGCAAAATTTCAAATTTTATTTCGTCATGTGATTGCCTAACCTTTATTATCCTTATGGGTCGGACAGGGTTTTCTTTACATATTGTATATGATATGGTATGGTATATTATGGTGGTGTTATATGGTATGGTCATTGGTCATATATGTGATATATGATATGGTCAACTGTAGAGAATCCTTTTCTAAAGCCTGCTTGTTCGACTGGTTGTTTAAATTCCAATGTATTACTTATTCTTTTATACCGGCTGTTAGGCGAAACACACTTCTTCTTGAAACCAGTGGTTTGGTTTCACTTGCAGAACGTAACGTCAATGAAAAAAATACATTTTTTTTTTTTTAGGAATATCTCCATTTTTCCACGAAGTTAATTCACCCTAGCGTATTATTAAACAGGCGGCCCGACAACGGATATTTTGCACGCCACAGAGTACATTGAACATAGGAGCGCGCTGCGTGCCGCACCCACACCACACGCATATCCCCGCCCCCCCGGCGGCCCCTCTTCCTCTTCAGTCTCGCGCAGCGTCGGCTATCGATCGCACGTGTACGCTAGATCGCAGCGCAGCCGCAGCGCATTACGACCCGCGACCGCCGCCCGCGTGTGTTAAGTGAGTAGTGCGTGGTAATCATGTCGTACACAAACGTACAGTGGGCCGAAATGGTTCGGCTTTACGCCGTGGCTGGTAATAACCTGAACGAGGCCCGAAGAATGTACGCAGAGTTATTCCCTGGACAACCTGTGCCAAGCCGAGAAACGATGTTGGCGGCTACTCAAAGATTACGTACCTATGGCCAATTTACCGTTTCTGCCCATACTCAAGGGCGTGGCAACCAGCAGCTGCCAGTTGACCTTCAGGAACGCATACTGGATTTCTTCGCGGAGAACCCAGAGGAGAGTACGAGGCGAGCGGCCTGTATTTTTAATGTTTCCCACTGGACTGTATGGAAACTTCTACATATGGATGGCCAACATCCATATCATTTTCAGCCAGTTCAAGAGTTACATGAAAATGATCACATACCGCGGACGACATTTTCACAATGGCTAATCGGAAATTTTGATAACGTTTCCATTTTATTCACGGATGAAGCAATGTTCACAAGGTCGGGCATTTACAATGTTCATAATGAACATTACTGGAGCCGGGTAAATGAACACCGAATAAGGCAAAACAGTTTCCAGCATCGTTTTTCCGTAAACGTTTGGGCGGGAATTCTGGATGGACAACTTCTCGGGCCCTATTTTATTGACGGTCATTTAAATGCACAGTCATACATGGCCATTTTAAGACATGTGTTCGACAGAATGTTGGAAAATGTGCCCCTGGGTTCCTTGAGAAATCTCCACTACCAGCATGACGGGGCACCTGCACATTTTCATCGGCAAGTCAGAGCTATGCTGGATGAGGAGTTTCCTGGGCGATGGATTGGCCGTGGAGGGCCAGTGGCGTGGCCCGCGCGCTCGCCAGATCTTACACCTCTGGACTTTTATCTTTGGGGGGAAATGAAGCGCCGGGTGTATGCCACTGAATTCCATAATACGTCGGAACTGAAAAGGCGAATTCGTAGTGCATTTAGAGACATAAAAAACGACACTGTTGTTCTTCCTAGAGTGCGAAACAATTTAAAAAAACGTGCGGAGGCCTGCGTGGCCGTAAATGGATCCCATTTTGAACATCTGAGATTAATGTAAGTACGTGTACATAATTCAATCAGTGTTTTAAATTTAGCAAGTAATTTTTAATGAAACTGTAATAATGTGATTAACTTTTAAATACGCCAAAAATAGCTACACAGTTGTTTGTTTTTTATTTCTTTATTGTTAAATCTAACTTAAATTTCGACTCGTCACGCAACACAAGTTAGGTATTTTCGCCTGTCCTAAACCAGGAAAGTATGAAGGAAAGTTACATCACAGGTTTGTATTGTGTTTTTATTGGAACGTAGTTAGCTAAAACTTACGTAAGTACGACGAACTGCTAGTGCAGGTCAGTGCCCTTTGCTCTGAGTACGTAACTCGGGCGCATTGTGTCTATGAATTTACGGCCAGCCTCGGACAGAAACTTTTTAAAATTTTTGAAAGAAAAATGGTTTATTTATTTATAAATTCAGATAAACATTTTTATAATTAAGGAAACGACCTATAGTTTTAGAGTCAAGCGTTTTTAGCCTTACAGGCTGTATAGGATGGTAGAGAAAAGTTTGTTTGTAGGCTCGGTAGTAAACTTATTGGTCTGTAGTTGCCAATATCCTTCGGGTCCCCCTTTTTATAGATAAGTATGATGTTTGATTCAGACCACTGTTTGGGTGTTTCAGATTTTTGTAATATTAAGTTAAATAGTTGCTCTAGGGTCCGGCTAATACTTTGTGTGCATGTCTCAATACTTCATTTGTGATGTTGTCTGATCCAGGGCTTTTTTCTAATTTCAAACTTTTTATTGCTTCTATAACTTCTATTTCATCTACTGGTTTTAAATAGCTTTCATTCGTACTTTCATTTGTGTTTGGGAGGTTATTGTTTTGAATCATATCACTGTATAATTTCTTAAAGAAGTCTGATGCCGCGTTGATGATGTCAGTGCGTTTGCATAAAATTCTGCTTTGTTTTCTTAGTCCCTCTATCCAAGTTTTGTTCATTTTTAGTTCTTTAAAGGCCTTCTTCGAACTTCCAGTTTGATGCAAATGTCTTTCTATTATATCTTCTCTATATTTAGCGTAATCTCTTTTTATGTATTTGTTTGTTACTTTATAGAGAGCAGAAAGCTCGTTTTTCATAGATCGCGACTTATTTTTTGTTTCTTGTAATTCTTTTCTTCTTTTCAATAGCAAAGCCGTTCGATCTGATAGTATTCTGTGGTGTCTATGTGTCTCTTTCCCAGTTTCACGAGCTTTTTGCAAACTCCTACTGATGGCGTTTACTATTTTATCATGGTAATTCTGTACTGATACATTTTTCAAGTTTTGGGCTGGGTAGGGTAGCATTGACATTAGGTTTTTATTGTATCTTGTTATTTCTTCTTTAGTCTTTAGTTGGAAAACGTTTTTTTTTTTTAATTTTACTCTGCTTTTGTTTGGCTATTTTTATTGTCGCCCTAATATGTCGGTGGTCTGGCGGATAGTTTAAATTTATGACTTCAAAATTTTGGAATATTTTTCGTTGGTTGGATAGAATATAGTCGATCTCATTTTTGTGCTGTCCGTTAGGGGAACGCCACGTCCATCTTCGGTTGCAATTTTTCTCGAAGCATGTATTGATGATAGTGAGATTGTGTTCCGTAGCGTAGTCGACTAGTCTCTGTCCTCTATATATCGTTCCTTGTGCCATAACCATGTTGTTGTACTATTATATAATCACCTTCTTTGGGAGCGCCAACCTTCGCGTTAAAATCGCCCATTACAATAATGTTTTTATTGTACGTTATTTCCATAGCTTTGTCAATGGTCTTATAAAATTCTTCTATTTCTTCTTCATCGGCGGATTCCGTCGGTGCATATACTTGTTTAATAGTTAACGCAAACTCTTGAAACTTTAAGTTTAACATTGCCACGCGTTCTGTTAGACCTATAAAGCTTTCTATGTTGTTTTTAAGCGACTTCTTGATTATAAAGCCCACTCCATATTTACCTGGTGTACTGTATCCATGGAGCAAATATAGAGAGGAGGTGTTGTAATTAGATTTCTCCAAGAAACAGCGCGTGACAAGTTGCGGGATGAGGGGTGCAAAAAAGTGGGCGGGATTTTGTTAGATCCTGCCCCCTTTTTTGTTTTCCATCTACCGGTGAAAAGCAAAACTGCTTGCTTCTTTTTGAATTTGAAGTTTCTACGTAGTTTAACTACCTCACACTGTCATAACATCTACTACTACAGGGACGTACTCAGAACTTTCGTACCATTACCTATTATGTAAACAAGTAATACTTTCCTTAATCAAAAGTAGCATGATGCGAATGAAGCTGTGTGTGTGTGTATGGTCAAGTAATGTTAATTTCAGAGGCAGAACAAATAATAAACAAATTATATCGAACTAAATTTTATTGACAAACACTATTATGTAGGAATATACTACAGATGGCGCGTGCAGTGCTATTTACACGGAGCGCCATGTACCGAAAACATGGAATCCTCACCCCCCAACTGTGACGGAACCTATCTCATATAAATATGTAGGTAGATAGTTGAGGATATACAACTATAAATTCCATTTACACGGGCCTGTGAGCGTCTAAATTTTATACTAGTACTTATTTGATTTACCTAAAGCAAAATGTTCAAATCAAATCAAATAGTTTATTTGTGATACACAGGTACATATCATAGGTCTTACAAATACAAATGTTGTGTTGTGTATAGATTCATAACGTTTATTTTTAACTAGTTATAAGAATGCAGATTATTGAGTAATGCAGTAACCTGATCGTTAAATGTATTTAGTTTTATGAATGATATTAAAGGACTAAGTTAGATTATGGTTTGATTAGACTCAGGTTATTGATACTGTTGCGGAGATTTTACATAAGTATAACAATATTTTTTCAATTTTACATATTTTTATCAATGTTTTCTGTTCTTTTAAGTTTTCGTACTAGACACTTACACAGGCTCCCCAGGGGCGTGCACAGCGATTTTGTATAAGGTATGTATACATACACTACTGAAATCTCTGATGGTAAAACTTAAAAAACATAACGTAAACGTAGTTTCAATTAGGGTTGTAACGGAGGCTTGTTAGCGGAGGCGGAGGCGGATGCGGAGGCGACGAGTCTCACCTCCGCGGATGCGGAGGTTAACGGAGGCGGAGGTGAAAGTACATATAGAAAAAATTTAAATTTATGTATTGGAAATTATTAAAATAAAATTTTTATTTTAAATGCGTACATTAATAGTAGTATACTTGGTAAAAAAATATTACCTTCTTGTAATGAAAATTAAGGAGAAAGACATTATGTTTGCCGCATTCCCGCCTCGCACTAATTGATTCTTGACCATTTCACGCTCACACGCGGCCGGACAGTTGTCGAGCGTCGCAGTTTGCGCGTTATTTTTTTTATAAATACGTAAATAAACCTCCGTTATAACTCCGCAAAAATTGTGCGGAGGCGGAAGCGAAGATACGATTTCTTGCGGAACTTCCGCAGTAACGTTAGCGGAGGCGAAGCTCCGTTACAACCCTAGTTTCAATTTAGCATAGGTCAAATAAATGAAATCCGTGGGATGTTAAGTTTTTTTTTTTGTCCATATGAATACAATGAAAGGTTATTGCTAACTCAACTGTAAATAAGTAATAAATTATTTCACAAAAAATAAAAAAAATATTATTTTACTGTCTATAAATTAAATCAACGAGTCGACAAATCTGTGAGTCTGTTTCGGTCCTGTGTCAAAATATGTTTGATGCGCTACTCATTGGAATCATAACTATTATATTTTGCTAATTTTTAAATTTCAGGAAAATTATTACAATATAAAGTATAGTAGGTATTCAAATTCGAAAGCAAGTAGGTTGAAAAACTTAAGGTCTTTTAAGTTTTTATAACAACTATGACACTCGTTCAAGACGTTACTTATCAATAATTTTTTTAAAGTTTTAAAATAATAGTTTTAAAATTGATTTGTTTCTCGTGTAGGTAACACGAGAAACAATTTATTTGTTTGTAGGTACACACTTTAATACTTTTTATTAAAACAACATTTCTTTTGAGTTAAACCAAAATCGCGAACACACAGAGTTTTATATAGGATTTCCTCAAAACTTAACGTAGAATATTCATATATATCCATATTCTAGAAAGAAAAAATGTACCTATCTAAACTCAGTAAATGAACATTCAATTCCGCTTAAAACAACCAACATATTTATATTACCAAATACACCAACGAAACAATGCTGATAAAATAAAAAGGTATTTGAACGAGCAACAATTATGCTATATTTGGCAACTTCTTCAATCCGTCGGTTAGGATTAGAAGCAGAGCTTACATCGCCATATAAACTCAACGAAATTACATGCACACGTACGCAAAGTTAAGGCACAAAATCAAATAATTTTATTCACACACAGGACTACACACGACTACACGAGTAAAGGTAATCACATTTAGTTTGTGCCTTCGCCGCTAGCCAGCGCTGGCGCTGGTAACGCAAGCGACTAAGCGGTTCGCGTAGTTCTCTCTAGCCCCAATAGATGGCAGTGTTACCAATATGTAACTTTGTTTTTATATAAATTAATTAACACGATTCTGATATTCCGAATTCGAAAATTATTAGGGTATGCAGTGCTTATATGCCTATATGGAGCACACGCGCCTGGGCTCTCGCTACAAAAAACAATAATTACGAAGTTGTTCTATTTCTTGCTTTAACTTTTTCTTTCTATACTCTGTTTTATAATCTCGTAGACTAAACTGACATTACGAGTGTTGGCAGTTTATTGCAATTCTTTAAATAGTGCCGAAACTTAGCGTTCATAAAATCAAGTATCGTTTTTTTACAATAAGTTATCCTGAAATAATGTGTAGGTGCTAATTAAAAACGTAATAATACAAAATTAATAATGTAAATTTGACATTTGCATGTGTCAATTTAGTCTACGAGATTAAAAAACAGAGTATAGGCCAATCATGAAGTATCAAAAATTCATATAAATCACTTGTGGTAGGTTGTGGTGATGATATTGTGGGCTCTGGTAATTTTCTTTTAAGCTATAACATAAAGAATAAAACAAAAAATATTAAATTAATTCATTCTCCCAAAATAATTGAAACTGCTAAATACAAACAACATTGAAACGAACCGATATATCTAGTTTTATACAAGATAATGTTTCCTTCTTTATTTTTCGAAGTCCTTTTTTGTCACCAAGAAGTCTTCATCATTAAAATGGCAAGAACAAATCTGTGTATATTTTGTCGGAGTCCAGTCTTATCTATTAATTTTAGTGATTCACTGCTGTTTAAGTATCTCTTCGAATAGAAATCTAAAACATACATAATTTAAACAAAAACTTTTATGATAGTTGTATCACGAAGTGGAAGTACTTTCGATAATGTAGATTAAATAGAGAATAATGTATTTAATTTAAAGGAGGTTTATTTTCATTTCCTGAGTATTAAATATTTTAAAACATTGATAAAATATTAAACTAAGGTAGATATGTCACTAGCGCACTAAAAATGAAGCGTACAAAAGGAAGTAAGTCCTGTATCTCGCTTTAGTCACTCTCGATACAATCGTAAAAACAAACGACAAACACTAACAGCGCAAACGACAAACACTAGCCATCTTTTTCTTCTCTATGCTTTAGATTGCGCCCCATCTCACTCACACTGTACCAATATATGCCGAATAAAAATATGCATGTGTGCTGCTGCTGTGTTCGGCACATTTTTTTTGGTCAGTTTGTTAGAATATATCGTATCTGTTTAATATTTTATCAATGCTGTAAGTAAAATAATTGGATTCTAATTACGACCCTGTCATATTGTTAAATTCAAGGGATGACGATAGATGGCGGGCATGTTTAAAAATGTTTATAAAAACTGTAAAAAATATATTTTAGCGGCTAAAAAGTCTTTAGGTATGTCAGTAGCACAAATTTTAGAACGTATGATTATTAAAGTATATTAATACTGCTTTAATTACCTATTTATTTTAATTTCTATGACATAAAGTGTCGCCATCTATTGTCAAGTAGAATAAGTATAATTGAACACGCCCACAAGATAAGAGATTTTTCTAGAACTATTCAATTAAATTATGAATAAAATTACTTACACGTGAAATGTGATGCCTTTCGTAGCACCAGAACGTCTGTCCGAGTAATTTTTACAAGATAAAACACAACATTTCATCCTTTTTTACTTAATAATATGAAAATAACACGAAAAACCTCTGTTGTGCACAGAACGAACGAGTACAGTATAAGCCCCGCACGATGATATTGCGATTGGCGGCCATCTTGGTGACGTAGTCGAACTCGCACCGTCGGTACCGTTCGCAAATTCAGTCCGCGCTTACCCACTTACGCACATCGAATATTTTTGTTAGCTTTTTGTTTTTGTTATCCTGTTTTATTGTTGTTCTTGAGTTTTGTTGTTTAGTTTTGTTAACTGTTACTCGTTAAAATGAGTAAGAAATTAATTAATAGTCGTACTCGTGAAATTATAATTAAAGTGGACAATTATTTTGTTAAAGAGAAAGAGGATTGTAAGTTAGTTCTTGAAAGTATAAACCGTGCTTTAAGAAGTGCTTCGGACATTTTAATACCGAAGCAACTGCTTACAGTTATTAAAAATATTTTGCAAAATTCTATCAAAGTCACGGAGTGTGTGGCATGTGCCACAGGCGTTGCAAAAAAATACTGTGACGAAATTGAGACGAGAGCATGAGTCAGCAACAGCCAGTGGCAGCAAAATGAGAACTCCTACTAAAGGAAAAAGACAAAAGAAGAAATATTTCGACGGGTTTTCCATAACAGCTTTAAGAAATATTATAGATTCAATGTGTACGGTGAGGAGAGAAATACCCACAATGCGCAAAATCTTGGCGGCTTCAAAAGTAGACCTTATACTGGTAGTGAAACTACATTAAGAAAAATAATTAAATGTGATTTAGGCTACTAATTTAAACGATGCTACCAAAAAAGACGCCCTAATTCAAAGACCCCAAATTCAAGCGTGGAGGGCTAAATATTTACGACGTATGAAAGAAAATGACTCGCTTGGTAATAACAAAAGACCCGTTATTTATCTCGACGAAACGTGGATACATGCACACTACACGGTAGAAAAATGTTGGCAAACAACAACCGATGGAGTGAGACGGAACGACAGTCCCGGCCGCCGATGGATTATAGTTCACGCGGGAAGTTAAAGCGGTTTTGTTGACAATGCCCTTTTAATGTTTAAAGCAGACACCAAAACGGGGGATTACTATGATCAAATGAATGCTGAGAATTTCACCAAGTGGCTTACAGAAAAAATAGTACCCAACATACCACGCAACTCTAAAATTGTGATGGACAACGCCCCTTATCACAGTAGGGATGAGAATAGGCCACCAAGTATGAACAATAAAAAACAGTTGATTGTTGAGACTTTCCCAACGACACTACAAAACCTGAACTGTATTTATTAATTAAACGGCACAGACCGCCGAAAAATTATAAAATTGACAATTTATTAGCTGGCAATGGCCATGAAGTCGTTAGATTACCACCTTACAACTGCGACCTCAACCCCATTGAGTACATCTGGAACCTGGTAAAGATAAAGGGTGTCAGAAAAGAATGTGGAGCAGTTGGAAAGTCGCATTGAAGCTCTGACGTTGGAGTCGTTGGCGTCAATAACTCCAGATGACTGGCGAAAGGAAGTCAATCATGTTAAACGGCTTGAAGAGGAATAAATACTGGAATAAAGATCGAATAACTGACGAGTTATTTGTCATAAATACGGCGACGATAGTGAATCGGAAACGACAGACACAGAAAGCAGTTATGATTCGGAAGACTATATACATTTTTTTACATATTATCCTGGTTTTATTTATAAGCTGACATGACTACTACACAGTGGACTCTGGTTCAATTCCCGCTCGCAAATTAACAGAAATGTAGTTAGAAAAAAATAGTATACATGTAAGAAAGATATACGAATAAGTATATTTTTCTTACGTCTACAAAAATTATTTCCTTGAAATTCTTAATAATGAAAGTTTATTTGTCAGAATATGGGTGAGTAGGTATACCTACGAAAGAATGTTAAATGCAAAATTAATATTAATTTTATTATACATACACTCTTTATAAAGAGTGTAATAAAATTATAAAATACAAATAAACCCTTAACCCTAAAATTAATTTATACATACACTCTTTATAAAGAGTGTAATAAAATTATAAAATACAAATAAACCCTTAACCCTAATATTAATTTTGCATTTAACATTCTTTTGCTAGCTGTCCTTTTGTGTGACAGATGACGTCACAACGCTGTTATTGTGACAAGGTTCCATCGCAATATCATCGTGCGGGGCTAGTACACTGAATAAAGGCCACGCCCACTATGATGACATCAGGGCCTATTGAGAATCACAGTGCACAGTTGCTTAGGCCGCCTCCTCTCTGTATTTGCTCCATGGATTAAACTAAAGATCAGGCTGTATGGATCTGTACCGTTGTCTTTCCTTATGGAAAAAGAAGAATAAGGTGACTGGGGGTAAGATAAAAAAATGTAATAACGCTCATCATCATCATCCGCACAGTACATTTCCCGCAAAAAATTGAGTTTTTCGATCTTACCCCGCTCGCTGTATCTCCTTACTCAGGTAAGAAACAAACATGTTGTTTTGATATTCGTAATTAGATTTAACCTGTTATATTCTCTATATTTCACGTATTATAAATTTATGGTGCCTTTCAAACTTTCCCCTGCATAAGTTAAAGGGGTAAGATGATAATATAAAACTTTCCATCTTACCCCGTTTACGAAACTCCTACAAAAAGTCAGGGGCCTTCAATCTGAAATAATTGGCAGTGTCTGTGCCCGCAATATAACTTGCTTAGCTTTACTTGATCTCTTTTATTTTAGTGAAAGGGTCCTACACCGTTAGTGAGTTACTGGCACTGACCTTTAATTAAAATAACCAATTTTACTTATTCATTTAATTGCTCAAAAGTCCCAAATGCTAACGCGTTTACTCTAGTCGGTCAGTGCGCAGGAACTGGCGACTCAGTTCATTCGTCACACATACTTTCACAGGCAACGTTCAGTCTACATGGTCCCTACAAGTGCATTTTTTATTGTTAATTATTAGGAGACGCATAAATACGAAAAGGTATTTTTTTTATATTTTAGTTACTTCAGCTTTGCGGGATTACCAACTGATCTGTTAAAGCCATATTTCATATTTTTGATAAGAGGTTATTTTTAGCTTTATAAGTAGTACTTATAACGGACTGATTTTATTTAACTGTGATGTTTAAGTATTACCTCCTTTGAAATAATATTTTTAATAATGTTTAATTGTACTCTGCTGTCGTGCTTTATTTAATAAAAATAATTATAATGTAGGCTACTTGGTACTAAATGAAAACGTGTGTTTTATTTATCGACCTGAGTTAGCCTTGACAGTCATCTATAAGCATTATTATTTAATTTATTTAATATCTATAATATGTTGAGCACCCCTAACTGCCAGCCGTTTCAACGGGCTAAGAACGATATATTTTAATTGAAAAATGTATTTTTCTTGCTTTTAGAATGCGAATTTTTAATGTAACTCATTTCCAGGTTATTTAGGTTATTTATGCAGAAGGTTTATTGATCACCACAAGCATAATGACTATGAATACGATTTTAGTGATTATATCAATCTTACCCCTTCAGCATTTCATCTTTCCCCTACATATTTTTTTTTCTTATGACCAACTTTACTAACGTATTTTTTATAAAATATTGTTTCAAAAAGATTACTGTCAACATTATAGAAACAAGTTGACTATACATTTTTACCCAAAACATCGTTTTCTGCAATTGCCTTAAATTCTTTTGTTTTAAAACAGTTTAACTATCAACACTGTTTATCTCATCATAAAAAAAAGTTAAAAAACTAAAACCCAACTACGACAAAAAGCGACGCTGAAAAAGTATAAAACAAGATTTTCAGAATACTGAACTGAACAAAGTTGCTAATGTAGTTGCAAGTAAATGGACACAGTAGTAATGTCATACAATACTATTCTGAAGTATGCAATATTCACTAAGTAGAGATAAATTTTCATGCTTAAAAGGCGTAGTCACACATTACATATACCTACCTACCGTAGCACTTTGACAACGTGTGACTACGCCTTTCCGTTCTTCCGTTCTTTTCGTAGTTGGGTTTTAGTTAAAAAACTAAAACCCAACTACGACAAAAAACGACGCTGAAAAAGTATAAAACAAGATTTTCAGAATACTGAACTGAACAAAGTACAAATAAAAAAAAGTTAAAAAACTTTTTATTATTTGTACTATTTTGGTGTTAAAGTGTATTTGTGGTGCATATTATTAACAAAAGTTAAACTGATTAACTAAAAACTAGGTACTTGACATATTACATCTACACGCACATATAACAACATAAGCCCGAAGGCATATAGTGCAGAGGCCTTTTTATGGGAGATTTAGCCAGTTATCACACTGTTTCCGCCTTCACCGCGTGGAGTTTCCCAGCAGTAGACTCCCAGCTTATGTCGTTTTCATTAGTGCATTACATATTCTAATAATGTTCACACTGCTCTACATTGCATAAAGCGATTCACAGTTCCCGTGATCCGCGTTTTACTCTTATCGCTCATATTTAACATCATTAAAGCATTCTTGTAATTATGTACAAGCATAAAGCACTCGTGAAGCTCTTTCACGTGATACCAAACACGGTATATTTATTTTAATTTTATATTAACATAGAACTTTTTGTCCGCTAGAGGGCGCAATACTAAATTTAGTGACAAGCTTTATAGCTCATAACTAACAGAATATCAAGGCCCTTCTAATGGTACTGCAGTGGTCTTATTCTGATAAGTAAAGAAGCTATGAACGAAAAGATGTGAATTATATGCAACCAGCCCATGAATACAGGTAAAGTCACACGCAAATGCTAGCAATATATATATATTCAAAATGTACAAGTAAAGCGCTTTCAAATGATACCAAACACGGCATATTTATCTTAACTTAATTTTTTTACTCTGTATGTTTTGTCCGCTAGAGGGCGCCACAGTAGATTTTGTGAAACCCCATATAGCCTATAACCAGCGGACAATTAAGACGTTTCTAATGATATATCATTTGTCGAATTCTGATAAGTAGTTTAGAAGTTACGAGGGAACAGATGAACATACATACATACATACATAGCCTGTCAAAATCATAACCCTCCTTTTGCTTTGCCGTAGTCGGGTAAAAAATGCATTCCGTCTTACCCCCACTCACCCTACTACATCTATGGATCATACTTACTATACTCTTTGATCTATGGCATAATCTATGGATAAAAGATGGTTGAATCAGTTGAATGGTTGATTAATATTTAAAAAATGATTATTATTTGATTGGTTGTTTAATGTTTTTATGTGAGGAAATACTTGGTTTTATATCGCAATCATGTCGGTGGAAAAAGCTGAGATGGAGACGTTTCTCGGTAGATGTAGGTGTTGTCTCTCCTATAACTGCTTAAAAAATATGTGGGAAGAACATCAATTTGAAGGAGAAGTAGAAATCTACGGCGAGATGCTTGTACAATGTTTTGCACTGACTGTGAGTTACTAGCCCCGCACGATGATATTGCGATTGGCGGCCATCTTGGTGACGTAGTCGAACTCGCACCATCGGTACCGTTCGCAAGTTCAGTCCGCGCTTACCCACTTACGCACATCGAATATTTTTGTTAGCTTTTTGTTTTTGTTATCCTGTTTTATTGTTTTTCTTGAGTTTTGTTGTTTAGTTTTGTTAACTGTTACTCGTTAAAATGAGTAAGAAATTAATTAACAGTCGTGCTCGTGAAATTATAATTAAAGTGGACAATTATTTTGACTGTAAGTTAGTTCTTGAAAGTATAAACCGTGCTAAAAAAAAGTGCTTCGGACACTACTGAGGATATTTTAATACCGAAGCAACTGCTAATAGTTATCAAAAATATTTTGCAAAATTCTACCAAAGTCACGGAGCGTGTGGCATGTGCCACACAGAAACAGCCAGTGGCAGCAAAATAAGAACTCCCTCTAAAGGAAAAAGGCAAAAAAAGGAATATTTCGACGGGTGTCCTTAACAGCTTTAAGAAATATTATACATTCAATGTATATGGTGAGGAGAGAAATACCCACAATGCGCAAAATATTGGCGGCTTCAAAAGTAGACCTAATTATACTGGTAGTGAAACTACTTTAAGAAAAATAATTAAATGTGTTTTAGACTACCAATTTAAAAGATGCTACCAAAAAAGACTGGCTCTAATTGAAAGACCCCAAATTCAAGCGTGGATGGCTAAATATTTACGACGTATGAAAGAAAACGACTCGCTTGGTAATAACGATAGACCCTTTATTTATCTCGACGAAACGTGGATACACGCACACTACACGGTAACAAAATGTTGACAAACAGCAACCGATGTCGGAGTGAGACGGAACGACAGCCCTGGCCGCCGATGGATAATAGTTCACGCGGGAAGTTAAAGCGGTTTTGTTGACAAAGCCTTTTTAATGTTTAAAGCAGACACCAAAACAGGGGATTACTATGATTAAATGAATTTCACCAAGTGGCTTACAGAAAAATTAGTACCCAACATACCACGCAACTCCATAATTGTGATGGACAACGCCCCTTATCACAGTAGGGAAGAGAATAGGCCACCAAGTATGAACAATAAAAAACAGTTGATGGTTGAGTGGCTACAAGCTCACAACATCGACTTTCCCAACGACAGTACAAAACCTGAACTGTATTTATTAATTGAATGGCACAGACCGCGAAAAATTATACAATTGAAAATTTATTAGCTGGCAATGGCCATGAGGTCGTTAGATTACCACCCTACAACTGCGACCTCAACCCCATTGAGTACATCTGTAACCTGGTAAAGATGAAGAATGTGGAGCAGTTGGAAATTCGCATTGAAGCTCTGACGTTGGAGGCGTTGGCGTCAATAACTCCAGATGACTGGCGAAAGGAAGTCAATCATGTTAAACGGCTTGAAGAGGAATATTGGAATAAAGATCGAATAACTGACGAGTTATTTGTCATAAATACGGCAGACGACAGTGAATCGGAAACGACAGACACAGAAAGCAGTTCTGATTCGGAAGACTATATGAGTAGGTTAAGATTGTTTTGAATTATATATAAATATTTTTTTACATACTATCCTGGTTTTATTTATAAGCTGATACATGTATGTAGTAATTAAAACATGACTGCTACACACTGTGGACTCTGGTTCAATTCCCGCTCGCAAATTAACAGAAATGTAATTAGAAAAAATTAGTATACATGTAAGAAAGATATACGAATAAGTATATTTTTCTTACGTCTTTAAGAATTATTTCCTTGAAATTTTTAATAATGAAAGTTTATTTGTCAGAATATGGGTGAGTAGGTATAAAGAGTGTATATACAATAAAATTATAAAATACAAATAAACCCTTAAACCCAGCTTATTAATTTTGCATTTAACATTCTTTTGCTAGCTGTCCTTTTGTGTGACAGATGACGTCACAAAGCTGTTATTGTGACAAGGTTCCATCGCAATATCATCGTGCGGGGCTTATACCTTTCTTGAGTTTTAATAGTGAGCCTATTTGCCCAATATTGTTTCATGACTTTGTTTCAAACTTGAGATTTAAATAAATTGTCTTGGCGCCAATACCCGAGATTTTGGAAGTTGGAATCCAAATAAATTTATTTATATTAACAATTTAATCAAAATTGCTGAGTCCGTACTGTACGGTTTGAGAGAAAAGTAAGTATATTTTTTTAAGTAAAATTGTTTTTATAAAATTACATTAATTACCTAAAACATAATTTCTAGGTTCTAAAATGTTTCACACACTACATGAATTTTATGTCAAAATAAACAAAGCTTAATAACAACAGTAACCTTTTAATACTCTCCTTTGCTTTGGAAGCAATGTTAATAAACACTTCCTCATCTTATGTGTAGTAAGAATAAGTACTTAATAATCCTTTTATCAATCAATTTAGGAGCCTTTTTCTTTATCAAATCTCAGTTATGTGGAGTATCTACCTCCACAACCCCAAGTAACTGGATAACAAAATACCTCTCGGTAAGCAATCACCACATTTGGGCTTCTAGAAAACTGTTCATAACAACGGTCAAAATTTACAAATGATAGTCTTATTTAATCTATGGTCACCCATCTGCTAACTGACCATGGCAAGCATAGACTAAAATGTTTATCTTAATATTGTTCTATGTCTGTACAGTGGGATCATTTGGACGAGCCAATGAAAGAGGATATGATATGTGAGCAGTGCGTCTGTCGGTTGCGAGATGCTTATGGTTTCAAGAGGGTGGTCTTGGAATCACAAGCGGAGCTGTTCCAACAGACAGATGCTGGTAATCTTTGTTTTGTTTATCTTTTATTCGAAGACGTTATAAAAATCAGCTGATTGCTGTGTAGGAACTTTTTACACTAAATTAATTGACAATAATGGACATAGGCCTCCCTCAAGCATTGTTCATTGGCTGTTCTGTATTTTTGTCTTAGTTGATTCTAATCATAAAAAAATTAAGTAATTTTATTTTTAAAAGTTTATACTACCCATTCAAAAACTCACATCTCTTATATTTAATAAAAACATATCTCCATTCACAAACGAAAATGATATAGGTATCAAAGAGGAAACATTAGATGAAGAATATCTCATAGAGATCTCAAACAAACATCCTGACAGCGAAGACACTGTTCAAATTATGCATGCTGAGACAGAATATACTATGGCAAACGAAAATGATATAGGTATCAAAGAGGAAAGACTAGATGAAGAATATCTCATAGAGATCTCAAACAAATATTCTGACAGCGAAGACACTGTCCAAATTATGCATGCTGAGACAGAATATACTATGGCAAACGAAAATGATATAGGTATCAAAGAGGAAAGACTTGATGAAGAATATCTCATCGAGATCTCAAACAAACATCCTGACAGCGAAGACACTGTCCAAATTATGCATGCTGAGACAGAATACACTATGGCAAACAAAAATGATATAGGTAACAAAGAGGAAAGACTAGATGAAGAATATCTCATAGAGATCTCAAACAAACATCCTGACAGCGAAGACACTGTCCAAATTATGTATGCTGAGACAGAATACACTATGGACACCACTGGCACAATAACAAGTGTTCAAGATGAGACAGAGTATGTAGAGGTTGAATATTTGGAAGAAGAAGACGCTGTTGAAGTAAATGATGCAGTTGATACTGGTGAGTTTGTATTGAATGTTAATGAGAGAGAATAAAATAATAAGTTCAGGTGTTTCTGTATGTTGCGTATGGGTGGGAAAATCAATTACTTGATCTACCCCAACTCCTCAAGAAAGGCCACAAACTCTTTGATGATATGAACTGACTTGCGGATGGTAAATGGTAACCGTTGTAGGTACATATTTTGCCCACTATGTGACCATTGGCTTTCGAATCTGAATATACCTTTTGTATTAGAAATCTTATACAGCTGCATAAACTTTAATGACACTTTTTAACCATTCCTTAAATCCACATTCTTGCTAATTCCAGACTCCTCACAACCAACAGGTCAGTCAAAACCCCCAAGTTGGCAAAAGCAACCGCGTAAACCAGATGACGAGGAAGCGCCGAAACGTAAATGGCCGAAAAAGATGCCCAAATCAGAACGGCACAAGACTTACAAACAGTACTCCGAGGGTGATTTACGCAAATGTTTGGAAGATGTTAGGAACAATGTACTGACAGCTGCTGAAGCGGCTTTAAAGTATGATATACCGAAGAAGACTATTTGTGCCAAGATCAAAATGTATCCTAACGGTGAGTGTTATATACATCTTTATACTAATTGCGTAACACACTTTACACGTATTGCTAATTCATTGCTTAATATGTTTGAGAAAAATGTCCTCTCAACCATGTAACTAAAGCAGTGAATGGTATTGAACTGTCAACATGAAAACTATTGCTACAGTTAGTGAGTTACACAACTACCTATTGCTTTTTTAATGTGCATTCAAGGTAGAACATGTCTCCTGCCAGGATTGTGGATTGTTCAAAAAAGATACTGTGTTCCTGTCACAGGCAAATAAGGAACACGGGATGGTTAGCTTCAGCTCCATCCCGAACGGGAAAACTCACACCCTTCTATTGTGACTGCACATTGTTGTACTACATCTTCTTCTTCAGCCTATAGAGGTCCACTGCTGGACAAAGGCCTCCCCAAGACTTTCCACAATGACCGGTCTTGTGCTGCCCGCATCCATCGGCTTCCCGCGACCTTCACCAGGTCCTCGGTCCACCTTGTTGGGGGCCTCCCTAGGCTGCGTTTTCCGGTACGTGTCCGCCATTTCAGAACCTTACTGCCCCATCGGTCATCGGTTCTACGAGCAATGTGCCCCGCCCACTGCCACTAAATTTTAGCGACTCTAAGACCTATGTCGCTGACTTTAGTTCTTCTGCGGTTTTCCTCATTTCTGATTCGATCACGCAGAGAAACTCCGAGCATAGCTCTTTCCATCGAGCCCTTTGTGTGACTGAGCCTTCGTATGACGCCCATTGTGAGCGACTACGTTTCAGTTCCGTAAGTCATCACTGGCACCACACACTGGTTAAAGACTTTAGTCTTGTGACACTGTGATATCTTGGACGACGAGAAGATGTAGCGTAGCTACTCGAACGCTGCCCAGCCGAGCTGGATTGGACGAGACGCCTCTTTCTCGAAGTTGGACTCGTCAACAACTTCGAGTGCAGAGCAACCAACTAGATTGGAGTGGGTGCGACAATACATTATCACGTGTCCAGTATTTTTAAGTAAATATTCTATGTACAAAACTTCAAAAAAAGATATAATAAAAAACCACAAAGTTATGAGCTTGTTATCCTACTTGGCTCTCCTAACAAAAATATGGTCAACGTTCCGCTCGGGCAGGCGAGCGGTGCAGTACTGTGATCTACCGTAAGCTGCGTGGCGCGCTCGGTAACCACACTGCAACCACACTGCAAGAATTTCTAAATGTATTTGGGAAAAAATAATATACAATATGTAAAGAAAATCCTGTCCGACCCTTAAATATAATAAAGGTTAGGAAATCATAAAATTTGAAATTTTGCATAATCATCATAGTAACAATACTAATTAATTTTGAAACAATCTTTTTTTTCCGCGAATTTACGCTAACTTCCCCAGGTATTAAAAAAAAAATGACAACACCGTTTTAGGCGGTATAACTGTCGGCTTTCCTTTCATTATTTTATTAGATTCTTTATTTCTTTGGCGGCGTCCCGCGTGAGCTTTGTCGGCGACGTAAAAGAAATAATTAGAGATACACTATTTTTGCGTAGTAACGTTTTTTTTATCGCTATTAATCGAAACTTGTATCTGGTTACATGATTTGTTGTAAAAACACAGATTACCCAATAGTAAAAGTACATTTGTTTGTTTATCGATTAATTACTAATAACATTATTATTACATAATTAATTGGTCTAGCTGCAATGCTTCGATGTCGCCTTCGGGTTGTGGAGGTCAGACGGCAGTCGCTTCACGGAAAATGTCGAAGTTTAGCCATTTCAGCACTTGGACTGGTAAAGCGGACCCCAGACTCCAAAGCTAAAAAAGCTTCGGATGCGACTTTGATTAACGCTGTGATGATGATGATGAACATTATTATAACATAAGTATAGTTATTAGTAAGTCGTAGTGGCCTAGTGGTTAAAACACCAGCCTCAAGTATGAGTGTGCGGGTTCGATTCCAGGTCAGGCAAGTACCAATGCAACTTTTCTAAAAAGTTATACATATGTACTTTCTAAGTGTATCTTGGACACCAATGACTGCAGGTGAAGGAAAACATCTTGAGGAAACCTGGACTTTATAAGTCCAACCCGCATTGAGCAAGTGTGGTGATTATCCTTCTCTGTATGAGAGGAGACCTGTACCTAGCAGTGGGACGATAAAAGGTTGATGATAATGATGAACACAAGTATTAGTAAACAGAAACGAGAAAGACTTATGAAACACAATTTTAGTAAAATTTTACAAATATTTTATCGGTCAATATCATCGATATTGAAACAAAAACTGAAATTAAAACTTTTGCATGATTTTCATTTACAGCAGTGTACCTAACTTGTTACGGACGACATCGCGTTGATTGTATAAAATATGTAAAATGTTGATAAGTAGTTTGTATAGCTAGAATAAGTATTAAAATGTAAGCTCTGATTTAATTGGTAGATAAAACGTATTGTGATTGGCTGTAAAGAGGTGCGACAGGGACTAGAAAGAGATAAAAACATCGCGTGATCAAAGCCGAATCAGGATTGGCTGATAAAAAAGCTCCATGTCGCGCCCCTGGCACAACTTGTACTCAGGTAGAAATATACTTAAGAAGGTGGGTTGCTCACAAAAATCGTGCACGCGCGCCCCCCTGACGCGAAACCCTTCCCCCGCGACCTGGTAGCGGACCTGTGAGCCCACTCCACCGGATTGACCTCACAGGTGAGCCGCACCCAGGTTACACGCGGCTCACCTGACCCAATAATACTGCACCCTCTACACACACTCGTCGCGTAGCGTATGCTAGGTTAATATAGGTACGCATACGCGGCGGCAGACAACCATCACAAAACAGTCGCCAAACACATACACGCGTACGCGCAGCGTGGGCCGCGGTACGCGTAATCACTGGGCGGTGTTACTCTACAATTCAATACCGCCCACACATACATCACGACCCCTTAGCCTGAAGTGGTTACCGTACATAGATGGTTTCTCAGGACGGGCGGGGGTTACATGTTACATCCGTAACTCTGTAGGAGCGTCGAGTCGGCACCACCTGTCGCTGGTCGTCCTCCGCTGGGCTTCCCTCAGGGCAACTGGGGGTCTCACCTGGCGGGGACTGACCGCCGGAGTGCCGTGAAGAAAGCAGGGTCGTGAGTGGGCCCTCTGGCGCGCCTACAGAATAACACAGAACAACCACTTACACAGACGCGCGCAACTCACGCGCGTAACATATCTCGTCAGGCCTTTGTTGCCGACCAAACGAAGGGCCCGTAGATACGGGCCGATTTAAATGACTCCGCGGCCGGGGGGCATAGCCCTGGGTCCGCTCGCCACGCCCCCTGACGGGGGCGTCGCGATTTCCCGAACGCAAAAATCGTGGATCAGCCAGTGGTCCAGAGCGGTCGTCCGGTTCGGAGCTCCCGGGTGCTCACCGAGACCAGCTAAGTCGCGCGGATCGCTCCGTTAGCTACTCGTCTGTGCCGGTGCCGAGTTCTGACCGGCACGGGCACAGGCGGGAGCCCTCGCCCCCGCCACCCGGCGGCCCGCCGCCGCCGTTGCGATCGCGGCAACCACGAACTAAATTTTAATTCCTATAAAGAGTGAACTTTTAATTTTAAAAACAATTTGATTTTAACTTTTTAATAATAGTGTTTGTTTGTGTTGTGTGTGAAGTTTTATCTGGCATAAATGCCGAAGAAACCCGGCGTACGCGGCTCTCTTGGCCGCGACACTGGGTCCGAAGATGCTCGTCCGGTGATGGACCGGGCGACATCGCTGCCCGAATTGGGCAGCGCAGTTTCTGCACCACTGCCCAGAACGGGCAACACGCCGTCCGCTCCGACACCGGCCGGGCAAACCACCCGTACCTCCCGGAGCAAAGAGGGCGGCACTAGTGCCGTGCCGGCGGTCGGCCCTCCGACGACACCGGCGCCTGCGCGCGTTGCGCCGGCGCCGTCGACGAGCCGGCAGCACGCGGTACCTGTCCGCCCAGCCGCATTCCGGCCGGTGCCTATACAGGCACCGGGACCGGTCCCTACCCAAGGACGCCCGCAACAAGCGCGTGCGCCCATGAAGCCAGTTCGCGAACCTATACCCGCGCGCACCGCCGGTGCAAACCCCCGCGACGCCCGCGTCTACCCACGCGCCCCCGTCGCGTCCAGCTGCGTCGCCGACGCAGCAGAGAACATCACCGCCCGCCCGAGCTGTGCCAGCTTCGACCCAAGCTGGGCCAGCTTCACGCACCGCCACATCCGCTACCCACAGCCTGCTGAGCAAGCTGGCGGGGCCGGCGGGGGCGGAGCGTGAGCGGCCGGCCAGCGCGGGCGACGCTCGTAGACCGGCGCAGATGGCGCCTGAGTCGCCGGCACCACCCAGAGGTGCCGCATTTGATTCTCCGGCAGTGCGATCGACGTGGTCGTCGTTAGCGGGCTCAAGTATGTCGCTCGCATCGGCAGAGTCTGATCAGGCAAGCCCACCACCATCCTCTCCGACGCCGTTGCTCGGCTTCGGATATGAGTTCGACCTCGGGGCCAGACCGCAGCGGCGTCGGAGGAGCACCGATGACTCCGCCACCGGCGAGGAAGCGGCGAAGCGATACTGCCTCGACCCACCGCGGCCACAGCGCGAACGCGCGCCGCGGGGTCGGGGCCCACCGGCTTCGCCCACCTTCGCCGAGACGGTTCGCCGTACGCCGCCGTGCTCGCCGGAACCATCGACTTCAGGGGTAAGTGCCGCTGCACTACCCCCAGCCCCCATGGCACCTCAGGCACAACATGATGCCCCCCCCGGCAACGCTTCGAAGAACAAACCGGGGAAGAAACTTCGATATCCTCCGCTGGTAGTGGAGAAGTTGCCGAACTGGGCGACCCATTTCCGGGCCCTCAGTGCAAAGTTGGGCCGGCCCCCAAATGCTCGCCCTTACGGGACGGGGGTGAGGTTCACCCCCGACACCGAGGACGAGTACAGGCTGGTCCAAAGATATCTGACGGGCCTGGAGAAAGAAGAAGGACTATCCTGGTTCGCCTACTCCCTGCCGGCGGACAAGAGCCTGAAGGTGGCCATTAGGAGGCTACCAGCAGATACCAACCCGAAGGAGATTGAGGAGGAGCTCCGGACGCTGGGATACCAGCCGGAGTACGTGCGCCACATCAAGGGCGCACAGGGAAGACCCGGCTGCGTGTTTCACGCGATTTTGAAGAGGACGCCAGACGTCCGGGCCATATTTGACACCACGGTGTTCATGTACATGCGTGGTGTCAAAATAGAGGCTTGGCGGGGGAAAAAAGGGTCCGCTCTGTGCCACAGGTGCCAGCGGTTCCGACACAGCTCGCACATGTGTCACCGCCCGCTCGCCTGTGTGAGATGCGGAGGCGAGCACGCGGCACGAGATTGCCCACGCCCACGGGAAGAACCGGCCACCTGCGCCAATTGCGGGGGGCCGCACCCCACGTGCAACACAAAGTGCCCCGCCTATATAAAAGAATTGAAGAACAGGCGAGCGGGGACCGCCGCCATTACCACTACCGCGCGCCAGGCCAGAGCGGCCGCAGAAAGGCCGCAAATGGTGGAAGCGGAAAAGGACGCCCCAACCCTCATGGCGGCGGCCAACGGGCCCTTTGAGAAGGCCCAAGCCTCCTCCTCCGGGCGGAGGAAAAACAGGCGCGGGGGCAAGAAAGGAAAGAAGCCCATGCCCCCAACTACCGAACAAGATATCCCTGCGGCCGCCCCTGCCTTTAAGAAGGTGCAGGTCGTGAAGGACGTACAAGCATCCGGTGCCGGCACAGTGCCGCGGCAGGACGCAGGAGCGCAACAAGAGGCTCCGAAAGCAAGCCGCGGCACCCCCGGCACAACAATAACAACCAAAGCGAAAAAAGACCAACCCGAGAAAAATGAATTCACGACCTGTGCCATCAAATTACTGATGGAGCTCATAAGAGCGATAAGGCAGGGACAGGATGTGGAGACGGTCATCCTCGATGGCCTATCCGCGCTTCTGAAGCTCTACCGTGGCTAGGCCACTGAGGGTGATCCACTGGAACGCCCGCGGCCTCAGGGATAAGGTCGCCCCCCTCCGCCACCTCCTTCGGGAACAATGGCGTCGTGGCGCTAATAAACGAGACTCACCTGGGACCAGAAGATAAGGTCAACTTCCCAGGGTATCTCGTTTATCGGAAAGACGAACGGTCGGCTGCCCACTTCCGGTACCGTGGTCTGGCGGTGCTGGTGAGGCGAAGGGTCGTCCACCAAGAGCTCCCCGTGCCGTCGTTGGGCGCCTTCTACGCGCTGGGTGTCCAACTGCATGTGACCGGCGAGGACATTGACATGTACGCATGTTATAAGCCGCCCAATGTCCCCCTTGACGTGACTGAGTTGAGGGGCCTGCTTTGCGGCTCACCGCGTGCCACTGTCCTCGCGGGCGACATGAACTGCAAGCACCCGGCGTGGAACTCGGCGCGCACAAACACGGGCGGCAGGCGACTCTTCGCGGACGCGAAAGCCTTCGGGTACTCGGTGTCCGGCCCGGAGACCCCCACCCACTACCCAGAGGCCCAGATGCTCATGCCGGACGTGCTGGACATTGTAGTACACCGAGGGCTGCGCTGTCAGATCACCCAACAGGTGATTGACGACGAGCTACAGTCAGACCATCAGCCTCTGCTCGTCGTCCTGTCAGGCATGCCGACCCGCCTGAAACCCCTAGCGCCACGTCGACGCATTGACTGGACAAAGTTCGCAGAGGAAGTAGAGGCCACCACGCCGGCTCGGCCCATTGCTACCGCCGCGGACTTTGACTCGATGGCGGACAATGTCACTGCTTGCATACAGAGCGCCTTACACTCGGCGACCAGCACACAGCCGCAGGGGAGAGTGCTGTTGCCGCCCCTGCCGGCGCGGCTCCACAGATTAATCGCCGAGAAGAGGCGACTACGCAAGCAGTGGCAGCAGCTAAGATGTCCGACACTGAAAACGCAGCTAAACCGTCTCGCGGAGAAGGTAAAGGCCGAGCTGAAGGCGCATACCGCCGCGGGCTGGGAAGAAAGAATTGAGGCCACCACGGAGAGTTGGCCCTCCCTGCACAAGTTGTGCCGCCAACTCAAGAGCACCCCAGCCCCGGTACGACCGCTGCTTACTAGCGACGGGGCCTTTAAATATGCCGCGGAGGACCGGGCGGAGGTCTTCGCTGAGCACCTGGAGCGTCAGTTCCGCCCCAACCCGACCAGCGACGCCGACCATGTCGCAGCAGTGGAGAAACACCTGGGAGACTACTTCGCAGTGCCGATAGCTCCCGATGAAGAGCCTGTATTCTTCTCGCCGGGCGCAGTCAGACGCGCCATCCTACACACTAAGCCTAAGAAGGCTCCCGGTGCTGACGGTATCACCAACACAGCGCTGCGCCATCTGCCGTACCGTATGGTGGCGGCGCTGGCGCGCCTGTTCCTTACTGTACCTTCCCCGCTGCGTGGAAGGAGGGGCGCGTCATCATGCTGCCCAAGGCGGGAAAAAACGTACTGAAGCCGGAGAGCTATCGGCCAATCACCTTGCTGCCGACAGTCTCCAAGGTGTTCGAAGCACTCCTGCTGCGACATCTCCAGCCGCATATCGCGCCGCGGCCCGAGCAATTCGGGTTCCGGGCGGAGCACAGCACGACGCTCCAGCTGTCGAGGGTGCTGCACCACGTCACAGCCGCTCTTAACAAGAAAGAGCGCGCTGTTGCAGTACTCCTGGACATGGAGAAGGCCTTCGACCGTGTATGGCATGACGGCCTGAGGTATAAACTGGCCACTTCAGGCGCGCCCCGTCGCGTAGTAAAGGTGGTCTCTACCTTCCTCTCCGACAGGACTTTCCGGGTGGTGGTTGACGGGACGCTATCCGCCCCCCGCCTTGTGCTCGCGGGTGTACCGCAGGGCAGCTGCTTATCGCCTGCGTGCTACTCACGTTACACCGACGACATCCCCACTACCTCGGAGGCGATGCTCGCGCTCTACGCTGACGACGCCGCGTACATCACTACATCGCTTAATGCGAAGTACGCGGCCGTCAAGATGCAGCGTGTGCTCGAGCTCCTTCCCGAGTGGCTCTCGAAGTGGCGGCTGTCGGTGAACGTGGGAAAAACGCAGGCGATTGTATTCGGGTATGCGTCCGTCCCACCACCAAGACTCTTGGGAGCCGCCGTCGAGTGGTCCTCCCGGGTGAAGTACCTGGGGGTGACGATCGACCGCCGGCTCACCATGGGGCCACACGTCCGCTCGGTCGCCGCACGGGGCAGGGTTGCCCGCCACCTGCTCAAACCAGTCCTCTCATCCTGCATCCCGGCGCGCGTCAAACTGGCCGTGTACAAGTTGTACATACGGCCAATACTGACGTACGCCGCTCCGGCATGGTTCGCCCTCACTAGCGAGGCGCACCGCAAGACGCTCCGCGCGCAAGAGAATCTTGCGCTGCGGACTATAGTTGCCGCTCCTCGCTATGTGAGGAACGATGTCATCCGGAGGGACCTCAGGCTTGAGAGCCTGGATGAGTTTGTGCGGCGCCTCGCGAAGGGTATGTTCGCGCGTGCCGACGCGTCCGAATTGACACATGTCAAAGACATCGCTCCCTGGCACGCGCGCCCCCCTGACGCGAAACCCTTCCCCCGCGACCTGGTAGCGGACCTGTGACCCCCTCCACCGGATTGACCTCACAGGTGAGCCGCACCCAGGTTACACGCGGCTCACCTGACCCAATAATACTGCACCCTGTACATTCACTCGTCGCGTAGCGTATGCTAGGTTAATATAGGTACGCATACGCGGCGGCAGACAATCACCACAAAACAGACGCCAAACATATACACGCGTACGCGCAGCGCGGGCCGCGGTACGCGTAATCACTGGGCGGTGTTACTCTACAGTTAAATACCGCCCACACATACATCACGACCCCTTAGCCTGAAGTGGTTACCGTACATAGATGGTTTCTCAGGACGGGCGGGGGTTACATGTTACATCCGTAACTCTGTAGGAGCGTCGAGTCGGCACCACCTGTCGCTGGTCGTCCTCTGCTGGGCTTCCCCCAGGGCAACTGGGGGTCTCACCTGGCAGGGACTGACCGCCGGAGTGCCGTGAAGAAAGCAGGGTCGTGAGTGGGCCCTGTGGCGCGCCTACAGAATAACACAGAACAACCACTTACACAGACGCGCGCAACTCACGCGCGTAACATATTTCGTCAGGCCTTTGTTGCCGACCTAATGAAGGGCCCGTAGTTACGGGCCGACTAAAATGACTCCGCGGCCGGGGGGCATAGCCCTGGATCCGCTCACCACGCCCCCTGACGGGGGCGTCGCGATTTCCCGAACGCAAAAATCGTAGTCAAGAGTGATCAGTGATCGGAATAGTCACCTGAACAAGAAGGATACCGAGTTAACCAGTGAGCAAGCCACCTATGGAGATATTGTGAAGGGTCAATAAAGATCGAAGAGTACGAAGGTGTTTCATTGAAGAGCACCACAACCCATGAAAATAACTACAGTCCACTACATCGTCTGGTCCTTCGAGAGCCGGATTACATCGTCTGGTCCTTCAGAAGCCGGATTACATCGTTGAATCCTACGAAACCGAATCGCCTGATACGTCGAGGTGCCACAAGAGGCTCAGCCATGGTCGTGACACGTAGCCAGATCGACGCAGCAGAGACGGCGGGACGGCGCCGGGAGTTGGAAATCATCGAGCAAGAACGGGCAAGGAGACTGTCACTGGATCCTCCAGCGTCACCTCAAGTGGAGGGACGCGCTACCACAGCGGACGTCGGGACCGCGGGGCCATCGTCAGAACGCAGACAGATGGTATCACCGCCGCGGTCAGTGAGATCGACGACGAGTGCGACGACGCGGATTAAGCTAGTGGAGCTAGAAGCAGCTGAAAGGCTAGCAGCAGCAATTAGAAGAAAAGAATTAGAAATAAAGGCGGATCTAGTAAGGAAAAGATTAGCCGCCGAGACGTCAATAATCCAGGACGAACAGGAGAGCGGCCACGAAGATGCGGAAGGACACCCACACCAAAAAGTGGATCAGTGGTTGCGCAACAACCCCAACGACCTACGGGGGGAGGAGGGTAGAGGCACAGATGCGAGAGAAGATAGAAAACAGATGCCACGTGGTCGGTCACCGACGCCAACGAAAGCCAGAAACAGCATCGAACAATTGGTTGCGACGCTGGAAAAGATGGCGAGACCAAGACTACGACACACGGATCTACCCGTTTTCTCCGGCGCAGTCAGCGAGTGGTTACCCTTCAAGGCATCGTACCACGACACGACCAGCATGTACAACGTGTCACCGGCAGAGAACCTCCAGCGGCTTAGAAGTTGCCTCAGGAACGAAGCACGAGACGTCGTAGTGGCCTTACTACATACGGCCACCGACTAAGACGTCATAATGAAGACTCTGGAACAATGCTTCGGGCGACCAGAAGTTATAATAGATAAGACGCTAGAAGATTTGAAGAGGATGCCGAAACCCAGTGCTAGTGCTAGTGACTTGAACAGTTTTGCGATTAAGATCCAGAACACAGTGTGTGTGTTAAAGACAATCGATCGCAAGGGGTACTTATATAATCCCTTGCTGACCCGTGAAGTGTTGGACAAATTGAGTCCCCACCTACGATCGCGGTGGTGTGACTTCGCGAGTGATAACGAAGGTTCACCGGAACCTGAGTTAGTGATGTAATCTCGTTTTCTGATGCGTGAAGCGGATAGGGCGTTGCGATACACATACGCCCCACCGACAAGTGCCACGGCCGTGAAGAAGGAAATAAGACCGGCCGTGACCCTAAATAGAAAGCGTAACGCAGAGGTATAAGAACAACAAAAATGACGTGATTGTCGTGATCAGCACCCCCGAAAACCCATTTCACGACACCCATGTCAAAATATCATAAAATTGTTGTCGGCCATCTTGGATTTCAAAAATTATGTGATTTTCGTGATCAGCACCCTCGAAAACCCATTCCACGACACCCATGTCGAAATATCATAAAATTGTTGTCGGCCATCTTGGATTTCAAAAATGACGTGATTTTCGTGATTTGCACCCCCGAAAACCCTTGTCACGAGACCTTTTTTTTTACATATTATAAACCAGCGCTTGACCGCAATCCTGCCTGATGGTAAGCAGTGACGCAATCGCTGATGGTAAAGCGCACTAGTTTATTAAGAGCCTATTCACTCTAGCCTTGAAGACACTCAAATTGTAGTCCGACGGAAACACCGCCGCGGGCAAATTGTTCCAGTCCCTCGATGTACGCGGTATAAAGGAGGAGGCGAAACGCTTCGTCCGGATCGTAGTGGTGTTAACAACGTAAGGGTGGAAACCAGCCGTACGACAGGTCGTCCGCTGGTGGAACGGAGATGGGGGAATTAAATCATGCAATTCCCTCGCACACTCCCCGAAATGCATCCTATAGAACACCGAAAGGCTGGCTACTCTACGCCTGTGCTCTAGGCTTTGGAGACCAACTCGTGTTAGATCAGGGTCACCAACCAGCCTCTTTGCACGTCTCTCCACTGAATCCAAAGTGGCCAGGTGACACTTGACAGCACCAGCCCAAATGTGGCTGCAGTACTCCACACACGAACGGACCTGTGCTTTGTATAACATTAGAAGCTGCCCAGGTGTGAAGTACTGCCGGACCTTTGCGATAACGCCAAGTTTCCTGGCAGCCACCTTGGCCTTGGACTCAATGAACCGCCCAAAGTTAAGGTTCGAGGAAATCTCAACTCCCAAAAGCTGAAGGCGGTCGGAACACTCCAAGGACACATTCTGAAAAGTAGGGGCCAAGGTGAACGGGCTCCTTTTGGCGGTGAAAAGACACGCCTGTGTTTTGGCGGCATTGAATGCTACAAGATTGGCATTGCCCCATTCGGAGACTGCCTGCAGTGCAACACTCGTTCGCTCAACCATGGCCTCTCTTTCGGACCGGATTGATTCCCTACTAGCCCGAGCATCCGGCAGGTATCTCTCTACAACTGTGCTGTCATCTGCATACCCATAGATACCGGGCATCAGCAGATTGTTAATATGCAGCAGGAACAGAGTTGCAGAGAGAACAGACCCCTGAGGAACACCGGCATTAGTTGACATGGGCTCAGAAGAGCATCCGTCGACAACAACTCGGAGGGACCGTTCAGTCAGGAAGTCTTTTACCCAGCCAGTCAGGCTAGGGGAAATGCCGTACGCTGGAAGCTTACTCAAAAGGCCAGCGTGCCATACCCAGTCGAAGGCCTTCGAGACATCAAGGGAGACAGCAATCGCTTCCCCATTCTTCTCGAGGGCCTCGCCCCACAAGTGAGTGGCATACACTAGTAGGTCCCCAGTTGACCGATTGCGGCGAAACCCGTACTGTCGGTCACTGAGGAGATCGTTACCTTCCAAGTATGCCAAGAGGCGCGAGTTCAATACGCGCTCCATAATTTTGCAAAGTATGGAGGTGATCGAAATCGACCGATAGTTGGCAGGATCGGCACGACTACCCTTCTTGGGCACGGGCTGCACGTTAGCAAGCTTCCAGGACTTGGGCACTATACCAGTCCTAAATGAGAGGCGATACAAGCGCGTCAATACGGGAGACAACTCGGGCGCACATGCTTTAAGAACAATCGCTGGTATACCATCCGGACCACTAGCCTTATTCACGTCCAGACGACACAGTACTCTCAGAACCTTCTTGTTTCTAATGCGAACCCCAGGCATTGAAGCTCCGCAATGAGGTAAATTAGGTGCAGTAGCACTGCCAGTATCAAGACGCGAATTATGGGCAAAGAGAGAAGCAAAGAGACCTGCTTTCTCTCTCATCGTATGAGCCAGTGTTCCATCAGGCCTAACCAGCGGAGGCAGTGAGGGCCGACAGAAGTTCGCCTCAACCGATTTGGCAAGGGACCAAAAAGATCTGCTACCGGATGGCTGCGCGGATAACTTGTTGCCAATATTTGTAATGCGGTCGAAGCGAGCCTTCTTGAGCGCCTTCTTGTAGGACTTGGCAGCACGGTTAAAGGCTCTTCTTTGAGCTTAGATCCGGAGCTCCGCGGTCACGAGCATCAACCCAGGCGAGAAATGCCGTGTGCTTACGCTGTTCAGCTTGGACACAATCAGCATTGAACCATGGGCGAGCCGAGCCACCGACGGGCACGTCATTGAATGGGATAAAATACTCCATAGCTTGACGCACCACATCGGTTATAGCGTCCGCACAGCTCGACGGATCATCAGAAGAGAAGCAGACCTGCTGCCAAGGATAAGACGCAAAGAAGTGGCGCATCTCATCCCAATCCGCTGACCTGTATCGCCACATTCGCCGTTCACCACGAGAGTCGTGATCTGGTGGGGAGAAGGACGATACAGACTTCACCAGACAGTGGTCTGAAGTTCCCAACGGTGAGGAAACTGTTACAACACATCTGTCCGGATCAGTGGTCAGCAGAAGGTCCAAACAGTTGGCAGAATGCCCAACTACATCAGGCACCCTAGTCGCTTGCTCTACCAGCTGGGAAAGGCCCATAGAAAGCGCGAAGTTTCGCGCTTCTCTCCCAG
Source organism: Sesamia nonagrioides (assembly GCA_017933935.1). NCBI lineage: Eukaryota > Metazoa > Arthropoda > Insecta > Lepidoptera > Noctuidae > Sesamia > Sesamia nonagrioides. The sequence continues at coordinate 317,336 of JADWQK010002441.1, forward strand.
CGTGGTCGGTCCTCTGGTATGGGGAGAGCCAGTCCTGGTGGCAGGCGTTGAAGTCCCCCAGAGCGACGAACTGAGCGTCAGGGTGCCGATGCAGCGCATTGTCAGCAGCCTCACTGAGGTGGTCAAATAAACGAGTTGTCTCCTGATCACCGCTGTGCAATCGGTAGACACAGGTGTAAACAATTTTGTCCACACCAGTGTCAACCAACAGCCATAGGGACGAGAAGTGAGGGTCTTCGAGGTGACGGAGGCGCCGGCAGCAGATGTCATTGCGGACATACACACAGACCCCGGCACGCTGCAGGAAATGATGCTCCAAAGAGTATCCCGGGTAGCCGAGGTATGCCGCATCAGTCGGATATCTGATCTGGGTCTCCGTCAAGAAAAGTAGGTGGGGCTTTTCAGTCTCAAGGTGGTGATGGACTGCATCGATATTGGAGTGCAAACCTCGGATGTTTGAGAGGTGCACTATGAACGAGAGGACGTGCGCCCGCTGTGCACACCTACTTTTCCTTTTGTAACCTTTCATAAGTTTATATACTGAGTGAATAGGAAGGAAGACGGCAGTTGAGTGAGGTGATGCAATGATAAACCCAACAATACGACCAACGATGCTGGGCCAGAGGGAGATTGTTCTGGAGACTGCGGGGACGCCCGAACCCCCCCAGGGATCGCCATCGGGTCCTCTCGTCCGGTCGCCAACCGGCACGATGGGGCCACCCTGAGATTTTTCGCAGTTGGCGGGGCAGCCTTTCACACTACTTGGGCCCCCAACTACCTGCGGTCGGCCAGCGGAGAACCGTGCTTCGGATCCCGCTACCCTCCACGGACAAACTCCCGACACAACACCATCTGGCGCATCGCACCCGGCACACTGCAACAACTGCTCAGACCCGTCCTCCGAACGGCTTCACCAGACATCATGCCTGAACACGACGAATCGCTTGGCGGCATGTCTTTGTCTGGTGGGTGGTAACTTACGCCGGCAGCCGATGTTATGGCCTACCACCGAGAAAAAATGTCACAATATCAAAATTGATGTCGGCCATCTTGGATTTCAAAAATCCAAGACGGCCAATCCAATCACGGCCTTCAAGCCACACCTCCGTGCCCGTCGGAGTGGGGAGCGTGAGGTTTTTTCGTTACGGAATTTCTGGATTCGGTCCCCGCGCTCAAGGCCCGCGATAGAAGCTATGCAATAGCTTAAAAACCGTGAAACTTCATTAGGTCTTAACGCTCCTTAAATATTACTACTACTTAAGAAGTCGGTGTATAAAAATAAACCTTAATGAAATCTGCATGAATTTTATTTTTGCTTCCACCATCCCATAAAGAGGTGTACAGACTATGCAGAAGCCTTCAGCCATGTAGCATTCATGCACCTTATTAGATTTAAGTAAGCTCGAAATCTGATCAGCCTTTTCCCAAATATGTTGAGGTCAACCTAAAGTCTAACCGAATGAGCTGAAAACCAGTATTTTACGTGAAGCGCATGCCTATAGGGCTCCACAAGTAACCTCTTAATAAGACTGGTCGACAATCTTTAGGACTTCTCATTACTAGCTCTACGAATGACAGCGATTGGATTGGACCTTGTCAATGAAGCGTTACATACAACTACGAACTTTATTCTAGTGCATAGTCCTAAAACAAATATAATGAATTGTTTCATTATAAGAATATGAACTATTTGCAAAAGTATAAAGTTAATATTCGTGTGAAATAAATGAAACTAAAATAATAACTTCAAAATAAATTTCTTTCAGCTGCCGAAATGGACTCGAACCGAGAGAAGATGTGCCAGCTCATCAAAGAAATCAAAGCCATATTAACATTCACAAACGCGACACCCTACAAATCGAAGAACGTTCGCTACTACTGCGCTTATTGCTCCACTGCCGGACCCTATTTCGAGGACCCAGACGACCTCCGAACTCATACAGGGATCGAACACTTTGGCCACAGAACAGAGAAGATAGAATACGCCATGCGACCTTATTGGATGAACGAGGTAATAAAACTTGACATTGAGAACCTTCTTTGTATTGTGTGCTGCGTAATCATCAACAATTGGAAGGAGATGTTCAAACATTTAAAAGATAAGCATAATGTAGTCTTAGATCAAGCGTATACTAGAGTCATTCCTTACGTTTTGAGGCCAGATCTTCAATGCGCGATGTGCAAAGAATCTTTCTCCAACTACCTTCATTTAGACGGTCACATGAACGCGCATTATAATAACTATGTATGCGATGACTGCGGAGAGACTTTTCTAGCCCACAACCGTTTAAAACAGCACGTAAAAATACATAATGTTGGAAAATTCGATTGTCGTTTATGCGACAAAGTCTTCACTCTAGAAAAATACCGGCGGAAACATGAAGATTTGGTTCATCAGCAGCTATCTAAGTTCAAGTGTATTTACTGCCCTGAGAAGTTCACAGGAGAGTACCTAAGGCATATCCATTGCCTAGAGAAGCATCCGGAGAAAATTAAAACGATAACCTGCGAGTACTGTGGGGATACCTTTACTTGGAAACATTACTATATGAGTCGTTGTAGAAGGAAACACGAAAACACAAAATCCTATGAATGCAACAAGTGTGATAGGAAATTCTATAGGAATTACGATCTGAAAGAGCACATGTCAAGACATGTAGGTACTAAGAATTTTGAGTGTCAAATTTGTCATAAGAAGTATGTGTCATTGAATTCTTTGAAGCAGCACGGGAAACAGCATAAGAAAAAGGATGAAGCGTGAAATTTTCACGATTTTCTAAAGTTTCGAAGTTGATGGACAACTAGCCTGAGGCTCAGATTAATCAAAGAAGAGTAAAGCACTAGTTTATTATTTCAATAATATACTTTATTATCATTGGCTTGAAAGTACAAAATAACGCGATCGATAACGTCTGAGCAGTTGTTGTGACGTCGACAGCGTGAATATTAGAACACCTTCGCACATTACAACATTAAAAATAAAATGAAATATTCGCCATTGTTGCGCCCGAGTTGTCTTATTGTAACTCGGGACATATTCGAAGTTTTCACTTGTTATTTAATTGTTAATAGTGTCTCGTACTCGCTGTAAAGATGTTTGTAAATAAATGAGGTTGATTTAGTATAAATAAGTACTGTTTATTGTAAACGATAGTCTATTCCAGTAAGACGCATTAAAAGTTGTGCCTGCAACTATCAATATTTTTTATTACGCCTTCATTCAATCTTGTTTAGGTGTTTATTATCATGTCTTCGTTTTACTATCAATCGGTGCGCCCCCACTTGACACTGCGCTCAGCACATGAATTGGAAAAAAGGTAAATACTTAGTGTAACAGCCTCCGTGACGTACCGGTAGCGAAGATCTTTATCTTTACGCAAGGATGCGCGGGTTCAATCCCCGCGCAGTACAAATATTTGTATGCATGAATATGAATATTTGCATTGGTCTGGTCGTGCCTCGGAAAGCACGCTAAGCCGTTGGTCCCGGTTACCATACGAACATCTAATGACAGTCGTTAGGGGTTGTAGGCGCCCTCAAAAAGTCCAGCAATTGGTCTAACTGCAATGCTGCGATATCGCCTTTGGGTTGTGGAGGTCGGCCGGCAGTCGCTTCACGGAAAATATCAAAGTTTAACCAAACCAGCAGTTAGACAGGTAAAGCGGACCACAGACTCCAAAACTGAAAAAGATACGACTGGGATTAACGCTAAGATGATAAGTATATAACTTAGTGTAGCAGTCGTATAAATATACGACAGACGCGGCCCGCACGAAAGTACTTGTCGTAAGTAAAAATCCTACTTAATTAGACCGTGACATCTTAGAAAGAAACAAATCTTTGACTGAGCCGAGACATGTCTGTTTTCTCAAAAAATGAATGATTTTGTTATATTAATTAATTTGTTGCAATATGTAACGGTTTCCTTAGAGAATGAATGGTCACACAATGGCAGATACGAAATACAGAGCGTTTTGGACACCTTAATCCATACTAATATTATAAATGCGAAAGTATCTCTGTCTCTGTCCGGCTTTCACGCTAAAACTACTGAACAGATTGTAATGAAATTTGGTACAACAGATAGTCTAGAGCATGAGAAAGGACATAGGCTATCAAACATCCCGCTATGACCAATAGGAGCAGAGCAGTAACAAAAAATGTTGCGAAAACGGGAGCAAACGCGGACGTACATATTGCTCACATTATTTTAACAGGCGCTTATTTTATATCAACTGAGTTCTTTCGATGCGAAGCTTACGCGGGTGAAACCGCGGGGCACAGCTAGTGTCAAATATGTAAAGGTTTAGATGACAGTTTTCAGGACGGCCGTTATAATGTGTACGATACAGGAACTGTTGGACGCTGGTTATGGTCACGAAGTCTGATTTAGATTATTATGGACACATCACCATCATCAAACTTTTTATCGTCCCACTGCTCGACACAGGTTTCTTCTTATACAAAGAAGGATTGAGCGTAATCACCAAGCTTGCTCAAAGCAGGTTGGCGATTTTAGACTTCGAAGTCCAGGTTTCTTAAAGATGATTTCTTTCACCTTTTAATCAGTCATTGTGTCCAAGATATACTTATTATGGACACGCTGAGAAGAAAATATAATCGAACCGCTCTTTTGTTTTTTATCCATAGTTTGAACCACAGATTACAGAATACCACATACAGATACCTAATGGTGAACAACAAAATGAGTTCAGCTCAATTCTGGCAGACCGTCGAGGAAAAAAGTTTCTTAAAGAGATCACTAGAGGGCCATCAGGGCGCGCTTGACCGGCCGGCTACTACCTTCATTTATGTCTTGTCTACATTGTCATATATACATCCATGCGTCGTGTATCGAGAAATACGCATTCTAAAAGAAGTTAACAGCAATATAACGGTTAGAAGACATCTTATCTTAACCTAAAAAAAATATGTTATGACAGGATTAATTGTGTACACTGCCATCTATTGTCCCGAGTGTAAAATAAAAAACATTGTCACTACTGAGCCCATTTTACCGTTTTGTTTAATTACGTTATTTATACATGTAAATATACGGAGTAGCATTAAATAAGTAAATTCAAATTGTTAAAAATATTAAAAAGGCTATAAACTGCACGTAACGGGTTTAAAATCGTTGCTAAGTTTTGCACCGCAACCTATGCTGCCATCTATTATCTTTTGATAAGAACTAAGAGTCTGTTGTGCGTGATGGGACCCCATGGTTTGAACCCACTGGCCCCGATTCCTATATAGTTAGTTTAGACCTGTCAAATTAGACTGCTCCTGACCTAAATTGAAGTATTTTTGGTCGCCATGTTTTTAATCGCGTGTCTATGGAATATCGTAATTAGACAGGATTAAACTAAAATGTTATCTTCTATCCTTTTCTTAATGAAATAGAAACACCGAACTTAGAATTTCTTTTCCGCATTGTTGCGTAAAGTTGCCCGTGAACATTCCCGTGTGAATCAAAAACGGGGCAGCCCTAGCAAGCCTCAAGGCTTTGTATTGGACAGCATGTTTGAGAAATTTATGTTACATTTACTCCATGGCGATGATAAGAGCAAGGAAGTTTCTATTTCCAGGACTTATGATCGTAGTTACAAACATACCGCTTCGGTATGCTTGAGGCTATTGCATCGGCAGGTTTGAGGATGTCGAGGCAACACTGCGGGTAGCTAATTCGGCTTGCTTAGTCTCCTCGTCATCCCTAAGAACGTTGCAGCATGCCGAGGCAGTTTCCGACAGTGTGCGCTTGCATGTCAATCAAAATCAAAATCGTTTATTTCAAATTAACCAACACTTGGTACTTTTGAATAGTCAATGTCGGTCAGTTCAAGAAAAGTGAAGCTAAATTGCACGTTCCAAAGCGTAGATCTCTATGGAGAAGAACGTGCAAGAAACTCCATGGACACTCTTTTAAAATCATAATATATGGGTTACATTCCTTCGTTACATATTTATGTTGCTTCTATCATGTGAGCACAATGTAAAATTAATTAAAATATAAAAATGAATTAAGCCCACTGGCAGCTAAGAGATGACCAGTCTCCACTGACGGCCCCCGTTCACGAGCATGACGCGCGCATCAGCCCCACTTAGCTCAACCATATTGAAGGGAACCAAATGACCCAACAACACGCGCCACCATCAGCAAGACATTTGAGTGAGCATGACAATGTAGGGATGCCGAAAGATCCTTTTTCTTGCCTATGCCGACAAATGAGCCGCGGGCCTAAGGGCGTTGAACTGCCGTTCGGCACATCTAGGCCACAGAGCTGTATGTATAAATCGTTGTGCAATAAACTGGAAACAATATTATAGAAAACGCAGGTCTTTCGGTCTGACTGCAGTTTAAGTAAGTGTCTTCAAGGCTGGAGTGAATAGGCTCTTAATAAACTACTTCGCTTTACCAGCAACCATTACATCACTGATTAACAACAGGCACTAGTCTATAACGTTACAAAAAAAAGGACGCGATGTGTTGGTTGCTATATGGTCGCCCAGAGATACGCAACGGAGCGCGATTCACTGTGATATTACTAAAGTAATTTAAAGGTCATAGGGTAGTTGCCCAAATCGTTAATAGTTGGTGTTATGTAAATGTATAAATAAATACACAAACGCTTGTTTATAATGTTGTTTTATTTATTTATATTACGCACAGTTTAGTTTATAATTGGGTTACACACTGATTTCCGATTTTTCTAATATATAAAATAATTACAATTTTATTATTGAAATAGTCGGCAGAAACAGTTACACAGCATAATGAACATATCACAGGCATCCTCTCCTCATGTATGGCTGACACATTGATAAAATATTAAACTAAGGTAGATAAGTCACCAGCGCACTGAAAATGAAGCGTACAAAAGGAGGTAAGTCCAGTATCTCGCTTTAGTCACTCTCGATACACTCGTAAAAACAAACGACAAACACTAACAGCGCAAACGACAAACTCTAGCCATCTTTTTCTTCTCTATGCTTTAAATTGCGCCCCATCTCATTCACACTGTACCAACGTGTGAAATGTACGCAGAATTAAAAATTTGCATGTGTGTGCTGTTGCTCCGATCAGCACATTTATTTTGGTTAATTTGTTAGAGCATATCATATCTGTTTAATATAACCTATTTTTAAGCGGTAAACACAAAATCACACCTCAATTGCGTAATTCACTCCCAATGTCATTCATTTTGAAATGTAATATTACTATTCCATTGCTCCACACGTTCGAAAAATATATCATATATCTGCTCAACTTTATTGCAATGAATGGTGTTGAACTGTCATATTTAAAGTCATCGATACTCATGGTTTGTTAAGCCTTGTTGGTTAAAGTGGAGGTAAATCCGTCAAACTTCAAAAGCTTGTTGCTCGAAAGATGACATGGCAATTCGTATTCTAATGACCTGGGGGCCTAGTAGGTATTAGTTTTCATTACGAGACTCGATCGTCGATACCGAGCGCGTTTGGCGCTCTCATTGGTTGAGAGTTGTTACAACCTTGAAGCGGGCCAATCGATGAGTCAGACGCGCTCGATATCGACGATCGGGTCTCGTAATGAAAACTCATACTAGACATACTGTTGTCATCTGTCGTCCTTTCATTCGTGTGAATCACTAAATTGTTGGACGACTTGCGGCTGCTCGTGATTCGACAAACCACGAGCCTTTTCACGCAATGGGAACTGCTCGAGCTGGACTTTCGTTAAGCCACTACAGGCAACACATCACTACCCCCGATTGGGTTGACAGCCACTGTGAGCCCCTCGGGCCCTCACGTAGACGCTACGTTATCATCGTGTTTGCGCGACGTATCCGTTCGAGTAAGGCCTATACCAGGCTGCCTATTGGAGCTAAAAAATTGATTATCACTATTGACTAGATACATAGCCCGAATTGCAACACTCAAGTGGCAGTGGGCCGGGCTCATTGCTCGTAGGACCGATGCCCGATGGGGCCAACGGGTTCTCGAGTATCGACCACGCACCGGAAGACGCAGCGTGGATAGGCCCTCGATAAGATGGACTGACGATCTGGTGGAGGTCGCGGGAAACCGCTGGATGCGGGAGGGGCAGGACCGGTCGTCCTATGTCCGGCAGTGGACGTCTTTCGGCTGAAATGATGATGAACCCCCGATTGGTCCGTGAGGCCGGCCTGCCACTTTGAGCTTCCTCAGGCCCTCACGTAGATGCTGCGTTATCATAGAGTTTGCGCGGCGTATACGTTCGACCAAGGCCTATTATACCAAACGTGAAGGGCGCCTATTAAGTCCCGTCTACACGCTCCGTCTTGCCTGGGCAACCCAGGCCTGTGCAGTCATGACTGTACAAAAGCCGGAACATTCGGGACTGCGCGCGCCATGGGCGTAGCCAAGCTGGGGCGCTTGCCCCACCCTGGTTCTGATCTATAAGGTGGCAAATTAAACAAAAAAAAAACGGGAGAGGGGGGGGATGAAAGGTTGACCGCTACCCCACCCTCAGCCCAAGGCTGGCTACACGCGCTTACCTGCGCAAACTGGTTTGCACATGCATGCTCGCAAATAAGACGGAACGTGTAGGCGGGGCATTAGGGCTCAATCCCCACCATTCTTAAAAAAAAAATGATTATCACTATTGACTAGACTATACTTTGAGTATTAAAGCCGACGTCAGACACTTCCATTTTGTTAATTTTTGCCGTTCATTCGGCATATTTCACTTGTCTGATATCGACTATATTGCCAGTGGAGTCGATTCAGCTGTTCACAAAATAAACTAAATTTAAATACTCATTTTCATTCATTTATCTATACTAACTAGCTGCCGACAGCGACTTCATTCGCGTGGAGTTAGTTATACTCCGTTCCCATTGGTACTCACTCGCTCCCACAGATACTCCATAGACAAAATTAGATGCGATCAACAAAATAGTAACCTACATTAGTTTAGGTCAGCTACCTGACTTGCCAGGACTAAACTTATATTTAATACTAGCTGCGCCACACGGTTTCGCACGGTTTTTTTTTATACTCCCCGCTCCTATTGGTCGCAGCGTGATGTTATATAGCCTAAAGCATTCCTGGATTAATGGGCTATCCAACGCAAAAAGATTTTTTAAATCACGCACGGAAAATGTTGAAGTTTAGCCATTTCAGCAGTTGGGACTGGTAAAGCGGACCCCAGACTCCAAGGCTAAAGAAGGTTTCGGATGCGACTGGGATTAACGCTGTGATGATGATGATGACAAGGAAATTGGCACCATTAGCTTATTACGTAACTTATCAACTATTCTGTAAATAGACATTTTGGTACACTCGGTCATTACCTACGTATCACTGTCGTTTAATACACCATTAAATCTTAAATGACGCTAAAATTCCTTTCAGGGATTAAGTAATCTTCGCCATTTATAATATTGCTCGTCAAAACATCTTATAATATATGGGCATACACCTTCCACAATAAATTCCCTAAAACCTAAATGATAGTGAAAATGCATCAAAATCTGTTGCGTAATTTATGAGCCAATGCGGTCCGAGGATGTTAGGGACCTCCGTAACCGTAACCGAAACTATCGGATCTTCTTCTTCTTCTGCCTATAGATGTCCACTGCTGGACAAAGGCCTCCCCCAAGGCTTTCCACGCCGACCGGTCTTGTGCTGCCCGCATTCATCGGCTTCCCGCGACCTTCAGTAGGTCATCAGTCCACCTTGTTGGGGGCCTCCCTACGCTGCGTCTTCCAGTACGTGGCCGCCACTCCAGAACCTACTGCCCCACAGGTCATCGGTTCTACGAGCAATGTGTCCTGCCCACTGCCACTTAAGTTTAGCGACTCGCAGAGCTATGTCGGTGACTTTGGTTCTTCTGCGGATCTCCTCATTTCTGATTCGATAACGCAGAGAAACTCCGAGCATAGCTCTTTCCATTGCCCTTTGTGTGACTCTGAGCCTTCGTATGAGGCCTATTGTGAGCGACCACGTTTCAGTTCCGTAAGTCATTACTGGCAACACACACTGGTCAAAGACTTTAGTGTTGAGACACTGTGGTATCTTGGACGACGAGAAGATATAGCGGATATCCGATCTAAAATAAAATACATAACCGTAATCGAATCCGAAAAAGTTTCGGGTAATATCGGATAGGGGCGGAGCCAAATTTCGACACGTTATGACAGGTTGTTTTGATCGGCCGGGCAGCGGCCGACACACGCGCGCGTTGTTTTTTTTCTTCTGTTGTCGGCTTATCATACTATCCGTAACCGAAAATACAAATAATTTCTATATCCGTATCCGAAATTTCATATCCCTAACATCCTTAATTCGGTCATATAGACTGACGCAAAAACTGACGTTAATTTAAAATATGTATAGATCCGGCAACTGGGTACAAATCCAGAATCCAGACTGCTACTGTGCAAACCTTCATAGATAACACTCAACTATACTTTGCCTTTCTTCGACCAGTGTGTGTCGCCAGTGATGACTTATGGAATTGAGACGTGGTCGCTAATAATGGCCTTATAAGAAGGCTCAAAGTCACTCAAAGGGCAATGGAGAGGGCTATGCTTGGGGTTTCATTGCGCGATCGAATAAGGAATGAGGAGATCCGCAGAAGAACGAGAGTAACCGACATAGCCCGAAGAATTGCAACACTAAAGTGGCAGTGGGCTGGACACATTGCCCGTAGGACCGATGCCCGATGGGGCCGACGGATTCTTGAGTGGCGACCACGTACCGGAAGACGTAGCGTGGGTAGGCCCCCGACAAGGTGGACCGACGACCTAGTGAAGGTCGCGGGAAACCGCTGGATGCGGGAGGCGCAGGACCGGTCGTCGTGGAGAACCTTGGGGGAGACCTATGTCCAGCAGTGGACGTCTTTCGGCTGAAATGATGATGATGATGATACGTTCCCTGACCAGCATCATTCATTTTGAAGCTTATGCTGATAATATTTTTATTCACTAGGTACTATTTATTGCTTAATAATAAGATCGATGACGCGATTACACTAATTCTCTGTTCATTCTATCCTCCGGACCGTCTGCGGAGGTCGCCCGCCTGTGTTTGTTCGCGGCGCCCCCAGTACATACTACCCGTGCGCGATAAGTTGGGACCTGAGTGCGGCGACGTTGAGAGATGAGATAATGTAAATAATAGATAAAATAAATGTATAAAATTAAACATTGTATTTTTATTCATTACAAAACCATAGTCAACACTTTCGGTGATACATAATTAAATACCTATCCTATGGGTCCTATTTTATTCAAATAGTGTGCACTCAGGTCCCAACTAATCGCGCACGGGTAGTACCTACCCATACTGCTCGTTATGGTCCCAAACCCCAAGCCATCAGTCAGCTGAACGCTCTACCTACTCAGGAGCCCGATGTTGAAATATTTATGTAAATCAGCAAATCTATTAGTATCTACAACATTATTTTAAGTTTAAGCGAAATCCGAAACACGTGTCCAGTATTTTTAGGTAAAGAATCTAGGTATAACCCGCGCAGATAAAGAAAAGATCTGAAAATGGCGGCGGGTACTTATGGTCCGGTTGACAAAACATGACATTGTTCAATCACAAACCAAAAGCTAAGATAGTAAAATGTCAAATTTCCATTGTAAATATTGTTATTTACAACGTAAATTTGACATTTTACTTGTTTGTGGTTGTGTTTGTTTTTATTGTTGTTTTTGTTGAGTTTGATTGTTCAAACTCAACACAACAAAATAACAGAGACTTTAGCGGAACGAAATTAACAATAACTCGGAGTGCGTCAAAGTAGCATCAGTAGTTTGGAAAGTGAATTCCTGATAGATGATTTTTTTTTTTTGCAGCGCTTACTTCACTGTGTGAGTATAGACAGCGATGGAGAGTGAGTGAGAACGCATGCGAGCGGACGCCATTTACAGATCTTTTCTTTATCTGCGCGGGTTATATGTACAAAATTTCAAAAAGTTATAATAAAAAACCACCAAGTTATGAGCTTGCTATTCTACTTGGTTGTCCCAACAAAAATATGGTCAACGGTGCATACGGGCGGGCGAGCGCGGGCGCTGACCTCTGGCGTCAGCTGTGATCTATCGTAACCTCTCGGTAACCCTTCTGAGGTCTCATTCTAATTGTATTTGTGAATACAATTGTATTTGTGAAAAAATATAACATGGTGTAAAACTGATTGGAATCGATTCAGTTGCTTATTCAACAATATTAACAAAAAATACCGTTGTACAGTATGTTAAATATTTGTATGAAGTTTTTTAGTTAAAAGTTATGTTATTGGCTTTATTCGCTCATTGGTATATTATGTAAGTGCAGCAATCAAAAAAATAAACAGCATATTGCTAATCAATCGATCCATATGTTTGAAAAATGTTTTTAGTCAACAACGTAAAAAACGCAATGTACATATGTCGTCGAACTGTCAGAATGAAATCCATTGCTACTGATAGTGTGCTGCACTGCAATTTTGTAACAGACAAATTTCAAAGATTTTGAAGGAAATTGTTGATCCATTCATATCAGCCCTGATTTCCTTCTTCAGAAACTAAAATAAATTTTCAGCGTCTCTTTTTAATCTATCTCATTAAGAAAAGGACTTTTTGACATTAATTTAGGACAAATTAGTCCGCGCCCAACGTAAATTGGTATATTTTTAGTAACCATGTTTTAATCGGTTCAAAACCCTCTATTTTATTAATAAATTTGACAGTACTAAATTAATACTGTATCTTGTTCTTTTCTAAATGAAATAAAACGAGACAAATATACTAAACTTAAATTTAGTTTAGTTTCTTAACAAGAAAATCGGCGACAATATTCATCATACATATTTGAAAAAAAAAAACAATCAATATCGAAAGTCAAAAATTACTAAAATGCTGCTTAAAGTAAATCAACTTCAAATGCTAATTGTGTTATGCAATTGAGTTATATCCTAAAAATAATTTAATGTCCATCATACAGGTTTATAAAAAATATTGAACACGTATTTTTTATTTTTTCTTTCATTCAAATACTTAGGAAGATATATCGATTTGAAATGTCGCATGACGTCACGCCGTGGTACAATACAAAAAACGGCGTGACGTAATTAGCCCCCACTCCGTAAGTTTAATACGCTGTATCTCAGTAGTTTTTGGTAATTTCGACAAAATAAAAAATACGGGTCTTAATTTGTTTTTGTTATTCATAAGACAAGACTAATTATTTCTTTGATTTTCATACCTTGGATACATCAATATCACAGCCCTACGAGTCCTCCTTCTCTCTCTTACTCTCGTCATTTTTATGCTTTTTTATATGCGTCGCAAGCGACCTATTCCTACCGTACGTCCTCTTACAAATTGGACATTCAAATTTCTGCGGACTCTGGTGTTTTATCATATGGTCCTTCAATTCGCTCTTAGTAAAACAAGCGTATGGGCATTCCGGGCATTTTATATTTCTGTTGTCCATATGACAACGTTTTACGTGTGCAGACAAACTGTATTTCCTATTAAACCCTTTGTCACATACATGGCATTTGTATAACAAAGGCGCTTCAGAATGAACATCAACCAAATGTTTTTCTCTAGTAAAGTGATCAATGAATTTCTCTGGACATTTCGTACATTTGATTTTCTTTATATTTTTGTGCACACCGTCGTAATGGAGATTGTACTTCAATTGTGTCCGAAAGCTCTTCTTGCACATTTCACAAACAATTTTTTTGTCTTTATGTTGGCTGTACTTGTGTACAGATAACCTGTGTTTAGTTATAAAACTAATACCACAGGCTTCGCAGTTAAAAGTCCCGAAATGACTGTTCATATGTTTTTCTATCATTTTAAAATTGTCGAACTGCTTTCCGCAGATTTGGCATTTAAAGTCCTTGTCTTTTAATTTAAAAGGAATCACTCGGTCCGCACTTGGGTATATTTTTCTTCCGTGCTTTTCAGTCAAATGAGTTTTTAAAACGTTGAGACTTCTTATTCTTTTTTTACAAAGTGTGCATTTTAGGTCTGTGATTTCGGCATACACCACGAATTCGTCAGCACTTAATTTCATGAGTAACTTGTAGATGCTTGCTTTTGAGTGCTTACTTTGGTGTTCCTTTAATTTCTCCATCTTGCATATTTCTTGGCAGTAGAAACATGGGTATCCTTTCTTCACTTTATTTTTGAAGGCAGTTGCATTGCTGTATTCGAAGATAGTGGTCGCGTTTATAGCGAGAGTTTGCTTAACGGACATGTCTATCCCTTTTAAGTCGGGTATCTTAAAGAACCATTCTATAGATTTTGGTTCAATTTTTTTGCCTGAAAGAGAGGGTAGGTGAATAATAAAATATTTTGTTCAGTGTCAGGATGTATGGTGAACAAAATATGATACACCGGTATACAGGTGTGTAGAAAACGGATGAAAATATGAGTTTCATTTGCAACCCTAACGTCCCCTTTTTGGGTGTACTCAGGCCTACAGGGTAATTGCGTAACACACACATAGGTTGCAATGGATTTCATGGTTGTTGAGCAGACACGTTTTTCGAACAAATGGGGCAATGGATTAGCAATATGTTTCGAAATGATTCCAAGTGATAGTAATAGTGTGTTACGCAATTATGGTGCTGGTCCTGACTGTGGCGAGCAATCGGTAGCTCACGGTCCGACAGGACTCAACTACCTAATATTTCTCGACCTTATGCCCCGTCTACCTGCGAGCATGCCTGTGCAAACCAGTTTGCGCAGGTAAGCGTGTGTGTGTGGACGGCAGGACGGTAGCGCGCGCTCTCCCGAATGTTCCGTCTTTTTTACAGTCATGATGACTGCACAGGCCTGGACTGCGCAGGCAAGACGGTGCGTGTAGACGGGACTTTAGAAGCATTAGGTCTAGAAGGTATGTAGATAATAGTATGGTATGGTAGATTAAGTGCTTAAGTGACGTTCTGTAATACGGACTTTAGGCTGTTAGGGCCAACAAGAACGTTTAAGCGCCTCAGCGCTTCTATTACAACCACGCAGATCGCAACATTTTTGACAGTGACGTGTATCGACCGATGATCAGTGCATAATGAGCGACAAACCAGTCAACAACACTTTAGTTAATTTTTTGTATTTTTCTCTAATATACAAGAGCCAAAGTACAAGAATTTGATTTGTCTCATTTTCTACGTCCTCGAAAGAAGACCTGCGCATTCATAGACATTATTGTTGTTCAGAAGTATTGTGAGCATAGTGTTGAGATTACGATTTTATGAAGGTAGTTGCAAAAAAGTTTTGTATTGTCTACCGCCGTACGGCGCATTTTTCGCGGTGAATAATGGGAAGCCGCGCCAGTAACAATCGAAAATTTTCTCTCATTTTTAATAGAACTTTTACTACAATAATCCCACTGCTGGGACTCAGGCCTCGTCTCTATGAGAGAGTGGGCCATAGTCCACCAAGAGGACCCATTGCGGGCTGGTGGATATCGCATGGCTTCAAATATCTGGTTTTATCTGGCTTTCTTACAATAATTTTCCTTCACCGTTTTGAGAGCAGCGTTGTGCCTGGTTGAGTATGAACCTACAACTCATAAATCGCGACCGTCCCCATTACCCCACCACTACTCTAGATAGAATTGATATTTAAACGTTGCCCGGTGCATTTAAATTCACAAACAACCAGGCCCCGTACAACTACCTGTAGGTCATAAAAATATTTTATTATAATACCCGCGACACAAGCCGCGCGGCGTGTCAACCGTGTCATCGATTAAAAACCGTTTCGTATAAAAAATAAATACTATGATAAAATCTACCTCGAAGTTTCTTCAAATGCTTGTCAAACATGGGGCAGATCGTGGCCAGTTCGCTCCGTTTCGGCAGCGGCCGTGGAGCGGACGTAAAGCGAGCCAATAGCTTTTGTTCTCCATCTATTATTTCACAAGGCTCGTCGTCCATGGCACTTGTGGTACTGATTGTTATAGAACTAATGGTACTTTCTGAAATATAACATTATATGCATTAATGAATAAGAAATAATAGAATAAGAAATGAGTACATAAGAGGAAGTCTGAAAGTGGCACCGGTAGCTGAAAAGTTGTGTGGAAATCGGTTGTCATGGTACGGGCATGTGTTACGGAGAAATGAGGAGAATGTCGTGAGGAGAGTTTTAATTATGAATGTTGATGGCTTTAAGAGTAGGGGAAGACCAAAGAAACGATGGATGGAATGTGTGAAGGATGATATGGCTAAGAAGGGGGTGACTGCCGAGATGGCTTCTGATAGGGATGTATGGAAGAAAAAGACATGTTGCGCCGACCCCAAATAAATTGGGACAAGGGCAAGAGAATGATGAATGATGATGCATTAATGTTATTATTAAATTTTATAAGGTAATGCTTTATCGCTTTCCCTCCTGATGGTAAGCGGTGATGCAATTTCTTTTTATATTATTATAAACTAGTGCTTGACTGTAATCCCGCCTGATGGTATGGTACGCTAGTTCATTAAGAGCCTATTCACTAAAAAAGAAACTGAGTGAACAGTTGAGCGAGGTGATGCTATGTTACTGCGCCAGAGAGAGATTGATCTGGAGACCCTCCACGACCACATTTGGCACACATCGCAAAACAACTGCTCAGACCCGTCCTCCTTACGGCTTCACCAGACATCATCAACACGTCGAATCGCTTTGCGGCAAGAGTTTGTCTGGTGGGTGGTAACTTATATGCAATCATTAATGGTAAAGAGCACTAATTTATAAAGAGCCTATTCACTCTAGCGTTGAAGACACTTAAATTGTAGTCAGACGAAAACACCGCCGCTCCCAAATTGTTCCAGTCCCTCGATGTAGGCGGTATAAAAGACGAGGCGAAACTCTTCCTCAGGATCGTAGCAGTGTCATCAACCTAGGAGTAGATACTCGCCATACGACGGGTCGTCCGACGATGGAACACCGATAGAATACCGAAAGACTAGCTACCCTGCGCTTATACTCTTGGATTTAGAGGCTTATTAGTAAGTCCCTAGTAGCTTCATCTGCCCTATGTTCTACTTTCCGTGAAAGTTTCGATAAATCCTTATTCCTTGTCCAAGGCCCATGTCCTAGGGTTAAAGATGGCATCAAAAGCAAAAATGTGGTTAAAATACCAATTATTTATTACAGCTACCAAAGATTACATCACTGCTTATCATCAAGCGGTCTTTTACAGACCACATTGAGCGAACTGTTAAAAAGGGTCATTTAAATATCCAATACTATTCCGTATAGTGTAAAACTAACAAAAAAATAGCAAAAGTAAAACTTACCACAGTCACAATCGCCAACTCCATCAACATCGTCATCGGTACCCACATCATCAGAGTCTGTGTATCCATTTTCTCTTGACTCATCAATCACCAGCTCATTTTCAGTGGAATCACTGGACCAACCTTCATCATCCTCATTCATTCGTTGCTCAATCATCTCTTCATATTTCTTTCGTTCATCATCATTCATTCTTTCACTATCACTACTTTCATCATTATCTATCCAATCACCATCACTAATCAAAGCATCATCATCAATATCTTGAGAACCGTCTAAACTGTCTGCAGGTTCTATGTCGCTATCTGGTTCATTTTCTACTTTAATTTCGGTTGTGAAGTTTTGTTGACCTATAATTAGACAAATTACAATTGTTTTAATGTTCGAGTAATTAATGCCGTATTCTAAATTGGAACCCAGTACAAGTCCTTCTCAGACTGGCGATTCATGGGCGCACCCAGCTTCTGCACTAGCATTCAGGTCTGGGGGGAGGGTAGTCAAATTTTTAGAGTGACTAATCTTTGTGCGCTATATTCACCGTATATTTTATCAGTGTCTATTTCGTGGTTTATTTAAAAGTTAGAGTTAGGTCCTCGTTTATACCTTGTTTAGTAATTTCAGTGAACAAGCAGCCGCTGCTGTGGTGTTTGATGTGCCACTTCTTCCTAGCGAAAGCAGAAGGAAGTGGTGAAGGGCGGGAGTTTTGTGGTACCGTCTTTTCTAATTCTGAGGTTCGAAAAATGCGCCAATTCTGAGCCTAATTTAAATGAAAGACTTTTACTTTCTTCAGTTATTTCTTTCAACTTTTTTATCGATTTACTTATTTTTTCATTGATAGTTCCTTAATGGTTTCAGTAAACCTGCACAATCTTGTATCAAATAATTAACTGCCTGTGCTATTTCCGCTATTTACGATCGGCATATACCACAAACAAAGGAAGAGCCCTTTGGAATGAAATGAAAAAGTTCATGAATAAACATACCATCAGCAAATTCAGACTCATTGTCCGGATCGCTCTTAAAAATGACGGCATTGAGCAGCTGCTGCTCACTAGCGACCACCATCATACGGAAACTGCTCGCATCACGCAAGCGAGTCACGCAGCGCGCACATATCAGCGGACTTATAAGATTGTGTGGAGATAACTGGAAGAGAAGAGACAGCATATTATAGCCTGTCAAATTAACATTAAGTACAGGAAGGATGACGGCAGTTGAGCGAGGTGATGCAATGTTAAACCCAAGACCAACACAACCAACGATGCTGCGCCAGAGGGAGATTGATCTGGAGACTCTCCACGACCAAACTCCAGACACAACAACATTTGGCGCAACAAACACAAACAACAACTTCATATGGCAGTAATATGTCTGCCGCAGCATTGCTGGATTTAAGGCAATCTCTAAAGTCTGTTGGCAATCATCGGGAGGACGGTGTTGGCGCTGCCCCGCTCCCTGTGCATCAGAGATGCACACCGCTTGCGCATTGTCGCGAAAAAAAAGAAATGGTTGAGAGAAACGTGCGTCACTTCCACGCAAACCATCTGTCGCTCAGCATTATGAAAAACGGAGCCCCAAAGCCTTTAGCGAAGCTGACCCCGAAGT
Source organism: Sesamia nonagrioides (assembly GCA_017933935.1). Taxonomy (NCBI): domain Eukaryota; kingdom Metazoa; phylum Arthropoda; class Insecta; order Lepidoptera; family Noctuidae; genus Sesamia; species Sesamia nonagrioides. The sequence goes on from JADWQK010002441.1 coordinate 336,199, forward strand.
AATGACGTCGTTCGGTGCAGCAAATGAAAACACCTGTCTGGGTCCGAAATCACGACTGGATGCAACACGTAGGGGCACGCCACACACAATAGCGGCGGTAAGTCCTGTCTTTGAGGAGTGGCTAGAGAAGCGCCACGGCGTCCTCACTTTTCACCTGAGGCAGGTCCTCACCGGACACGGCTATTTCTCACGTCTCTTGCCGCCGCAGGAAACGCCTTGATCGGGAGACAACATTCAACTCCCGGCCACCGTAGGCTCGGGCTTGCGGTACGGACCAGGCACGGGTCGACGCGCGCCTCAAAGAGATGTCAGCACATCGTGACGGGGTCCACGAAGAGCGATGCCTCCTGAGTCAGGGTAGCGGAGTGGTGAAAAAAAAGGCTCTCAAGGCTCTGGCGCACAGGTAAGTGAAGGAACACGGGTGGGTTTCAGACCCACAGAACACGTAAGTTGCCGCCGCCTTTACCACTGGGCCGTCACTGCCAAGTCATTTTGTAAACACTTCTCTGTGATAAGCACCACAGACAGTCCACTGAACATGGCCTGCATGGAAGATATTGATGGCATGGTGCATGAGCTGCTAAACTGCCCGGTGGTCGCCAAAGGCTGAACAGGGCAAAGTACTTCAGTTACCCAGGTAGGTACAATACGTAAGACAGCCTGTAATCTCAAGGCGTGGCTGGCCATCATTGAGGCGCTGATGTAGATCGTATGACCGATTTACCCACTTATGCAAAATATGCGCACTGTAGTGAAGTTGCAGACACCAGAGCGTATTACCTAAATTCATAAATCACCAAAACTATTCCGATTATATAATCTACTAATATAATGCCAATATCTTAACAATTGATAACACTTTCTGACTTCTGCATGTATGATCATTTCTTGTTGTAACCATTTGCATAAATGCACAGATCCTGCAGAGCGTTCTCATTTTAGCTGCATGGGTTCAAAACCATGTACATGTATGTACGAGTTTTCTGATAAGAATTTATTGAATAGCAATCAGGGGTTGTGATTTGTGCCTGGCAAGGTGGTTAAAACACCTGCCTCTCGAGTATGAATGTTGCGGATTCGATTCCAGGTCAGGCAAGTACCAATGTAACTTTTCTAAAATTATATGTACTTTCTAAGTATATCTTGGACACCAATGACTGAAGGTGAAGGAAAACATCTTGAGGAAACCTGGACTTTATAAGTTTGAAATCTCCAACCCGCATTGAGCAAGCGTGGTGATTACGCTCAATCCTTGTCTGTATGAGAGGAGACCTGTGCCCAGCAGTGGGACGATAAAAGGTTGATGATAATGATGAAGGTGGCAAAAAGCTCAACACCTATTACAGCCTGATTCAGACTTGTGCAGCAGAGGGGTGGTCACCACATGTTCCCTAAGGGTTTACTAGATTAAGCATTGGATATTTTCCAAACATTTGCCTTACAATACCTTGAGGAAAACCTTGTGTGATATTATGAATTATTTAATACAGTATTCTTATTCATCATCATCCCAGCGTTAATCCCAGTCGCATCCGAAGCCTTTTCAGCTTTGGAGTCTGGGGTTCGTCTTACCAGTCCAATTGCTGATATGGCTAAACTTCGACATTTTCTATGAAGCGACTGCCGTCTGACCTCCACAACCCGAAGGCGACATCGAAGCATTGCAGTTAGACAAATTGTAGTACTTTTGAGGGCTCCAACAACCCGTAACGACTGCCACTAGATGTTCGTAGGGCAACAGGGACCAACGGCTTAACATGCTTTCCGAGGCACGACCAGACCAGTACAAATATTCATATTCATGCATACAAATACTTGCACTGTGCGGGGATCGAACCCGCGCCACCTTGCGCAGCGGCGGTCTTACATAATAAAAGAACAGACATTTTTCTTTTTTAAAAAATGCTAAGAATTCTTCCTGTATTGTATGTTTACAAATTCACATACATAAACAGAAAGAGCCAGACCCGGAACAACTGCGAGTAGATGTGGAATGTGCCAACTACCAGTCCGATTTAAAAACTTATTTTTGTATTGTATAGCCACATTTTTCGGGAAGATGAAAGCTGTTTAACATCCTCCTAGGATCTATAAGGGACGATTAAAAAAAAGTTTGAAATAATGCTAAGCGAAAACGTAGTAATAACGCAAGCGGGTGATCAAATGCAAAGTCGCCAATCTGAATTACTTTTTTTAAAAATTGCGGCCGTTATTTAGTTATGGCAGCTCTCGACTTCTACGGGAACGAGGCGCAGATGTTAAAGTAAGTCTATTATACACACATCAAAAGTGTCTAGGGATCAAGCATTTTTATGCGGATTTCTTGAGATTGAGATGTGGCTTTGTAATAAATTTATGATTTTATAAATTTATATGGATCCTTTTTGGTGCATTTCATAATTTGAATCAGGAACTGTGAATCAAATTCGAGTAAAAGATGAAAATCAGCTGTCAATATTTTCCCTATAAAAACATACAACGCATTGAAGACATTATTAGTGCTACTGTTTCCCTACTACTGATTAAAACCAACGTTATTATGGAGCGGCGACGTCATTTAAGCAGGGAAGAAATGCTCAGAGCCGTGGGAATGATAGAAGCTGGTTCCCGGCAACGTACTGTGGCTTTAGCTCTGAATACAAGTCAGAGTGTTATCAGTCGACTTTGGACACGTTACCGAAGCACTGGTACCGTGGCTGAGCGCCATGGAGGACGGTATCGCTGCACCACACGGAGACAAGACCGATACATTCAAATCTTAACTCGAAGAGCTCCAACAATAACCGCCATGATGTTAGCCGTGAGGCTTCATCACTCTTCAGGGAACTTAATTAGCGACCAAACAGTCAGAAACCGCTTGCATGAAGTGAACCTTCATTCCCGAAGACCGCTACGGGTACCACCTATAGCAATGCACAATCGTAGGATTCGATATCAATGGGCTCTTGAACACAGAAATTGGGCAGAAGAACAATGGCGTTTCGTGTGCTTTTCTGATGAGTCTCGTTTTGGTATGAGACCGGATACAAGACGTATACGACACTGGAGAACCCCTGGACGCCAACAGCGATTAAAATCCTGCCAGGAAGTCCATCCTTATAGTGGTGGAACCATCATGGTATGGGCGGGTATTTGGATCGGCGGAAGAACTGAGTTGATTTGGATCAGAGGCAACCTCAACGCTCAAATTTATGCTGAAACGATTGTATCAGACGTCATCGTTCCTCTACAAGTGCAAATCGGTCCCTTATTTCAGTTAATGCATGATAATGCACGACCGCACACCGCAAGAGTTGTAAGACAGACTCTCGCCGCAGCTAACATCAATGTCCTGCCCTGGCCTGCTCAGTCGCCAGACTTGAACCCGATTGAGCATGCATGGGATATGCTACAGAGAAGAGCTCTGCCGAATATGGAGGGTATCCAGTCGCAAGAAGACCTTTTTTTGTTGTTGCAACGAACATGGGCGGCCATTCCACAGCGTGATTTGGATGAACTCATTTTGAGTATGCCAAACCGATGTTCTTGTGTTGTTAGTGTTCGCGGTAGAAACACGGATTATTAATTGTTTAAGTTACCCAATAAAATTTTAGAGAAAACTGTTATTTCAGTCTTTTTTTCGAACTTTTGTGTTAGTGGTTCAAATGTCAAATATCCCTTTATTAGGAAAATGGCAAATTTCTTTATTAATGCAAAGGTGACTTGGTTTATCGTTACTGTGACAAACGAAAACACTTTATTTGATGAATCCTTAAAGAAAATTTTAATTAATATCAATCAGGAGAAAAGTTATTGCAAAAATATATGTTGATCCCTAGACACTTTTGATGTGTGTAGATCAGGGTTGCGGGTTGGTTAAAAAAGAAACCGTGGCCCTGGCGCACAGGCAGGTGAAGGAACACGAGTGGGTTTTAGTCAGTAAAAGTCCGACACACTCTTCCGCTTCTCCTAGAGCGGGAGAGGTCATTTGATGATTTCTCATCCAAAACAAAAAAATAGTCTATTACTTAAAGATTTTTTTTATTATATTCGCACTAATAAATGGTTGCGTCTCAAGCAACTGTAGCGCAATACCATCATCTTATTTTGTAACGCAAAAAAACTGCAATTAATCGCCTACTTACAGTTAAATTAAAACATTCCAAGAAAATATCTTTGTAGACCTCTTTTATATAGTTGTAGTAGTATTCTTTCGTCACATCCCGATGCTGTCCATTAGCTAAACAACAGCGGCATTGTCCATACACTGTTGAGTCTACTTCCTCGACTTCCGAATTATTATTTATTGAAAACATTTTGAATATAAAAAGTAAACAGTGCGAAAGAAAATTGATTTTTATTTTGATGGGAAAATTGACACGTAACTTTTTTTTTATTAGATATGTGGCATGGCTCCTTGGCCTTTGTATCATGACATACGGATCGATGAACATGGATGTTCGATGTTGAATGCAAAAATATCACGCACGAGCACGACTCAACCCATGCAACTTAAGAAAACTATTCAATAAAAAAACAGCATTGAAATATTTGAGTACGGAGGACAGCAGGTCAGGCTACCCGAAACTGTCAAAAATTCCCAATCAACTCTGAGCCTTAACGCTTTAGATAAAGTTGAAAATGTAATAAAGAAATCTGATAGATTGTAGGTACAAACGACAGCAAAGCAAGCTGCTACAATCTGTCAGATTTCTTAATTAGATTTTCAAATTTATCTCTAGAGCATTAATGCTCAAGGTTTATTGGGAATATTTGGCAGTTTCGGGTAGCTTGACCTGCTGTCGTTCATACAAAGTAGCTTGTTGTGCTGCCGTCTGTATTATCGTGTCATCAACGCCCTCCGAGAGACCGTTTTCAAAAGCTGCCTCTACTATTTCTCAAAAACAATATCATGGCATGCGGGCATGACACTGTTTCTGACAAAAGCGGCGACTAGTGCTGTACTTTCTAGAAATATTTATTCGTTATATGCAGTTCGAGCGAAAAAGCAGAAAAGAAATTATTAAATCCGCTCGTCGGTAGATGTAAGTGGTGATCTTTGGTCCAGCTTTTGTTCAACCCAGAGTATAACAAAATAATAGGGAGATAGGGAGCTGCATCCACCCTGTGTATTGATAGTGATTCAGTTTTTATTTGATAAATAATACAGATAGTCTAAAATAGGCTAAGCTGGCATTTCGTCTCGAACAGTTAATTTGCAATATAACATCTCTAGTTGTTTTTTGGACAGAGAGGTGGAGGGACAGTAAGGAGGCCTTTGCCGAAAACTGGACATTAACTTTAATAACAATAGGGTTCATTATTGAGTGAGCCAGTTACTTCCAGCATTTAATCCATATGCTTATACAATATGTAAAGTAAACCCCGTCCGACCCATAAGGATAATAAAGGTTAGGTAAACACATGACCAAATAAACTATGAAATTTGACATAATCATCATAGTACAGTAATACCCCGACTTACGCGAATTCGGAGTTACGCGATTTACATAATTTTCTCGTCCATTCTTTTTTTTTTTGAACTCCGTGCAGCCATGGACAAGCGGCGGCGTTTGTTTCCGACTCCTCCCGCCCGCATTATTATTCGTTCAGTTTACAACAGGCACAGACGTGTAGTGCAGAATCGGCGCGTAGGTACATAAGTTACGATTTTGTGTTTTTTTGTGCGTTGTAAATTGTACCCCGACTTACGCGAATTCGACTTATGCGGATAGCGCTCAGTCCCACCCATCGCGTAAGTCCGGGGTATTACTGTACAATACTAATGATTTTTGAAATAATCTTTTTTCCGCGTATTATTTCAACTTCCCCAAAATTTGGTATTTTTTTAAAAAGTGACAACACTTTTTTTGACTGTATTATCACAGTCTAAAAATCGTACAGTCGTCCAACGAAGACGTTTAGACAGAGCAATCGTGCGGGGTGTGAGGGGCGAGACGCGGGTAAGCGGCACCCGAGCTGCGAACAAAACGATGTTCGTAGCTCGGTATCTATCATTAAGGGCTAACGCGTGTTTGTTTTTTATTTGTTTGTTTTATAATTTGATATGAGTGTCAATTTTGAGTATAATTGGGGTGCTTGTTACGAAAAAGCCACCCTTTTTGAAATCCAAGATGGCGGACGCCAATTTAAATGTATATTAATATGATATGGGTGTTAATTCCGAGGTGGATTGGGGTGCTGGTTACGAAAATGCCATCTAAATAACTTAAATCTGTCTCGAGTTGTTCACTTAGTAAAAATAGCAAATTAATTAAATATAATACAGCTATCGATGTTGATCTGCAATAAATAAATAATTTCATAAATATTGTTTATTTGTGAAAACCCTGGCCGATGCGTTACTGTCTAGACGATGTCGGCATTTTACACGAGATCAAAGGCGTCGACCTACTGTATGATTTTTATACTGTGGTATTATTATGAGCGAATAGCGTGGGAACGCGCATGTACAGCCTATCGCACATGTATTAATTTACCTCCTTTTGCGAAATAATATTTATTTTTAAGGTTTTTTTTTTAAGTTTTGCCCGGCTTTGTAGGCATTAGTAGAATCAGTAATCGATACCTAACAATACCTTCACGGATCGGACAGGGTTTTCTTAAGTACATATTACATAATGATGAGACAAAGGCCATAGTCCTCCCAATTTCAGGTAACCCATAGACCTAAATCTTACTTTTCATATCCTGCAATCATATAGCTTTACACCAACTGGGGATTGACCTTTGGTGCATTTGCATACTGCGCACAGGGATAATTGTCGATTCGTGTCTCATTTTTTTACAAACGCCTAAGGCCGGGTCTCCATCAAAGCAGAGATGGATGTGCTGTGCTGTGTGCTTGAAGAGATATTTTTCAACTCGGGAGACTCCACTAAAGCGGAAGTCTCACATCTCATCTTCAATGCGCGTCGTCCACGCATAGTTCACATTAGCGCTTCGATACACGCATGTGCGTACCCAGGTGGGGCAGGGCGAAACAGCTGCCCACCCCCCTAGAAATCTCGCAGAACATGTATTGAACTCCCCTCATTACTAAACAAAGTATAAACGAGGAGTTATCTCTAAAACCCCGGCCAGACTGTTGTAAACAAACCCTCCACATCGATCTCCACCGGCGGTTTACAACAGTGTAAACACTTGTTTGCAACAAAAATTCGTTTGACCTTCAACAACCTCTGTGGACGGGCGCGCGTTGCCAACCGCGTGTGCATTTCGCCGTTGTAAACACGTATTCCACAGTGTAAACGCATGTTGTAAACCACACAGGGTCAGTTGCGCAGCAGCTATCGTTGCGTCCGCACGTTACGCGCGCACGTATTACGAACTGAGTCGGCTAAAATGGCGTCTACGCGGGAAAAAGGATAAACAGATCATTGTACATTTTCATCAATTTCACCACAGACTAGGAGAATGGTGTATTCACCTACGGTAGGTTTCCCTTTTTAAATCCAGTCCCTCCCTTCCTCGTCTCATATCCAGACACCACATACTACCCAATTAACTCCATCAAGTGCTTCCTCCTCCTCAAACAACTCTGTTAACATTGAACAGCCACCTCGTTCTCTTTCGCAATATCCTCAGCAGTCACCTTTACAACATTCTTCCCAAATAACTGAACCGAATGTTTTGCCTTCCCCAAACTCGCCTCATATTCAATTACCTCCACCTCAATCGCCCGGTACCCAACACCCTCAGCAATCACCCGTACACTATTCCTCACAATTCTCGGAACAAACTACTACGCCCTCCACAAAACCAACGACTTCGCCAATAAACGTAATAGTTAATCAGGTAGTAATGTATGCAGAGGGTCCGGCTGGTGAAATTTTGAAGGAAATGTTGATTTTCAGAAAATAAATATTTTTTTTTAAACTTGCCTTTATTGTTTCTTTTAAAACTTTGTAAATTGCCCAACAAGTTTCAGGAATGATTTCCGCTAATAGTTCATGTGATATTATAGAGCTGTATCTCAGATCTCTATAACATGATCCAGAGGCTAGGTATCTGAGAGTGACTAATAGTCTTTCTTCAGCAGAAACAGCCTTCCTCAGATGCGTATTTTTTTTAGTTATAAATGGCCTCACCATTTCTAATAACTCATAGAATGTTTCCTTTTCCATTCTGAGAAAGTTGCGCAGGTCACCAAAATCAAGTAGATTCACTAAGTTTCATTCTTTCCTTAAGCCAACGCTTCATCCAAATTCTTTTCTTTTTTTCTTTTTTCTCCTCACTTGCGCACACAAGTGCTAATGGCACGCCAACTTTTTGAAGTTTAGTTAAATAAGGAGCCATATCGCAACGCGTGCTTCCAAACAAAGAATCGACAACAAACTGAGGTGAGAGCCTTGTTGTAAACAGTGTGGACGCAAACACCAACCGTGGGCTCCACAAACCTCCCACCAAGGTGACCCCTGTTGGAAGCTTGTTTAAAACAGTCTGGCACGGCCTTAACTTTAAAAAAAAAAATTGCCAAAAAACCGCGAGCGACTAGGGCGCACAAAGATAACCCACTCTAAAAATTTGACTTGCCCCCCCTAGGCCTGACTTGCCTTCCCCTGGGCCTGGCTTGCCCCAACCTAGGCCAGAAGCTGGGAACGCCCATGGACCGGATCCCCTTACGCCTTCGAGAAGGCTAGGACCCCAGGCAACCGATATTGTCAATTTGACATATACCGGTTGCCTGGAGTTCTGGCCCTTTTGCACATTAAAAAAGGAAGTGTTTTTTGCATCCCTAATACACATTATAGGTTTATCAATAAAACAACAAAATGTATACCAATATTTTATCAAAACAATCTACTGCAAATTGAACTCTAAATGATGCGTCTTCAAATGTCCCTTTAAGCTACATTTCTGAACAAACGCCTGCCCACAGACTGCACACGAGAATCGCCGATCATTATTATGTATCCTCATATGTTCTTTCAAAGTTTTCTTTCTAGCATAAGACTTCTTACAAACCGAACACTCGAATATTCGTTCTCCGTTATGCTTTATCATATGGACGCGAAGCTCGTTTTTGGTAAAACACTTATATGAACAAGTTTCACACTGATAATCTCGTTCCTCTAAATGGTCGCGTTTCATATGTCTAGATAAAGTGTAACGTCTGTCGAAACTTTTATCGCAAACATTACATTTGTATTTTAAGGGAGCCACTCCATGAGCTTCTACCAAATGCTTCTGCCTTCGAAAGTATTCAGCAAAGCGTTCAGGACACTTCGTACACTTAAACCGTTTCAGCAATTTGTGAACTGCATTGACATGGTTTGTAATTTTTTGCTGCGTAGTGAAAACTTTTCCGCACTGTTCGCACGGAAAGTTGCCCATTTTGTGCATGCTTTTCACGTGGACTTTGAGACGATATCTCGTTGCGAATCCCGTCCCGCATTCCTTGCAGACATAATTTCGGAAATGAACATTCATATGCCGTTCTATAGAGCCAAAAGTCTCGAAATTAAACCCACAAATTTGACACTCGTAAACACCACTCTGAACCAATTTGAAGGGGATAACCCTGTCAGTATATTCTAGATATAATTTCTTTTTATGAACGTTTATTAAATGGCTTTTAAACTCGTTAATAGTTGGTATATTTTGCTCACACAACGTGCATTTTAAGTCTGTAACATCGACGTAAACAACCAAACATTCTGCGCCGTAAGTTTTTAAGATTCTCTTTATTTCTGATTTCTTGTGCTGTTGCGTATGTTCACGTAGTTTGTCGAGATTTTCGAAGATATTTCGGCAGTAGAAGCAAGGGAAGCCGGTGCGACTTCTGCCCCTGAATGGAGTCACGTTGGAGCATTCTAGAATGGTGCCGGCGTTTTTTACGTGCGCTTGTTTTTCTGATATTAATAATCGGCGAGGATTGATCAAAAGTCGGCGGTTTTCTTGTTCTTCTATTAGTTTTAGGATGGTTTTTGGCAGTACTTTTATCTCTGCAACATAAAAAAAAAGTTTATATGTCTATAATTTTTTTTTACACTTGCCAGAATTTAAAAGGTACTTGTATTGTTTAAGGAGGTCTATTTTCAGTAGTTTTGAATAGTCTTTTTTAAATAGAATTATTAACATACAGCAAATAACTTATGTTCTATTGAACCTTATAATTTGACCTGACTAGTTTCGTTGTAGCAAATTCAATATTAGGAAGAGTGGAACCATACAATATAAAAAAATGACATTCTTATAACATATTAAGTCGATTGGCCTAATATACAACGTTATTTTTTGTCTAAGCGAAACCCGAAACACGTGTCCAGTATTTTTAAGTAAAGAATCTATGTACAAAATTTCAAAAAGATATCATGAAAAACCATAAACTTATGAGCTTGTTATCTTACTTGGTTGTCTTGGTTTACTGGGTTATAATACAGTACCTCACGGTAAGACTGGTTGGTCAGAATTTTGGGCATCTGACCACTGCACCCGTAACGACTGTCAGGGATTCACTTATCATCATCATCATCTCAGCGTTAATCACAGTCGCATCCGAAGCTTTTTTAGCTTTGGAGTCTGGGGTCCAGTTTACCAGTCTAACTGCTGACTTAGGCTAAACTTCCGATATTTTCCGAAGATTCTTTTATCTAAGATTCACTAATGACAGCCTGATAAGCAACTGTTTAGCTTGCTTTCCGAGGCACCGGAACCCTGTCGGTGTAGTAATTTAAAGATGGTCACCCATCCCTGGACGAACCGTAAGTGTAACTTAACCTGATTGACTGAATCGTCTGGCTGTTAATTATAACATAACATCCTCACAGGTCGACAGATTAGGTAAAGCTACAATGGCAGCGGTTGTTCCATTGACTGGCCTCGGAAACAGCAGAAGTTACCACCCACCAGACAAAGTCTTGCCGCCAAAAGATTCGTCGTATTCCGGCATGATGTTTGGTGAAGCCGTACGGAGAACGGGTCTGAGCAGTTGTGTTGCGATGTGTGCCGGGTACGGTGCGCCAAATGTTGTTAAGTCGGGAGTTTGGTCGTGGAGGATCTCCAGATCAAACTCCCTCTGACGCAGCATCGTTAATCGTGTTGTTAGGTTTAAGAATGCATCACCCCGCTCAACTGCCGCCTTCCTTCCTATTCACTCAGTTTTTTTGAGTGAATAGGCTCTTAATAAACTAGCGCGCTTACTATAAATGATTGCATCACTGCTTACCATTAGGTAGGATTGCGGTCAGTAGTTTATAGGTAATAGGGATGTATCCAAGGTATGAAAATCAAAAAAAAAAAATTAGTCCGTCTTATAGATAACTAGCTTTTCGCCCGCGGCTTCGCCCGCGTGGAGTTCCGTTATATCGGGCTTTTTAGATTTCCCTCGGGAATATCAAATTTTTCCGGGATAAAAGGTAGCCTATGTCCTTTCTCAGGGTCTAAAGATTGTCTGTGCCAAATTTCATCAAAATCGGTTGAGAGGTTTAAGCGGGAAAGCGTAACAGACAGACAGACAGATAAAGTTACTTTCGCATTTATATTACTTAAAAAAAAAATAAGACTCGTATTTTTTATTGTATCGAAATTACCAAAAACTACTGAGATATAGCGTATTAAAGTTACGGAGTGGGGGCTATTAACGTCACGCCGTGGTATATTTTGTACCACGGCGTGACGTCATGCGTATTTCAAATCAATATGTCTTCCTAAGCGGTCGAATAAAAGAAAAAATAAAAAATACATGTTCAATATTTTTTATAAATCTATCTGATGAACATTAAATTATTTTGTAGGATACAACCCAATTATAAAAAAGACGTTTAGCCGATAGCCTCTCTGGATCTTTCACAGTCGTTACGGGTAATCAAAAGCCCAAAGTTTTAAAATCAGTCTTACCAAGGTTATGCAGCAACTGGTTTGTGGGGGTCAGACTGGAATCTGACCAAAACGTAGTTGGGTAAAAGGTTAAGCAGGTGATGATTAAACACTGCAAAGTGCAACTTACCTTGGAGTACATCGAGTTGTCGGCAATACTCGGGACATATATCTGGCAGCGACTGTCGAGTTGGTAGTGGAGGAAGCTTAACGCGAGCGAATCGACCCAGCAACGCTGCCTCACCTTCTACCAAATCTGTAGAACCATCTGACCCGCAATCTAAGGACCGAAGAAACGAGAACTCTTTAATCAAGTCATTTATTCAAATTAGGCTGAGTACCAGCACTTTTTGGAAGTCAATACGTAAGTCAGTCCCCCAAAACGCCCGCCCTTGGCGCCCTGACGGGGATCATCACGGGCCACTGTTCGCTGAATAAGCATCTTCACACAAGAGGCATAACGCACAGCCCTCTGTGCAGAGCCTGCATAGAGGCTGACGAGACAGTTGCGCATGTACTCTTCGAATGAACAGGCTTCACCCAAATTAGAATCAAAACCATAGGGGCACCAAGATCTTACACAGATGTTACAAGTTCTCAACAGGCCAGGAGACGTAATGGGCTTCTGGAGGGAGGTGGGCTGGTTGGAATAACCGCCAAAGGCAGCCCTGGCCCACTGGAGGGACTGTGTGCGGAAACTAAATCCGTGACATAGAACGCCCGCCCTTAGCAACTTCCGATGGAAAGAAAAGCGGCGCACAAACTTCCCAGCAGCACAGCTGTCTGTTCGGTTAAAAAACACCTGACTTTATACAATACTATCCATTCACAGTAACAGTTTTCTCGGTGGTAGGCCATAACATCGGCTGCCGGCAGAAGTTACCACCCACCAGACAAAGTCTTGCCGCCAAGCGATTCGTCATGCTCCGGCATGATGTCTGGTGAAGCCGTACGGAGGACGGATCTGAGCAGTTGTGTTGCGTTGTGTGGCGGGTACGATGCGCCAAATGATGTTGTGTCGGGAGTTTAGTCGTGAAGAGTCTCCAGATCAATCTCCCTCTAGCGTAGCATCGTTTGGTAGTGTTGGTCTTGGGTTTAACATTGCATCACCTCGCTCAACTGCCATCATTCCTCCTATTCCTAAGTTTTTTAAGTGAATAGGCTTCATAAACTGGTGCGCTTTACCATCAACGATTGCATCACTGCTTACCATCGGGCGGGATTGCAGTCAAGCATTAGTTTATAATCATTAAAAAAAAAAACACAGATCATTAAATTATTTACCATATGCCAGCTAACCACGCCATTATGGCAGAGCAAAAAAAAAAAGAAAAAAAAACATTAATATAGAAATGGAAGTACATACTACTCGCGCGAGTTAACTGTGCACCTCGCTGGTCGAAGGTGACCCATCTACCGCTTCCCCGCGCGACTCCCCACATTCGCCGTAAGCGCTTGGTAGCGATAGCATCTTTGTTATAATAGGCTATTAATTAACAGTATGAACTTTTTTGTGATTATTTGCTATAAATGCATAAAATTAGGGTTCTTTATGTCATTTACATGGATTTTAATAATAAAAAAAAACAATTAATATACCCAAAAACACAAAAATATGTTTGACTTTTTTGCATCTCGCGCCACATTTGTGAAACGATCCGGATTGGCTAATGTCACGATGACGTCATACGCGCATCAGCACTTGTTGTTGTTCTATGTGTTCACAGGTGTTTTATCGATGTATTTGTACAACTCGGTACAGCACACCACTTGTAAACCATTTTATTAGATAAACAACAAACAAATAACAGATAAATACAAACACCACTGCGGAACCGAAAATCGTTTATATGCTTGTGACGTCACTTACAAGGCGCGACGCCATATTACTCAATAAAGCGTTTCGGCGGCTTATTTGAATTTTGAATTTTTATTTTCATGTTTCTTAGGAAATACGTATTTAAAATAATAAAAAATACTTTCGGTGAACTTCTTAACCGCAACCAAGGAATTCAAGATAGAAATATCTTGTCAAATATACAGTTTAAATACCCTGTTGTTATTACTGTTTCTGTGGAGTTTTTGGTTTGTTAAGTTTTCTTTTTGTTTTTCACATTTTCGACGCGTTAGTAAAGCCTGTTAGTTGCACCAACATTATATTTTAGTCCATATGTATCAATTTAATAACAAAACGTCATGAGTATAATGACCTAGTATTATGACGGTTTATCATCAAAACTACTTTTTATTAACATAAAAAAAATTGTAATTGGTTTTTTTTTTAACATAATTCTCATTGTTTGCAAACGCTACCGTCCGAATGACGTCACAGACCGAGATGTACAGTAAACTCGCGTGAGTTATAAGTAAAACTTATTAGCTAAAAAACCCAACTACGACAAAAAACGACGCTGGAAAAGTATAAAACAAGATTTTCAGAATACTGAACTGAACAAAGTTGCTAATGTAGTTGCAAGTAAATGGACACAGTAGACTCTACCAAGATGCCTTCGTTGTAAATTGTTACCAAAAAAGTTACCAAAGGTAACTCATATCCAGGTGCGAGTTCTTCAGCGGGTGAAACGATTTCTTGGGTAAGTAAGCACTGTCTCGCTAGAGCTTCAGATTTTCTTGTGATTTTTCGCCAGTGAGTGGGCCTATATGGTACAAGGAGACGGTGTGTGCATTTTTTTTTTAATCATTATAAACTAGCGCTTGACTGCAATCCCGCCTGATGGTAAGTAGTAATGCAATCGTTGATGGTAAAGCGCGCTAGTTAATTAAGCCTATTCACTTAAAAAAAGCTTAGTGAATAGGAAGGAAGACGGCAGTTGAGCGAAGTGATGCAATGTTAAACCCAAGAGCATGACCAACAATGCTGCACCAGAGGGAGACTGATGATAAACTCCCGACACAATAACATTTGGTGCATCGTACCCGGCACACATCGCAACACAATTGCTCAGACCCGTCCTCCGTACGGCTTCATATAGATAAGCTAGCAGAACGTTTCTTACCACTGGGAATGTAGTCGGCATCGCAATCCACGACATCTCTATCATCATCAAATTCATCCTTCACGTCTGATTGTCCATCCACGTTTACGTCAATTTGGCTGTCCAATATGTCCTCTTCGACATTCACTGGAATTATTGAAACACAATTTTTTCATCAACATCATCATCTCAGTGTTTATCCCAGTCGCTTATTCAGCTTTGGAGTCTGGGGTCCGCTTTACCAGTCTAACTGCTGATTTTGGCTAAACTACGCTGCTTTTCGTGAAACGACTGCCGTCTGACCTCCACAACCCGAAGGTGATATCGAAGCAGTTAGACCAAATGTTGAACATTTGAGGGCTCCAACAACCTGGAATGACTGCCACTAGATATTCGTATAGGAACCGGGACCAACGGCTTAACGTGCTTTCCGAGGCACGACCAGACCAGTGCAAATATTCATATTCATGCATACAAATTTAGCACTGCGCGGGGATCGAACCCGCGTCTCCTTTCGCAGCGGCCGCGTTCGCTACCGCAACGCCACGGAGGCTGTCGACCGCTACGTCACGTCAACACTCAAATACACACAAATTTACCTGTACAGACGACAGTACATTAAGCTACTACAATCTGTTAGATTTCTTTACTAGATTTTAAACTTTATCTCTAACGCTTTACGGCTCAAGATTGATGGGAAATATTTGACAGTTTCGGGTAGCTTGACCTGCTGTATAGTCCGTAAAACATGTGAATAGGGTAAATAATAAAAAAAAATTAAAACCCGTATTTTTGAGTTTGTCGAAATTACCAAAAACTATTGAAATGTAGTGTATTAAAGTTACGGAGTGGGGGCTAATTACGTCACCCCGTGGTATATTTTGTACCACGGCGTGACGTCATGCGACATGTTAAATCAATATATCTCCCTAAGTAAGTATTTGAATGAAAGAAAAAATAAAAAATATGTGTTCAATATTTTTAGGGTTCCGTTGCCAAATGGCAAAAAACGGAACCCTTATAGATTCGTCACGTCTGTCTGTCCGTCTGTCCGTCCGTATGTCACAGCCATTTTATTCTATAAAACTATAAGAGCTATACTGTTGAAACTTGGTAGGTTGATGCAAAAATAAAAAAAAATAATAAATATTGTCATCAAACACATATGTGTGGGGTATCTATGGATAGGTCTTCAAAAATGATATTGAAGTTTCAAAAACACTTTTTTTCTATACCGAACAGTTTGTGTGACAGACGCTTCCAAAGTGCAAAAAAGTTGGCCCCCACACCCCAAGCTTCTAAAATAAGAAAATGAGAAATCCAAAACATATGATGTACATTACTATAGAAACTACCAACGAAAATTGTTTTGAACGAGATCTAGTAAGTAGTGTTTCTTTTAATACTCGTAAATCGTAAACCGCTTATTACCGCGTAATCTTTCATAGAAATAACTTTTTTTTTTTTTTTTGGCAATGGAGTCTATGACGACTATTCTGCCAATGTCGAAGTGGGTTTGGACAAGACAGCAGTAAATTGAAAGATGGTTTTTACTTTCTAGCAGATAGGTTTTTAGTACCTGTAAAGACGAACACAATGTTAGTAAATAAATAAACAAAATAACTTTAAGGAAAGACGATAATTACCTATATAAATAATATTTAAATATGCCTAGTTTTATTATAATTTAATGTTATTGTTATTGAGAAAAGATGATAATATTTGGACTATTTTGGGGGAGAAATGGGTTAGCAAGGATCTAATGTTAATGGGAAGAGGGATTTTAATTTCGGACAGAGAGGAGTATAAATCGAAAGAGTTATTATTAAGTGGACAGCAGAAAAATATGTGTTCAAGAGTACCCTCATCTAAGCCACATTCACAAAGAGAGGTGTCGCGGATATGGATTTTATTTAAAAAAACTGGAGTACAGCAGTGACCAAGCCTAAGCCTGCATAGAGTGGAAACAGTTCTTTTACCAAGTTTCATGCATTTGAAAAACCAAGGTTTCCTCTGAAGTGTTGGTTGGACACTTGCATACCAAGCTCCCTTGCGTTTTGAACTGTTACACCATACAGTATCCCAAGTGGTATACAGCTTATCTTTAGTGCTGTTTTGAAGATCATAGTTATGAATAGTAAAATGTTTCATATCCACTGAGGCTGTTGTGGCATATTTTGCTAAGTTATCTGCATACTCATTCCCAACTATACCGGAATGGCTGGGTATCCAAACCAGTTCAATTATTAAACCCTGTGAGGAGCATTTTAGAAGAATATCCCTGATGTCTATAACAACTTGACTACATATCTTGGATTTAAGAGGGTTTTGAAGAACAGCCTGGATGCTGCTAAAAGAATCAGAGAATACTACAGAGTTTTTTATATTATGTGCTTGTATAAAACGGATGGCTTCCAGTATGGCAATACACTCTCCCGTAAATACTGATGCAGCTGGAGGACATTGAAAAAGTAGGGATATTTTTGAGTTCTGATAATAAACTCCCACTCCAGTATACCCAGACTTTGACTGCTTTGAAGCATCTGTGTAAAAATAATTCCAGCCTAGCCAATAGTTCTCAATAGCTAATGTGAATTCCTGTCGGGCAGTAGGGGAATTTTTATTAATGCCTAAATTAAGGATAGCATTAGGGGCAAAGAGACCGTTTCATATGAGGCTGCATACACTGGAAGGATGGGATATTGGGTCACAGGATGAGGTTGGTTCTTAAGTTCCCTATACCTATTTGATAGTAATGGTATGGGTTTGTTATTCCAGTAGGGAGAGGTGTTGATAACTGAGTCCAGTTCATCTAATATAGGGAGTAAGGGATGGGAGGACAAGGAGAATAATTTCGATAAAAACCGGTCAGCCAAATATTGTCTTCGAATATTCAAAGGAGGGTCTGCACATTCTACCTGAAGGGCGTTTATAGGGGAAGATTTCATGGCACCCAGAACGATCCTGAGACATTTGGATTGGATTTTATCCAGTTTTTTCAATGCTGCTTTGTTACACGGCTCCAAAATAAAGCAACAGTAGTCTAAGACGCTTCTAACTAGAGCGTTATAGATGAGCTTTAGGGTGTATGGATGTGCTCCCCACCAAACACCAGCCAAAGCCTTGAGTACTGATACCGACCTCTCACATTTTTGGACAGTGTTATTGATGTGATCTACACCAGTTAATTTAGAATCTAAGGTAACACCCAAGAATTTGGCTCCTACCTTAATAGGGATAGGCACTCCCTCAATATTTATATTAAGTTGTGGGATAAGCCGTTTCCGTGAGAAATAACTTAAATCCTTTAATTTCATAAATCAATGGTACGGAACCCTTTGTGAGTCCGACACGCACTTGGGCGGTTTTTTTTATAAATCTATCTGATGGACATTAAATTATTTTTAGGATACAACCCAATTACCCACATGCTTATTTGTAAATGTTGTGCAAGTGCAAATATATTTATTTTCTTTCTTTTGCTTTGAATATACAAAATTTTATTATCCATACCGTTAACAAACACTGTATCCTTGTCGTCTCCATTGACAGCTTGCAGCAACTGCCTCTCCGTGTTGACCACCATCATACGGAAGCTGGTAGCATCCCGGAGCCGTTGTACGCATGTTGTACATATAAGTGTAGTCAACACAGCATTTGTTGATAACTGTAACAGATTTACATACATCCTTACTAATATTATAAATGGGAAAGTGAGTTTATTTGTTTGTTCCGCTTTCACGCCGTAACTACTGAACTGATTGCTTTGAAATTTTGCAGGCGTAGAGTTAGAAGTCCGTATTAAATAACAGGCTAGTTTATATCCCAGTAAAATGTGATATTCCCAAGCGAAATCAAAAATATTGTTAGCTTCATACCAGTTCGGTGATAGATGGCGCTGTGTGTCGTTTAAAACAAGGTAATATATTTCAAACCAATCTAAACTTGCACATGTAAACTTTTAAGAGAATATGAGAGGGGCATTTAAAAAGCGCGTTATAACCAAATTCCACGCAGGCGAAGCTACGCGAGCTAGTGTTTAAATAAATATTAAATTGCCCCGTTAGTCTCAGGGTTGCAAGCACAACAGAAAACACAACAACATAGTTTTATGTAGTTATGTTCTATTTTATTTTCTATATGGATTTCTGTTGGCTGTTGTATATAGGCTTAGTGTGTAGTCACAATTATAGCATAAAACTTGTCTATTGGAATTTTGTTTATGCATTAGATAATTCGTATAACACTATAGCATCAATGAAGACAAAAATATTTACTAATAGGATATGATATGCTTGTTTTAACTGGGCAGGTCTCCCTAAATCCCTGTGGTTCTTTCCTCAAGACACTGATCTATATGGTACTCAGATAATCTGACCAAGACCTGGACTCTAAAAGAGACTAACATTTGTTTCGCGGTTTCTTCTCAAGTGAAGTCAGCTAGGTACTGTCGAATATGCACTGCAGATCATAAATTCACTTCAAAATTAAATAATACGAAAACAAAAGTCCCTACAGTAATTTAACACATCAAATTCAACGGTTGAAAGTTAATACTTACATATAAATTAAAAACTTCCATAAAAATATCGAAATAAACTTCGCGAATGCCATGATAATAGTGTTCTTTCATTAAATCTCTGTGTTGGCCCTTTGCTAAGCAACATCGGCACTCCCCATAGAACATATTACTTTTCTTATTCTCCATTGCTAATTATTTAGAAAATAAACAAACTTTTCATATTAAATCGAGGATGCTAACATGATTTGTTTGACATATTTGACATAATGACGTTTAAGTAAATTTGACATTTCGTTTTGTGTTAGTGATGGGACACGCACTACGCGGTTGATTCGATTCGTAAACACGGAATCTGTAGTTTATAACACTCCTGGTGGTAACTTCAATTTACATTGGATATCTTAACCAAGATTTATCAAATATCCAGGAGACATTATTGTGCGCAAGCAAATGTGCGCGTAAACACAGATGTACTCTACCAAATGTTCTGTTCCTTTCATAGTCCGATGCGATGACAATCCCTACAAATGGGGGGATATCAGAATCAGATGCAGGATTAACGCCTTTACGTGCTTTTCGAGGCCCAGCGTTAGTTAAATCGCCTACTTCCAAAGTCCAGGCTGTAGAAATAAAAAGAGAAGAGCTAGAGAATTAAAAATTGATGAAAAATTATAATGGAAGAATATGATAAAAGAAAACCAATTGACTTCAGAATTTAATCACGTTCCTCTTTATTTTTATTAAAGAAAATAAGGGAATGGGAATTCATCTATAAGGCTGACAAACTGGCGAACTTATTTGTCAACAGAATGTCTAGTTTATGCTTACTGAACAGAAATTCCTGATGGAAAACCCAAACACACTGCCAGATCTGGGAAAATCAAAATTGTTTATTTCAAATTAATCATCAGTTGCTGCTTTTGAATAGCCAATGTCGGTCAGTCCAAGAAAAGTGAAGCTAAATTGCACGTTCCAAAGCGTAGATCTCTATGGAGAAGAACGTGCAAGAAACTCCATGGACACTCTTTTAAAATCATAATATCAAATATGGGTTAAATTTCTACGTTAGGGACATATTTCTGTTGCTTCTATCATGTGACCACCAATGAACTCAGGGGCAGCAGTCTCGACGTTGCTATCGCAACATCACCATCATCATCAGCCTGTAGCCATTTAACTCGATTCTCGGAAACTGTCACTCCACCTAGCCTGAGAACGTCCCACCTTACATTTATACCAAAATACCAATCGTTAATTAATACTGAAAGTGATCGTTTGCCGTTACTATACTTACGACAAACGAAAGTCTACATCGGAGATACCGATATCGGTAGTGCAGCGAACAGAGATGCGATTTATTTGAAATACTTCTATATAAAATGCAAATACAAAATGCAAAATACCTATTTTGTATTTAAATGCTTTTTAGTAAAAAGCATTTTGTATTTTGTTTGAAATACCTTTCGAGATATATTTTGTATTTTTAATATTCATTTCAAAATACAAAATACTTTGTGATAAAGTTTAGCCAATATTACGAGTAAAACAAAATGAAATTTATGAGCGAATGACGTCTGTATTGCCATTATTCCATATTTTTACTTCTTCTCCTTCTTCTTTACGATCAAGTATTGAATACTACTTCAACTCTTGATCAATGGCCCCTGTGGAATAGTTACCACAATTTTGCCAATAACACGTGTAACGAATTATAGAAATTTTTTGAAAATTTGATTTCACAATAATGGCGGATATCGCCAATGACAGTTGAAAAAAAAACATTTTTTACTTCTTTGGTCAGGTTTTTTGGCGGGAAAGTCAAGCAGAGTGTCACGCTCATTTTTCATTGGACTTTTAAAATTATTTATAGTGTTGTTTACTAAATAAAAGCGCGTGATTTATGTAGTAAAAAGTGCATTCAGTGAATAATTTATAAAGAACATTGAAATATTGCAGCATAGTGGCCACATCATGACTTTACCCCAAACCCCTCCTATAGTGGGATTTTTAATTCGAGTCAGAAAAATGATAAGGGCAAGTGTCACTGATATGAATAAGGGTGACCCGCTACAATAGTGATGTTCGGCAATCAATAGACTTAGACATTTCTTCTTCTTCAGCCTATAGATGTCCACTGCTGAACAAAGGCCTCCCCGAGGCTTTCCACGATGAACGGTCTTGTGCTGCCCGCATCCATCGGCTTCCCGCGACCTTCACCAGGTCATCGGTCCACCTTATTGTTAGACATTTCATCATCAACCTTTTATCGTCCCACTGCTGGGCACAGGTCTCCTCTCATACAGGAAAGGATTGAGCATAATCATCACGCTTGTTCAATGCGGGTTGGCGATTTCAGACTTAAAGTCCAGGTTTCCTTAAGATGTTTTCCTTCACCTTCAGTCATTGGTGTCCAATATATACTTAGAAAGTACATATAACTTTAGAAAAGTTACATTGGTACTTGCCTGACCTGGAATCGAACCCGCGCACTCATACTTGAGAGGCTGGTGTTTTAACCACTAGGCCACCACGACATTTTTACATTTAGTCTTGCATTATTTCATTAGGTATCAAAGCGGTTTTTTATTGTAAATATGTAATACATACCGTATTTAACAATATGATTTTAGAAATATGGGCCTTACCAGCATATTAAACTCACTACAACATTATCACAAGAGCTGGGGAAAAAATGTTTAAAGAGATTCAGAGCAATTAAGAAATAATACAAATCATTTTATACGTTTTTATTCGTTACTTTTTTATTGATTACCACTCGAATCAGAATCGGTTACATTTATAAATTATGAATCCGCACATTCATCCATGATGTGGTCGAGTTGACACATTTCATCTTCAACTTTTATGGCATGATTGATGCACTTCTCCAATTTTCCGGTGTCAAGTTTTGTTTTTCCTGGCGACGTACTCCTTTGCTTGAGCCCAAACTAAGGTCCGTATTACAGAACGTCACTCAAAACTCAAGCTTTACTTAAGTCTCGATTCAAGCCACTTGATTGGTTAAAACTAGTTTTAAGTAATGTTTAAGCAGAGATCAATGCTTGAGTTTCCTTTTGGAATACGCACCTAACTCTATTAGGTTGAGCTCACAGTGATAGGGGACAGACGCAGGATTGTGGCACCGCGATTCAGCGGCCACTTCTTCCACAACATAGCGTTCGTAATTAGTTTTTGTTACAATAAACAGTTTTAATCTACCTACTGAAATTATTTATTTTATCATTATTTCAAATATAAACTGACTTTTGTTCCACCCTGTATTTTTATTTATATACATATACGCAATTTGAATTAAAAAGTGCAATCTAGACTAAGTTTTAAGTGTAAAATCTCGATTTACCACATCACTATTTATTTGGGACAAAAAACCTGCAACACTGGAGTTGTCATTTATCTGACTCGAATTAAAAATCATAATGTAGTCGGCTCACGCGGGAAACGAAAGGAGGTAGGTTAGTTAAGTCAGGATAAAAAGATATATAAAGGAAAAAATAGAAAAGGATAAACTTCCTCAAGTCCAGACTGTATGGCGTACCATGCCTTTGCCTTTTCCGTTTAGAAGTACGGAAAGAAGTGAACCAAAAAAAAATCAACCAAAACGACGAACATTCATTATATCTATAGATAAGAAACTATTTTATTTTGAAAATACCTATTTTGCATTTAGCATTTCAAATACAAAAAGCAAAACTATTTGGTATTTTGTATTTGAAATAGTAAATCTGAAAAGTATTTTGCATTTTGTATTTAAATGCTTTTTTAAAACCATTTTGTACATCTCTGGCAGCGAAGAGCTGATGATGAAGATGATGAATATGAGCGGAGAGCGCATTCATAGTTCGGTTTTTTCAAAGGCAAATTATGTGTTAGCCGTGACTAAACCTCCTTGAATGTAGGGAAAATTGCCTATAATTTACTTTAATTTAGTATGAATAATTATTTTCAACTACCAGCCATCCTGCAAAGATCCTCGCTCCACCTAGCCTGAGGGCGTCCCACCTTATGTTTAGGTACTGATACCAAAATACAAATAGAAGCAAAAAAATGATCGCTTGACGCTTGCCGTTACGGTTAACGGTGAAGGCTAAACTTCGAAGATAAGTGATATCCACCAACCTGCATTGAGGCCGCATGGTAGATTACAGCCCACTCCCTCTGATTCAGAGAAGGCCTGTGCATGGGCGTACCCAGCTTCTGGCCTGGGGATGGGGGGGCAAGTCAGGCCTAGGGGTGGACAAGTCAAGACTAAGGGTGGACAAGTCAAGACTAGGGGTAGACAAGTCAGGCCTAGGGCAAGTAAAATTTTTGAGTGAGTAATCTTTGTGCTCTATAGTCGGGCACAGTTTTTTGGCAATTACACCGTGTATTTCGTCCGTGTCAACTGCGTGGTTTATGGCTCATTTATACTTTGTTTAGTAATCAGAGGAGTTTATACATGTTCTGCGAGATTTTCGGGGGAGGGGGGAGGGGGGAGGAGCAACGTAAAACCCTCGATATTCGAGCTATCTCCAAATCGTCATAAGTTTGTTGACACTATACGCATTAACATTATGAAAAATATTAATAGACACAAAAGTTTTACATCAAAATAATTATTAGGGTTTATTTTGCAAAATAAAATAAATCAGAAATTATTAAATACAAGTGAATTGTAGTTTAGGATATACTTAAATATAAAAAAAAAATACACACACATAGAAACACAACTGCTCAGACCCGTCCTCCTTACGGCTTCACCGGACATCATGCCGGAACACGACGAATCGCTTGGTCTGGTGGGTGGCAACTTCTGTATTATGGCCAACACCACATTCAAAAATGAACCTTAAAATTATTGAACTAAAGTGCATACATCCTTGAACCCAACAAAAAATGCTCGCGGATCTTTGAGCGTACGCGGGAATCCCCGCGCGGTGTCGGTTTGACACCCCCATCGTACGCGTACTTTCATTCAGTGTTACCGAGTTTATTAAAGAGGTACGCCATTTATTAGATTTTTAATCCGAACTACCTAAGAATGGAACCTAATAACGAACAGTAAAATGGACGAAGAAAAATTAATAGGTATGTGTAGTATCATCTCAAACAAAATTCCTGTTTATGGTAAAAAAAACTAAACTACACTATTCTTGCCAACACTCCTCGACCCATATTCTTTGTCCGACTTTGACGCCTTATTTTATTAGCCGGATCCACATCAGACGATCCAAAACGGATCGGTGATCCCGTGATCCGCTATCCAATATTGTGATGCGTGGATCCGGGATCGTTCTAGGTCGATCCAACAGCAATCTGTTGCGATCCTGACTGTATACTCCAACGCGTTCCTGCCGATTCTTTTTTTTTTTTACATATTATAAACTAGCGTTTGACCGCAATCCTGCCTGATGGTAAGCAGTGACGCAATCGTTGATGGTAAAGCGCACTAGTTTATTAAGAGCCTATTCACTCTAGCCTTGAAGACACTCAAATTGTAGTCCGACGGAAACACCGCCGCTGGCAAATTGTTCCAGTCCCTCGATGTACGCGGTATAAAGGAGGAGGCGAAACGCTTCGTCCGGATCGTAGTGGTGATAACAACGTAAGGGTGGAAACCAGCCGTACGACGGGTCGTCCGTCGATTCATACTGAATCAGTGGAATTTTGTCTGGCTATGGAGTCAACTTTTTCTCTAGTTCTGGAATTGGAATCTTGTTCATTTGTGGACAAATTTTTCGGCATCTTCTCTTCCACATCTATTTGTGTAATTGGAGTCATTAGGATCCCATAAACATTTTTATTCCTCTACAGAGTGCTGCTGATAATACGAAAATAAATGAAAACATGGACAAAGCTGGTTCATAGGAATAATCCTAAACCATGGGAAAAAACTTAACATCAAAAATAAAAAAGTTTGGTAGCTTACGGACATGGTGGTGCTCACAGAGTACATTATATACAATATGTTAAGAAAACCCTGTCCGATCCGTGAAGGTATTGTTAGGTATCGATAACTGATTCTAATAATGCCTACAAAGCCGGGCTAAACTTAAAAAAAATCCCCCTAAAAAAATAAATATTATTTCGAAATAGCGAGGTAACTTAATGCATGTGCGGTAGACAACACGTTAGGCATACATCCGCGGGTGACGGGGGGCAGGGCACGCGGCACGTGGTCACATCGCTATTCGCTCCGTCACAAATGGTGTTGTCACTTTTTAAAAATTACCAAATTTTGGGGAAGTTGGAATTAATTCGCGGGAAAAAAGATTATTTCAAAATTCACTAGTATTGTTACTATGATGATTATGTAAAATTTCATATGTGACTTGGTCATGTGTTTACCTAACCTTTATTATCCTTACGGGTCGGACAGGGTTTTCTTAACATATTGTATATAGTGGTGCTTTTGGTTGCGTCGTCATGGTGTCCTGGTGAAATTTTTGACATTAGATGTCACATATAATGATATAATATTTATTTATTGAACGAAAATAATCTTCATAGGAGCGATTTTTATGATCAATCAAAAACTTTATCAAGGGAATAGAAACCTTTTATCCAGATGAAAAAATACTGTTCCCAAAAAAGAATATTACCTACTTTCAAAGGTCAATTTAGATTCAGAACGCTAGATGGCGCTACGGGTCGTTCGAATCATGATTGAAATAATATGACCCAAAGAGTATAGTATATAGCTGACTTTCTGAGCACTATTCTAACATGGGCTTGCATGTGCTCATAATAGTGTTTCAGTCATTAGTATTATATTTTTAACTAGCTGTGCCTCACAGTTTCACCCGCATTGGTTTTGATATGTTTGTTTTATATGCTCCGCTCCTATTAGTTGCAGCGTGATGTTATATAGCCTAAAGCCTTCCTAGATTGATGGACTATCCTAACGCAAAACTATTTTTTCAAATCGGACCCGCAGTTCCTGAGATTAGAGTGTTCAAACAAACAAACAAACTCTTCAGCTTTATATATGTATTATAATTGTAGTATGGATAAGATTTGGTGAAAATTTGGCACACAGTAGCTTTAACCTAGATTAACACTGGATACTTTTATCACAGTAATACTTTTCAGCGGGATAATTTCAGACTTCTACATGTGCAAACCCACAGGCAAAAGCTACTATAGTAAACCCCTAAAAATAAACAGCACATGCACAAACAACTAGCAAGTTTTTTTTTAATAACTCTAGATAAAAGCCCAGGTATAAAGTGAAGCACATTCAAAAGAAGAACAATTTTCAAAAAGCTCAGTTATTTTTTTTATCCAGCAGGTCAACATAGGCACAGTCAATAAGATCTTCATCCTTTACTCCAAGTTTAGTTTGTAAGTCCCGGACAATGGCCTGACCGTCTTCCAGGGACTGTTCAGGTTGGAGTACCACTTCTAGCTCCATGTAGTGTCCAAGATCTTCAACAGTGTCTATGTGAATTCGGGTCTGGTCAACCATATACAATATACTGAAAAAAAAAATGAAAACTGTTTATTCATTGATTCGTAATCTGTAGGCAGATTACCGCTGGGGTGATATTCTAGGTTTGATTTCCTGGTTGACAATTTATTGCCCTTGATTTTATCACCTGGAATTTTAGAGTAGCAGTGTGGAGTCTGCATTCATATCTGTTTGATAACAAGAGGCTGGCTGCATGGGTTTAGGCATGGGGCCTAAATACAGTGGTGAAATGTGGGTTATTTTTATATTGTGAAGGTAGGTAAGTAATTAATACATTTATAAGAGAGCCTGAAGGTCTTTCGGTCTTTTTGAAGCTATGGAACATTTATATTTATGGATAATAAAAAAAAACTTTTTTTTTTTTTATCAACTCACCGTTCCTTTATAACTCTCCCACGAACACCCAAACATTTCTTCAGCATTTCGTCTAACAGTTTAGCTTTTAAACTTTCGTTTACGGAGAAATGCAATAATCCGTAGTTGCTGAGCGTAGGACCTACTTCGTCGGCTCGATCGTACCTCACCAGCGTAGCTGATGAATCCGGGTAGTTCCTCATCTTCAACCGACCTTCATTGACTTTGTAAAAAGTATCATCTTGATTTGTTATTGTTGGCGGACCACCGCTCAGCTCTTCTGCTACTTTGCAAATTTTGTCATAGTCAGTGACTTTAGCTTTGATTTCAACGTTACGCATGGCTATTTGATATCAAAAGGCTCTACTCTGATTACTTATTAATCTGAGAAACAATAAAACTCTTAACGACAGTCGACACCAATCAGAAAAACAACAGAATTACAGAAATAGTAGGTACTTAGGTAGGTAGAATTTTTCCCGCCCGCACCCAGTGCCCGCCTGCCTGATGTTTTGACGACTAGACGTCAAACCGTCAAAAATGTCTTATATTAAACAATTTACAATATTCGTTCGGAAAAAAAATATTGGTTTTTCTTATGCATTTCTTTGCGCAAGCGTGGCGATTGACATGAAATGAAATCGTTTAATATGCAAGCAGGATCACATCACTTTTACACGTCACACTTATTATTTTAAACTAGCTGGAGCTGGCATTTCCCAACTGACTACCTCTAAGAAGAAAAGCCGAAACAAACTCAGGAATCATCGTCTTTTTTCAAGTCCAGAACTCCAGACATTAAAAATGAAAATGTTTACAATAACAATATGTGTTTGCTTTGTAAACATAATCTGAGATATTATAATACCTTTTTTTGCAGTTTGGTTTAAATCTTTTAATGGGCAAGTTTCGTTTGTCCATGGGTGGTCCATGGGAAGCTTTTTGTAAAACGTAGTGATCTCTTTGCTTGTCTTGCTCTTTGGCTTGTTGTAAAAGTGTATAGTAATGGATACCTAATTATTTCGTCTTCGGCTTTAATAATGGCGCGTTGTAAAGTCCTCAAAAGACATTAAAAATGCATGATCCTGTTAAATAATTTTACTCTATGATGATTATGATATTATTTCAGTTTTTTTCTGAACGGAATAAAGAAATGTCATAAATATACTGAAAAAGTCAGTCAAAAAAAAAAATGTGTCAACCTCAGCCAGTCAGCTGTCAAACCGACAAAACAAGAATGTATTGAAAAAATACAACAAAAGTTTTTAATGTATATAAATTAAAACTATGGATATAGAGAACGCTCAAAGCTGGGTGACGCAGCCCGATGTGTGCCGGTGCTGCCTGTCTGCAAGCGGGACTTGGGATGTAACCGCATCTTATATTACGGAGGCCGGAAGCAAAGAGGTTTATTCCGATATGTTACAGGAGTGCTATGGGATTTCGGTATGTTTTTTGTAACTAGAATACTTTAAGGCAGAAAAGCTTTCATATTAGCTATTCATCAATCATCATACATGAGGACATTAACACTGGCCTGAATATAACATTAAATCTATATACGAATGCTTGTTACGTTGCGACAGGTAAAGTCAACAAATAAATACCTTTCTTTTTGTTCCGTGTAGCAATATTTTACTTGTGTGAAAATAATCCATTTCCTGTCATCACTCACTAATTACATTTCAAATCTGTTCCATCTGTCCCCTTACAGCTGTCATATCTGATGGAATGGGGTCCCAGTAAAATGGTATGTGCCCTCTGTGTGGGTCATTTGAGGGATGCACGCAGCTTCCGCAAGCAAGTCGAAGAGGCAGAGAGGCATTTTATAACTTATTGTGGCAGTAAAAAAGGTACTATTACTATAATTATATACTGAACAGACAGCTGTACTGCTGGGGAGTTTGTTCCGCCACTTCTTCTTCCCAGCGAAAGCACTAGGAAGTGTTGAAGGGTGTTTTGGGGGACTGTCTTATGTAATATATTCAAAAAGTGCTGATTCTCAGCCTAATTTGAATAAATGACTTTTGATTTTGATACTAGTTGACTCATTGGCTCCGATTCCCTCGTTCATATATATAAAATAAAATTTCAAAATAAAATAATTTTAAGTTAAGTGCATCTTTTTTTTTCTATTTTTAATTCTATTTTATTAAGAAAATATAAATTTAGTGATATTTATTAAGAAAAATTTTAATTTAGTCTAAAATACTCCATAAACAGTTAATGTTTGTTGACTACATTAACGTTTTACGACTATGGTAATGTTTGATGACTATGTTAACGTTTGACAACTAAGTAAACTACATTAACATTTGACGACTATGTAAACTACTTTAACGTTTGATGACTATGTTAACATGTGACCACTATGTTAATGTTTCATGTATTTGACGACACGGTTGGTGCATTGTTAAGCAATTGACTGCTGCACTGTGTGTCACAGGTTCGATTCCCGTACAGATCCAATCCGTTAAGACCCAATTAACAACATGGTTAGTAAAAGTATGTAAATTTATTACAGACTAGGGGCCGCCAGCGACTTCGTTCGCGTGGAGTTAGTTATGTTCCGCTCCTATTGGTCGCAGCGTGATGTTATATAGCCTAAAGCCTTCTTGGATTAATGGGCTATCCAAGGCAAAAAGAATTTTTCAAATCGGACCAATATTTCCCGAGATTAGAGCGAACAAACAAACAAACATACGAACAAACTCTTCAGCTTTATATATTAGTATAGAGTATAGATCGAGAGTAATTTGACAGGTCTAACTTTTGTCTTTTTCTTAATAAAATAGGAACAAGTGAATCGGGACAACCATTATTGTTTACCTAATTCAATGTTATATGCATTGCAATAAACTTTATCTGTATTGTTTTCTTCAGATGTTTTCTACCCAGAAACAATAAAGACTGAGTTGGATCAAATACCAGATCAAGTAGATAGCCCATATTTTATGAATGTTGAAGACAATAGTGAAGGTAGGTACAATTTAACCCAACTGTACAGCATTCTTACTGGATAACATATTTTTTATGACAAGCGGAGGGTTTTGAAGTCGTGGTGGCCTAGTGAAGTCATGGTGTCCTAGTGGTTAAAACACCAGCCTCTCAAGTATGAGTGTGCGGGTTCGATTCCAGGTCAGGCAAGTACCAATGTAACTTTTCTAAAGTTATATGTATTTTCTAAGTATATCTTGGACACCAAAGACAGCCGAAGGTGAAGAAAAACATCTTGAGGAAACCTGGACTTTAAGTCTGAAATCGCCAACCCGCATTGAGCAAGCGTGGTGATTACGCTCAATCCTTCTCTGTATGAGAGGAGACCTGTGCCTAGCAGTGGGACGATAAAAGGTTGATGATGATGATACTCTGCATTCAAACCGATTTATTCGGCCGAGTACGAGTATCAAAAACCCCGCCGAGTACGGAGAGTACTACTCGCGCAAGTTAACTGTGCACCTAGCTGGAATGCGACCCCTCTCCCGCTTGCCCGCGCGGCGCCACGGATTCGCCGTAAGCGCTCAGTAGCGATAGCATCTTTGTTACAATTATCTAAATACAGTTTAAATCCCCTGTTGTTATTACTGTTTCTGTGGAGTTTTTTGCTTTGTTATGTTTTTTTTTAATAAGTTTTTTTTGTTTTTTACATTTTCGACGCGTTAGTGATGCCTATTGGTTGCTCCAATATTATATTTCAGTCCATATGTATCAATTTCATCATGAGTAAAATGACCTAGTACCTATTTGACGCTTTATCATCAAAACGACCTTTTATTAACTTGAAAAACAAAATATCCATAAGTACTAATATTATAAATGCGAAAGTAACTCGTCTGTTCCGCTTTCCCGCTTAATCCTCTCAACCGATTTTGTTGAAATTTGGCACAGACAATCTTTAGACCCTGAGAAAGGACATAGGTTACCTTTTATTGAAAAATATTCCCGAGGGAAATTTAAAAAGCGCGATATAACCGAATCCCACCCGGGCGAAGCCGCGGCCGAAAAGCTAGTAATATATATATTATTTTAACATAATTCTCTTTTTTTGCAAACCGAATGACGTCACAGAGCGAGTGCACAATTTACATCGTGCGAGTAGTACCGACTATCAAAGAGTACTCGATCCATCTCTAATTAAAATACCTTGATTCTTTTCAGATGACAATAAAGATATTTTAAAAGCAGATTCGAGAATTATAGAAACAAAAAAACTCTTGTTGAAGAAATCAAAATTAAACAAAATACGTCCCACAACTAAGAGAAAGAGACAGAAGGTGATTATGAAAGGTAAAAGACACAGGAATATTGATTTAAAGGAAGACATGGATTCTGATACTCCAATCGCTGAGTTCTCAAAGAAAAATGTGCCTAAAGCAGTAGAGGGTAAGGAAGAGAATGAAATAACAGACAGTTTGCTCAATGAGAATGAAAAAGGACTTGATACCTCAGTTGTTGAAATAGGTACGTAAATTAGTGATAGGGTAGTTGACTAAAAAACTAATTATTCCGTCAGTCAGATCTCCAAAAAAAAAAAATAGACATGTATTTTTTTTTTTTTTTTCATATAAACAAAAATTAAGACGGTACAGTGCGTTGAAAACTAGTGTGACGTCAGTCCTTGCTACACTTTTTAGCAACGAGTGACGTCACCAGCTCCTGATCTTTGATGCCTTTTATATTTATCAATTTTTATTGATTTGATAAAACAAAATATACGTATCCAATATTTTTCTATAATCAGAATAACGGACTAAATAGAATCCATCATACCATCATAAATTATGTCTAGGCTTCCAATCTAACTTGTTACAGCTGCGTACCTGACCTCCACAATCCCAAACACGATACCACTGGGTATTCTAATCCAAAGGTATTTCATTACACATTAACTGGATTGTTGCTGGACTTTGACTGGCTCCATGGCGCAACGGTAGCGAACGCGGTCGCAGCTCAAGGAGGCACGGGTTCGATCCTCGAGCAATGCAAATATTTGTATGCATGAATATGAATATTTGCACTGGTCTGGTCGTGCCTCAGAAAGCACGTTAAGCCGTTGGTCCCGGTTGCCATACGAACATCTAAAGGCAGTCGTTACGGGTTGTTGGAGCCCTCGAAAGTCCAACAATTGGTCTAACTGCAATGCTTCGATATCGCCTATCGGGTTGTGGAGGTCAGACGGCAGTCGCTTCACGGAAAATATCGTAAAAAGTTTAGCCAAAATCTGCAGTTAGACTGGTAAAGCGGACCTCAGACTCCAAAGCTGAAAAAGCTTCGGTTGCGACTGGGATTAACGCTG
The DNA here is from genome assembly GCA_017933935.1 of Sesamia nonagrioides. Classification (NCBI taxonomy): domain Eukaryota; kingdom Metazoa; phylum Arthropoda; class Insecta; order Lepidoptera; family Noctuidae; genus Sesamia; species Sesamia nonagrioides. Next base: position 368,655 of record JADWQK010002441.1, read on the forward strand.
AGATGATGATGATATGGCTGGACTTTGACACTTAATGTAATGACCTGTTACAACTGTCAAAGATTACGAATGAGAACCAGATCAACGGCTTCACATGCATTCCGAGAAATGGAGAGGTCTCCATATCTAATGGATGATTACCCATTTACTAATGTTTGGATGGAGACCCGTACAACCAATATTATTTATTCAGAAACCCCTTATCTAGCTGCTGTTGTAACATTTTTTAATACAAATATTCCCCCTTATTCAAAAAAGTTGTTTAAAGTTTACTAGCGATTAATGATTTTTTAACCATACATTTTAACGTCACTTATAAACAACACAGTGTTTCATAAATGATGATCAAAATTAAGTGACGTGCAAACGTCTAAAACCTTCACCTACCTTTATACAACGTTTATGAATAAGGGGGATAGTTTTTATAAAAGTGTCCCTGTTTATTACATTTAATAATGCTTAGAAAGATCAAATACTCTAATATATTTTTGTTTTAAGGCTTTGTACACACAAAAGTTCAGAATGGAGTGAAACAAGTGTCCGAGCGTAAACGCGTTATGTTAACGTGTGACACCGTCCTCCGAGACACCACCGCTTGCCCCTTCCGGCACCACAAAAGCTGGTTCCAATGTTTCTTCTGCCAACAAGACTTCATGGAAATAAACCTCCTCAGAGTTCACATGCGAAAAACCCACGACGATATAGACGTAGAAATTAAAAAAATAAAACGTTACCCGCGCTCCTTACAGATTGAAATTTCAAATTTAGAATGCCGCCAGTGCAATTTGAATTTGACAGACGTCAATTCCATGTGCCGCCATTTTGTTGAGGTGCACAAGAAGGTTATATATAGTGAATGCATTGCAGATTATAAAGTTGATGCTAGTCCTTACACTTGTCACTTGTGCGGCCAACAGTTTCACGTTTTCAGAACTTTAACCACACATTTAAATGAGCACTACGCGAACTGCATCTGCGATGTATGTGGAAAATCATTTTTGAACTCAAAACGCTTAAAAGTCCACAAACGCACCCACGAGAATGGGAACTTTCCTTGCGCGGAATGCGGAAAAGTCCTCAAAACTAAAACTTCGAAAGCCAATCACATGGAAAGCGCTCATTCGAAACGCGTTATTAAATGCCAGATATGTTTTAAGCCCATGAAACACTATAATGACAGGATAAAGCACATGTCAGAGGCGCACAACATAACACACAAGTTCAAGTGTCCTATTTGTGGACGGGAATATAATATAAAACATTATTTAGCCACACACATACGTCAAACGCACGGACAAAAGAATAAGAATTGTACTGAGTGTGGTATGGCCTTTATAACTAACCATGGCTTGAAGAAACATATGTTAAAACACAGTGGCTTGAAGCCTTTTAGCTGTGATGTGTGTTTTAAGTCGTATGCCAGGAGCTATACTTTAAGGGAACATATGAGAGCTCATGATAATGAGAAACGGTTTATAGAAACTTAGTAAAAGACTGTTTTTTATTTCTATTCTTATCTGTACTATAAACTAGTGCTTGACTACAATCCCGCCTGAATGTTAGCAGTGATGCAATCGTTGGTGGTAAAGCACGCTAGTTTATTATATAACACGGTACTGAAAATCGTTTATAAGTTTGTGACGTCACTTACAAAGCGCGACGCCATTTTGCTGAATAAAGCGTTTCGGCAGCTTATTTGAATTTTGAATTTTTATTTGCACGTTTCTTACGAAATACGCATTTACAATAAAAAAAAAATACTTTTTTGGTGAACTTCTTAACCGCACCCAAGTAATTCAAGATAGAAATTATAATTCTGTCAAATAGCCTATTGCTGCTTATACTGTGTTTACTATGTCGGGGTTAGTTTCCAGGCTTAATAAATGCAGCTGAATACCAGTATTTTAAATGGAGCGGCTGTATTTTAACTGGCCATCTGAACTCCACGACTCTATTGCCGGGTAATATGATAATTATAGCCCGGTAACTGAGGCCCCCCGACAAGGTGGACCGACAACCTGATGCAGGTCGCGGGTAACTGCTGGATGCGGGGGCGCAGGACCGGTCGGCGTGGAGATTCTTGGGGAAGCCTATGTCCAGCAGTGGACGTCTTTCGGCTGAAATGATGATGATAATCCCGTTAGCTGAAACACTTACCCAGGATATAGAAAATATTTGCGCTCATAAAATGTTTCATCATCATCATTAACAACCTTTTTTTATCGTCCCACTGCTGGGCACAGGTCTCCTCTCATACAGAGAAGGATTGAGCGTAATCACTACGCTTGCTCAATGCAGGTTGGCGATTTCAGACTTAAAGTCCAGGTTTCCTCAAAATGTTTATTGACATTGTATTAAGTATAATTATTGTACTACTTTTTGTAAAAATTTCCTTTCGTAATATGTTTAGCTCTGGTTACTCTGAACGCCATAATAAAATAATATGAATATTTGCACTGGTCTGGTCGTGTATCGGAAAGCACGTTAAGCCGTTGGTCCCGGTTGCTATATGAACTAAGGTTATCACGGAGGCTTGTTAGCGGAGGTGGAGACGGCGGATGCGGAGGTGACGAGTCTCACCTCCGCGGATGCGGAGGTTAACGGAGGCGGAGGTAAATGACAACTACCCGCAACCACTGTCAAAGGTCTACGAATGACAGATGTAGCTCTGTAAGTATGTATTACATATATGTTTATTAATGTACATACATATTTTGAGTAAATAATAAACATTTTATATAATCAATAGCATTTCTTTTTTTTTATTCACCTCAAAAGTAAATAGGCCTACTACACCTTAATTCCAAAAGCCAAGCCAGAAGCTTAATTCCAAAATTTTTCGACCAGTGTGTGTTGCCAGTAATGACTTAGGGAACTGAGACGTGGTCTTATAAGAAAGCTCAAGGACACTCAAAGGGCATTGCTTGGGGTTTCACTGCGTGATCAAATCAAGAATGAGGAGATCCGCAAAAGTACGAGAGTTACCGACATAGCCCGAAGAATTGCAACACTAAAGTAGCAGTGGGGCGGGCACATTACGCGTAGGTCCGATGCCCGATGAGGCCGACGGATTCTCGAGTGGCGACCACGCACCAGAAGGCGCAGCGTGGGTAGGCCCCCGACAAGGTGGACTGACGACCTGGTGAAAGTCGCGGGTATCCGCCGGATGCGGGAGGCGCAGGATCGGTGGTCGTGGAGATCCTTGGGGGAGGCCTATGTCCAGCAGTGGACGTCTTTCGCCTGAAATGATTAAGATGATGATGATGACACCTTCGAACCAGCCAGCCCGCTAAATATTAGGCATATTTTTTTTTTATAATCATAAACTCGCGCTTGACTGCAATCTCGCCTGATGGTAAGCAGTAATGCAATCGTTGATGGTAAAGCGCGCTAGTTTATTAAGCTCATCCACTTAAAAAATCTAAGTGAATAGGAAGGAAGACGGCAGCTTTGAGCGAGGTGGTGCAATGTTAAAAACCCAACAACACGACCAACGATGCTGCGCCAGAGGGAGATTGATGTGGAGACCCTTCACGACCAAACTTCCGACACAACAACATTTAACGCATCGTACTCGGCACACATCGCAACACAACTGCTCAGACCCGTCCTCCGTACGGCTTCACCAGACATCATGCCGGAACACGACGAATCGCTTGGCGGCGAAACTTTGACTGGTGGGTGGTAACTTCTGCCGGCAGCCGATGTTATGTCCTACCACCATTCAAAATGCTAACCTGTTTCATATCATGCAGACCACTCTTAGTACGGTAGATAATATTTTTATGGTAAACTATCTTTCCGCCCGCGGCTTCGCCCGCGTGGAATTCGGTACCGTTATATCGCGCTTTTTAGATTTCCCTCGGGAGTATCAAATTTTTCAATAAAAGGTAGCCTATGTCCTTTCTCAGGGTCTAAAAATTGTCTGTGCCAAATTTCATAAAAATCGATTGAGAGGTTTAAGCGGGAAAGCGTAACAAACAAAGTTACTTTCGCATTTATAATATTAGTAAGTATGGATGACAGCAGCAGGCTTCGACAGAGAGATGGGTCAGAAATGCGAATAACACATGATTGTGATTCAAACCTTCCATTAGCACTGATATACAATATGTAAAGAAAACCCTGTCCGATCCGTAAAGGTATTGTTAGGTATCGATAACTGATTCTACTAATCCTACTGTAGTTTATGCGTTTTATCATTAACCACAGACAACACTGTCACTGTCAGACCGATAGCGCTGTCTCGGGCGCACCACGTCGGTCATTCTTACGAGAGCTACAGGTGAGAGTAGACGTGTCGGTAGTCTTTCCGTTAAGTGCGTGTGCGAGCCTCTGATATTCAAAGAAGTAAAGGTTTTACACCTACAAAGCCGGGCTAAACTTAAAAAAAATACCCCAAAAAATAAATATTGTTTCGCAAAAAGAGGTAACTTAGCACATGCGCGGGCGAAAGGGGGCAGGGGTTGTTCCAGAGAGAAATTGAAAAAGCGCAATATAACCGACCTCCACGCGGGCGAAGCCGCGGGCTGAAAGCTAGTATAATATAACTAGCTTTCCGCCCGCGGCTTCACCCGCGTGGAATTCCGTTATATCGCGCTTTTTAGATTTCCCTCGGGAACATCAATTTTTTACGAGATAAAAGGTAGCCTATGTTCTTTCTCAGGGTCTAAAGATTGTCTGTGCCAAATTTCATCAAAATCGGTTGAGAGGTTTAAGCGGGAAAGCGTAACAGACAGACAGACATACAGACAGTCCGACAGACAGACAGACAGACAGACCGACATACAGACCGACAGACAGACAGACAGAGTTACTTTCGCATTTATAATATTAGTATAGATACCTTGTCCTTGTGGCTAGAAATAACAATTCTGTTTTTAAATGAGATTGAATTACCTACCCTTCTTGCCTTTACAGTTTTTCATTGTATCCTTACACTTTAGTCATTTGATGGAAACTTTGTATGGAAAATCAACATTATTTTTTGTGAACTAGAAATTTGTTTATTCGAGAGTACATTATCATCCATACTAATATTATAAATGCGAAAGTAACTCTGTCTGTCTGTCTGTCGGTCTGTCTGTCTGTCTGTCTGTCTGTCTGTCTGTCTGTCTGTTACGCTTTCCCGCTTAAACCTCTCAACCGATTTTGATGAAATTTGGCACAGACAATCTTTAGACCCTGAGAAAGAACATAGGCTATCTTTTATCCCGGAAAAATTTGATATTCCCGAGGGAAATCTAAAAAGCGCGATATAACCGAACTCCACGCGGGCGAAGCCGCGGGCGGAAAGCTAGTTATCAATAATCATTAAAAACCGGCCAAGTGCGTGTCGGACTCACGCACAAAGGGTTCTGTAACATTGATTTATGAAATTAAAGGATTTAAGTTATTTGTATGAAAGATTACGCGGTAATAAGCGGCTACGGAACCCTAAAAAGAAGCTGAAATCATGAAGAAACAAGAATCAAGAGAAAGTTTTCAATGTAAAAGACGAAAAATTGGCGAATGCCCTAATTTAGAACAAAATTGATAATGTAAAAATAAGAACAATAAGAACAACATATGTAGGTACATACACAATAACATGCCTACCGCTATATTAATTAACCTATCTGTAGCACAGACTCTTCATAATTTAAAACGTGTATAACTTAAGACGCTGTGAATAGCAAACTTTTAGGTATTTGAGGGGGTAAAGCAGACGAAGTGGGACATGACTAGCCCCGCCCACTGCGGGGCGCGGGGCGCTCCGCGCGAGTACATCGATGCGTGAGGCGTCATGCATCGAGAAATACGCACGTTCTATTAAATCTATACCAACCATTCTCTATTCCATCTACATTTAGAAGCGTAATTTCACAACCCAACCGCGAAGCATGGCTGGCTCTGTTCGTCACAGTCCCGGTTCGCATTAGACGAGCACCAGGTTCGAATCCCACATTCGTCTACTTTACCTTGCGATTTTCGAAAATGTATATTTTATACATATTTTCATTTTTTATTATTACTTTTGTTTTCTTTTTTATTTTTATAATGCGCTTTGTCCGTTCTGCTTAAATTTTTTGAGTTATGTCCTTTTTTCATGAAACTGTTAGAAATATATCATTTCTAGAAATTACTATTTATAAACAGCTGTTTAGAGTAACTGTTAAAAAAACGCATTTTCGGATATTTAAAAAAATAAAAGATTTTTTCTTCAAAACTGCAACTCTTATCGAAATCAGGGTTTGTACGAGTGAAATAGATGGAGGCACTTGGAGGAGGCCTATACTGAAAGGGGCCATGAATAATGCAACAAAATGAAATCTAAATTTACTGTTTTGAACTATTATCAAATTAACTATTATTTTTATTGTTTTTCTTTTGATAAATTATATTATGAAAGGGTTGTAACGGAGCTTCGCCTCCGCTTCCGTTACTGCGGAAGTTCCGCAAGAAATCGTATCTTCGCATCCGCCTCCGCCTCCGCACAATTTTGTGCGGAGTTATAACGGAGGTTTATTTACGTATTTAAAAAATAAATAACGCGCAAGCTGCGACGCTCGACAACCGTCCGGCCGCGTTTGGGCTCGAAATGGTCAAGAATCAACTAGTGCGAGGCGGGAATGCAGCAAACATAATTTGTTTCTCCTTAATTTTCATTTCAAGAACTATGGCAATTGTGCTGCCAAACCTACTATATTCCGCTGAGACGTGGTGTGTGTGTACCGCCACCACATACGTACTCTAGATCGTTTTCACCTTAATTGTCTCAGATTCTTTATGAAGATCAAATGGTCTGACAGAGTGCGAAATACTGAAGTCCTGCGACGAGCCAGTGTTGGTAGCATTGAGGCTTATTTAATGCGTCGACAGCTTCGGTGGTGTGGACACGTATCACGTATGGCGGACGAAAGAGTGGATAAGCGCATCTTCTTCTCTGAGCTGGAGGAAGGCAAGTGAAAGCATGGCGGACAACTCCTCCGGTTCAAGGATATCTTAAAACGACACATGAAGAGATGCAATATAGAACCCTCTGAATGGGAGCGTTTGGCAGCTAAGGTCAGAATGGCGCAGAATGGTGTACGGACAAGTACGCGAGTTTGAGGAGCAGCGCAAAGCTGACCTCGATACCAAACGCGACCAATTAAAGGCCCGCCCATCTGCTGCCATCACATACAACTACGTCGACGGCGTGCTTACGTGCCCTCAGTGTGCACGAAGTTTCGCCGCCAAGATAGGCTACATAAGCCATCTTCGGGCGCATGAGCGCCAAATCATCGGCTAGGAGTCGAAGTGGTCGCCGTGGCCGAAATCGGTCGGGAACATCATCATCATTTTTTTACCAAGTATACTACTATTAATGTACGTATTTAAAATAAAAAAAATGTTTTATTTAACCATAAATTTCAATTTTTTCTATATGTACTTTCACCTCCGCCTCCGTTAACCTCCGCTAACAAGCCTCCGTTACAACCCTAATGCCTTAGATACATGACACCTCAATCAAATGTCACTGTCAAAATCTTATTTCGCATAATGCTGACCACCATATTTATTAGTAGTTGTGTTGCACTCCTTGGCCGAGTTAAATTGAATCTGTATAGAAACTAAGCCAAAATATAGCAAATTAACATTAAAAACAGTTAACTATAGCGTAACTATACCTAGCATTAAGTGTACAATGTGCTGGACCAGGCTCCATACATTTCTGAAACATCTCCTTTATTCAAGGCTTTCAGATCACAATCCAGTCAATTTTGCATCTGTACGAAGATCTTAAGCAAGAAGGATATCAATACATTCTAACAAGACGTCTTAATCAGGACGTAATTGAGAATTTTTTTGGTAACATTAAATCGAAAAATGGAAATGCTCTAGAACCAACCAGCAGACAGTTTATATCTGTATATCGTAAAATTTTCTTTGCCAATATTACCCGGGCTCCGAAAGAAGGCAATTGTACGGAAGATTTGTCAGAATCCCTCGTTCTCTTATGTGATTACAAAAATAGGGATAATGACGCTACTGAAATCAATAACGTTTCGCCCGTTATCAATATTAACCAGCTAGAAGTTTTGGTGTGCTCGGTGGTAGGCCATAACATCGGCTGCCGGCAGAAGTTACCACCCACCAGACAAAGTCTTGCCGCCAAGCGATTCGTCGTGTTCCGGCATGATGTCTGGTAAAGCCGTACGGAGGACGGGTCTGAGCGGTTGTGTTGCGATGTGTGCCGGGTAAGATGCGTCAAATGTTGTTGTCTCGGGAGTTTGGTCGTGGCGAGTCTCCAGATCAATCTCCCTCTAGCGCAGCATCGTTTGGTCGTGTTGGTCTTGGGTTTAACATTGCATCACCTCGCTCAACTGCCGTCATCCTTCCTATTCCTAAGTTTTTTAAGTGAATAGGCTTAATAACCTAGTGCGCTTTACCATCAACGATTGCATCACTGCTTACCATCAGGCGGGATTGCAGTCAAGCACTGGTTTATAATCTATACTAATATTTATAAAGCTGAAAAGTTTGTTTGTTTGTTTGTGCGCGCTAATCTCAGGAACTACTGGTCCGATTTGAAAAATTCTTTTTGCGTTGGATAGCCCATTAATCCAAGAAGGCTTTAGGCTATATAACATCACGCTGAGACCAATAGGAGCGGAGCATAAAAAACACCGAAACTTCTACGCGAACGAAGTCGCTGGCGGCCGCTAGTTATTTAAAAAAAAGAATCATAAAATTATATAGGTAGCATACATAGTATTATTATTTATTATAGGCGTTATACACAGTATTATTACATAGTATTATTATATGTATATACATACATGTATATACATACATGTATATACATACATAGTATTATTATAGGCGTTTTCAGGAAGTCTGAAAAAGTGGCACCGGTAGCTGGAAAGTTGTGTGGAAATCGGTTGTCATGGTACGGGCATGTGTTACGGAGAACTGAGGAGAATGTCGTGAGGAGAGTCTTAATTATGAATGTTGATGGCTATAAGAGTAGGGGAAGACCAAAGAAATGATGGATGGAATGTGTGAAGGATGATATGGCTAAGAAGGGTGTGACTGCCGAGATGGCTTCTGATAGGGATGCATGGAAGAAAAAGACATGTTGCGCCGACCCCAAATAAATTGGGATAAGGGCAGGAGAATGATGATGATGATGATGATGTACAAAAAGATATCATGAAAAACCACAAAATTATGGGCTTGTTATCTTACCTAGTTGTCCCAACAAAAATATGGCCAACGCACCGCTCACCCGCCCGCTCCTGCAGCAGCGCGGCGCGAGGCCTAGTACTATGATTTACCGTAAACTGAATTGCGCGCTCTGTAACCACACTGCAACAATTTCTAAATGTATTTGGGAAAAAATATAACATGGTGTAAAAATGATTTGAAACAGTTGCTTATTCTGAACAAAATAAATTTTCGTTACGCTACGTTAAGCACTAGTTTATAATTTAAAGCTACTTACTAGTTTAAAGCTCGGGAATACTTACGCCAGAAATTAGCAGATTCATCAAACATATAATTTATTCTTTTTCTCTATCTATATTTTTTATCTCTCTCTACTGTTTATATTTATGTATTTATTATAATATATTTTATGTCTCTCTTTTAACTTCTCTTTTATATCTTTGCACCTACCATGTTTTGTCTCTGCATCACCTTAAGGTAGACTGGTAGAAAATGCCTAAGGCATTAGTCCGCCATTGCGCAGTGTTTTTCTTTGTGCATAAAGTTTTAATAAATAAATAATTTTAAAAAAATACTAGCGGTCGGTAAATAGAGAGTAACATTTTCCGTATTTAGGCTGTGGTTGCTACCTTTAACATATCAATGCTTTCTACCCTCGTATCTCTTAACTTGAAACGTACATGAAGTGAGCATCGAATGGGATGTCATTCATTGGTTTGGCACTATTGACAGTTCACACTTAGTGAAACTAACTTCACACTAGTCGCGGTAAATTTTGACGGATTTGATCGGATGTTCAGTGCTGGCTACAATGGCTTCTAGACCATGTATTGTTTGTCGAAGAAGAACGAACAAGTATGGTGGTAGAGTTTATAGAAGGGCATTCATGCTGACACCGTCTTTTATCAACAGACATTCTTATTTATTGGACTTCATCGAGTGCATTGGCAGATACATTGAGGTAAGTTACTGTTTTTTTTTTTTTTTGCTACGGTTCTTTTTTTGAAATTGTTTGAGAATCTTATTATGGGGAATCTTATAAGGATAGGTGGATGAGTGTTTAGGATGTCTTTGCTCATTAATGGCGCCAAATGGGTAAAAAAGTTGATAATTTCCTCAGTTTTTGAGTTTTTACCGGTGGAACCATTCGTCAAAAACTTAGGTAGGTACCCATAATATTTAAATAAAGCGTATTTTCATTCAGTGACGGTCAACTTGAAGATAATAGTTTTAAGTTTTTATTGTCTACCTTATTTTTTTTTTGTTATACTTTTTTGCTTGAACGCAAACCCGCCTAATGCCAAGCAGTAATGATTGATCGCTTTCATGGTCTCATTGAGTTGCGAGTAACTATAAATGAATATGACACTACATCAATTCACCCGATACTGTCAACCTTCCCAAATCAACATTGAACCTTAATGCTTTAGCAATAAAGTTGAAATTTGTGAAATACGATAGACTGTGGTGGTTTGATGTGCCTACCTACGTAAACCGAGTATTAAAAAAAAACTAACTGTCCTGCACGAAGGGTTCCATACATACAAAATTATTTTGATTGGTGGTTCCGTAGCATTCATCATCATCAACCTTTTATCTTCCCACTTCTGAGCACAGGTCTCTTCTCATATAGAGAAGGATTGAGCATAATCGCCACGCTTGCTTAATGCGGGTTGGCGATTTCAGACTTAACGTCCAGATTTCCTCAAGATGTTTTTAGCCATTGGTGTCAAAGATATAAATATATAAAAGCCAAATTGGATAAAAAATAGATGTAAACAAACCATTGCTAGGCAACGAGTTGTTTACGCCTAAAACTCTAAAAGACAGATGTTTACAACCTTTTCTAGATAGATGATTTTCATAAAAGTAATAATCCTACTGCCTACTAATGTAAACAGTTTATTTATGATTTGCATATTAGACAGCCTCCGTGGCGTAGCGGTAGCGAACGCGGCTATCGCGCAAGGAGGCACGGCTTCGACCCCCGCACAGTGCAAATATTTGTATGCATAAATATGAATATTTGCACTGGTCTGGTCGTGCCTCGGAAAGCACGTTAAGCCGTTGCTGGTCCCGGTTGCCATACGAACATCTAGTGGCAGTCGACACGGGTTGTTGGAGCTCTCAAAAGTCTAACAATTGATTTAACTGCAATGCTTAGACATCGCCTTCGGGTTGTGAAGGTCAGACGGCAGTCGCTTCACGGAAAATAACGAAGTTTAGCCAAAATCAGCAGTTAGACTGGTAAAGCGGACCCTAGACTCCAAAGCTGAAAAGCTACGGATGCGACTGGGATTAACGCTGAGATAATGATGATGATGATTTATGATTTGCATAGAACGCTTAACCGATTTGAATGAAATATGACACATGTAAGCTAATTTCCTAATAGATTAAATTTTTTGATACATATACAATATGTAAAGAAAACCCCGTCCGACCCAAAATGATAATAAATGTTAGGTATACACATGACCAAATAAAATATGAAATTTTACATAATCATCATAGTGACAATACTAATGAATTTTGAAATAATCTTTTTTTTTCGAGAATTAATTCCAACTTCCCCAAAATTTAGTAATTTTAAAAAAGTGACAACACCGTTTGTGACGGTGCGAATAGCAATGCGATCTCGTGCCGCCTGCGCTGCCTCCCTTCACCCGCGCATGTATGCCTAACGCGTTGCCTACCGCACATGCATTAATTTACCTCGGTTTTTCGAAATAATATTATTTTTAGGGGTTTTTTTTTTAAGTTTAGTCCGGCTTTGTAGGTATTATTAGAATCAGTTAAAAATACCTAACAATACCTTCACGGATCGGACAGGGTTTTCTTTACATACATATATTATACTTAGCCCATAGGTACTTGAAAGTATTAGAATGGATGTGTCATGCAGTTGATTTAAAAGTAATTAAAATACTCAAAATCGTATTGACAAATGCCTCAGCTTTATTCATTGGTTGAATTCCACAAAATGTGTTTACCTGGATTTCATCCATGTTTCTTTTTTATCCTATCTATCTATCACGCAAAATAACGACTTTTTAATGGTTTTTCGAAATACCAAGTTATTATGCATGTTATTTTAGTGATTCTATTGAAACATGCTGCAATAGGAATTGTTAATAAATAGTTAGCATGTAAAAGGCAATAATCATGTAAATAATTATATTAATTTTAATTATATTAATTTAATAAGCCAAAGCCTAGAGCACAGGCGTAGAGTAGCCAGCCTTTCGGTATTCTATAAGATTCATTTTGATGAGTATGCGAAGGAATTGCATGATTTACTTTCGCATCTCCGTTCCACCATCGGACGCACCGTCGCACGGCGAGTCCACCCTTACGTCGTTAGCACCACTACGATTCGGACGAAGCGTTTCGCCTCCTCTTTCATACCGCGTACATCGAGGGACTGGAACAATTTGCCAGCGGCGGTGTTTCCGTCGGACTACAATTTGAGTATCTTCAAAGCTTGAGTGAATAGGCTCTTAATAAACTAGTGCGCTTAACCATCATCGATTGCGTCACTGCTTACCATCAGGCGGGATTGCGGTCAAGCGCTAGTTTATAATTTACTAGCTTTCCGCCCGCGGGGTCGCCCGCGTGGAGTTCGGTTATATCGCGCTTTTTAGATTTCCCTCGGGAATATCAAATTTTTCCGGGATAAAAGATAGCCTATGTTCTTTCTCAGGGTCTAAAGATTGTCTGTGCCAAATTTCATCAAAATCGGTTGAGAGGTTTAAGCGGGAAAGCGTAACAGACAGACAGACAGAGTTACTTTCGCATTTATAATATTAGTATGGATAAAAAAATAAAGAAAAATAAATAGGAGATTTGTAAATGAGAGTGATAACCCTAAATTAGTTTGTTTACCTCTATTCTTTATCGAGCTTGTCGTTATAGAAAGTACTTCATGATCATCAACCTTTTATCGTCCCACTGCTGGGCACAGGTCTCCTCTCACACAGAGAAGGTTTTTGAGTCTAATCACCACGCTTGCTCAATGCGGGTTGGCGATTTCAGACTTATAAAGTCCAGGTTTCCTCAAGATGTTTCCTTCACCTTCAGTCATTGGTATCCAAGATATACTTAGAAAGTACATATAACTTTAATAAGTTTTTAATAAGTTTTCTTTTTTCAAAATAATAGTAGTATTTTTTTTTTATAGATTCAAGACAATGATACAATATGCCGTCCCTGCTTCCAACGTGCCGTTTACTGGAACCAACAGAAGAGATTCATTCGTGAGGAATACAGTGATGATGAAGTCTCTGATATGCTTCAGGAGTGCCGTGAACGACGGAACAGAGCGGTACATACGACTAACGCTAACGGTGGTGATGTCAGTCCGACATACGCATCAGATATCGACGGATTTATGTTTATTAATAGAGAATGCATGAATTTACAATTATTGGGAAAGGTACCTAGAGATACGAGTACTTATTCAAATTCCGTGACTTTTCCTAAAGTCTATTTAAAGTTGCTTCGAATTTATAATGGTACCTTAGTTTATGAACGGGGATTCGGCACCATTATAAATTCGAAGCAACTTTAAATAGACTTTAGGAAAAGTCACGGAATTTGAATTCTCTTCAGCCTATAAAAATTCTAATTCCGTGACTTTTCCTAAAGTCTATTCAAAGTTGCTCCGAATTTATATTGGTGCCTTAGTTTATGAACGGGGATTCGGCACCATTATAAATTCGAAGCAACTTTGTATAGACTTTAGGAAAAGTCACGGAAATTGAATCTTCTATGCTGAAGAAGATTCAAATTCCGTGATTTTTTCTAAAGTCTATTCAAAGTTGCTTCGAATTTATAATGGTGCCGAATCCCTGTTTATAAACTAAAAAGTTTAGTGCATGTCTTTTCTATTTCATTAATAGCTTGCGCAGACGAGGGATTTTTGTCCGCGGACTTTTTTGACAACGAAAACAGCGCAATGCAGAGAGCGGACCGGATAAAAGTACGGGAGAGTCCGCGAATAAAATAGAACTCGTGTGACTCGGCGAAGCAACGCACATGGCGGACTTTAGTCTGCGTTGTGTGCCCTCACTTGTCTACATTTCTGGGCAACAAATGACGGCACACCGTGTGCATTGAGTTTGCGGCATTGATATAATATTAAACAGATATGATATGCTCTAACAAATTAACCAAAATAAATGTGCCGATCGGAGCAACAGCACACACATGCAAATTTTTTATTCTGCGCACATTTCACACGTTGGTACAGTGTGACTGAGATGGGGCGCAATCTAAAGCATAGAGAAGAAAAAGATGGCTAGTGTTTGTCGTTTGCGCTATTAGTGTTTGTCGTTTGTTTTTACGAGTTTATCGAGAGTGACTAAAGCGAGATACTGGACTTACCTCCTTTTGTACGCTTCATTTTCAGTGCGCTAGTGACTTATTACCTTAGTTTAATATTTTATCAATGGTTCGCGGTAAATCCGCGGTGGACTTTTTATTCACGGAGCGTACTTTCTTCTCCGCCGTGGAGTAAACTCCGTCGTCTGCGCAGGCCCTAAGAAAAGGACAGTAGTTAATTATTAGGTTCTCTCTGATTAATGGCGATATTAGAAATAATATACAACATTATTTTTGTTTATGCAATACTTGAAACACGTGTCCAGTATTTTTAAGTAAAGCATCTATGTACAAAATTTCAAAAAGATATCATGAAAAACCACAAAGTTATGAGCTTGTTATCCTTCTTGGCTGTCCCAACAAAAATATCCGTTGACCTTTGACGTCAGCTGTTGCACGAGCGCGGAATATACAGGGTGTATCTGACATCGTAACGCAAACTTCGCGAAAAGGCTAGACCGCATGCCACTAATAAAATTATGATTTATGTCGTTAATGAAGAGTTACATAATACACAGTGTTTAAAAAAAAGTGTCGGCTCGGCTTTTGAACGTTGCAAGCGTGCCGCTGTGCGAGTTTGTAGGTATGACATTGATCCCTGATGTGAACTCTATTAAATCAGCTGATAAAATCGTTTTTCGGGTTTTGTTTTAATTGCGCTTTTTTATGTAATTGGCGAATTACTTAATTTTTAGTTTAAAATCTTATTGGGTTATAAAAGTATAGAAATTGTGAATGGTCTGAAGTGAAAAAAAACTACATTTACTTTTTTTTAAATCATGAAAAAGCCGACGAAAAATTCCACCACTGGGGGGTTCAGAATCATGTACTGGATCCATGGTACTCGTTTGTGCGTGGATGTCAGATGCACCCTTTATACTATGATCGACCGTGTGCGCTAGGTAACCACACTGCATCAATTTCTAAATGTATTTCGGAAATAATATAACATGGTGTAAAAATGATTGGAATCAATTCAGTTGTTTATTCTGAACAAACTATATTCAGGTGTCGTATAAACAAAAAATGACGTTGTATGTGGAAAACAACGTTTGTCAGGCCAGCTTTATACAATATGTAAAGACAACCCTGTCCGATCCGTGAAGGTATTGTTAGGTATCGATAACTGATTCTACTAATGCCCACAAAGACAGGCTAAACTTAAAAAAAATATCCCCCTAAAAAAATAAATATTATTTCGCAAAAAGAGGTAACTTAATACATGTGCGGTAAGCAACCCCTTCCGCGGGCGGCGGGGGGCAGGGCACGCGGCACCTGTGACGTGGTCGCGTCGCTATTCGCTTATAATAATACCGATGTTGTCACTTTTTTAAAAATTACCAAATTTCGGGGAAATTGGAATTAATTCCCGGGAAAAAAGGATTATTTCAAAATTCATTAGTATTGTTACTATGATGATTATGTAAAATTTTATATTATATTTGGTCAAGTGTTTACCTAACCTTTATTATCCTTATGGGTCGGACAGGGTTTTCTTTACATATTTATTTATTTATTTTTCTTAAAAACTTAAACTATCATTACAGATTTAGAAACATAATGCGATAGTTAAGGCTCACAAATTATAAAAAACTACACAATAACTTAACTTACTTCACTTAACACAAAATTACAACTAAAACAATATTGTATATGTAGTATCTTCATGAGCAGGCGTTGGTGAAGCAACTACAATCTGTCAAATTGCTTTAATAGATTTTCAACTCTATCGTTAAAGTATGAAGGTTCAATGTAGATTGAGAAAAAATTGTCAGTTTCTATACTGGCCCTACTCCCCTGGCTACTTTGTTCACAAATTACACCAAATTTCAGGTTCGGTGCATCTTATTGTTTCTATTGCACTGAGAAAAATACAGAAGATACATACAATATGTAAAGAAAACCCTGTCCGATCCGTGAAGGTATTGTTAGGTCATCATCATCATCTCAGCGTTAATACCAGTCGCATCCGAAGCCTTTTCAGCTTTGGAGTCTGGGGTCCGCTTTACCAGTCCAACTGCTGATATGGCTAAACTTCGACATTTTCCGTGAAGCGACTGCCGTCTGACCTCCACAACCCGTAGGCGACATCGAAGCATTGCAGTTAGACCAATTGTTGGACTTTTTGATGGCGCCTACAACCCAGGCTTAACATGCTTTCCGAGGCACGACCAGACCAGTGCAAATATTCATATTCATGCATACAAATACTTGCACTGTGCGGGGATTGAACTCGCGCCACCTTGCGCAGCGGCCGCGTCCGCTACCGTTACGCCACGGAGGCTGTCGACTGTCGTGAAGGTAATGTTAGGTATCGATAACTAATTCTATTAATGCCTACAAACATGGGCTAAACTGAAAAAAAACATCCTCAAAAAAAAATCACAACAGGAGGTAAATTAATACATGTGCGGTAGGCGATACATGCGCGGGCGAAAGGGACAGGGCACGCGGCACGCGGTCGCATCGCTATTCGCTCATAATAATACCGGTGTTGTAATTTATTAATTACTAGCAGCCGCCAGCGACTTCGTTCGCGTGCAATTAATTATGCTCCGCTCCTATTGGTCGCAGCGTGATGTTATATAGCTTAAAGCTTTCCTGGATTGATGGTCTATCCAACGCAAAAATAATTTTTCAAATCGGACCAGTAGTTTCCGAGATTAGCGCGAACAAACAAACATACAAACAAACTCTTCAGCTTTATACAATAATGTAAAGAAAACCCTGTCCGATCCGTGAAGGTATTGTTAGGTATCGATAACTGATTCTACTAATGCCCACAAAGACAGGCTAAACTTAAAAAAAAAATTCCCCTAAAAAAATAAATATTATTTCGCAACAAAAGGTAACTTAATATATGTGCGATAAGCAACCCCTTCCGCGGGCGGCGGGGGACAGGGCCCGCGGCACCTGTGACGTGGTCGCGTCGCTATTCGCTAATAATAATACCGGCGTTGTCACTTTTTTTAAAAATTACCAAATTTCGGGGAAATTGGAATTAATACCCGGGAAAAAAAGATTATTTCAAAATTCATTAGTATTGTTACTATGATGATTATGTAAAATTTTATATTATATTTGGTCAAGTGTTTACCTAACTTTTATTATCCTTTTGGGTCGGACAGGGTTTTCTTTACATATTGTATAGGTTTAGTCCTGACTAATCAGTCTTTTTAAATAGATACATATAAATTATAATCTAGTGCGTGCTAGTGCTTCACCGCTATCCAGCCTGATGGTAAGCAGTGATCCAATCGTTGATGGTAAAGCGCACTAGTTAAGTAAGAGCCTATTCACTCTAACCTTGAAGACACTTAAATTGTAGACCGACGGAAACACCCCCGCTGACAAATTGTTCCAGTCCCTCGATGTACGCGGTATAAAAGACGAGGCGAAACGCTTCGTTCAGATCGTTGAAATTAACGAAATTATAAAGTCAGCGCAGCCTGACTACGCCACGGATTTTGATAGATTTTTTTTAATAGATGGTGATTCAAGAAGAAGGTTTATACATATGTATAATAATATCCATGAAATTGTAGAGAAAGACTATTATTTTTGAGGTTTCTAATGCAATGACTTAAAAAATTTGGTTTTTTCCGCGTTTGCGGTGAAACGCTAGCTGAACCTTACGAGATATATCAAAATAATATACTTACTAAGTTTTGTATACATTGAAAAGGTTTACAAAAAAGTTCGCGATGGTATATTGTGTTGTGTCTATCTCTTATGGATATCCCATAATAACAACGAGTGTCGAGGTCACGCAATAGGTCAAGGCTATATACAAAATTAAATACGCAATGTAAAACCATACTTTATGAAAAAAGTACATTCGTTATGGCCCCTAAAATATTCAGCAAAATTCCCAAGGACATTAGAGACTGTAATAATATCTTTAAATTCAAAAAAAGATTATTTACATTTCTTAATGAACATGTATTTTATTCAGTAAAGGAATTCTTAGACTTGAAATGACTTGACTGTATTATTGATGTTTGATTGAGTGCATATAAATGTGTTAACAAGTATTTATTTTTTCTTTCTTTCTTCTTTTTGCATAGTTTTTTTTTCTGTATATTTTAATTGTTTAATGAATTTGTGTGCCTGTGAGGCAGATCACAGCAGGAACTCACTTTGTAAGACCTATGATATGTACCTGTGTATCACAAATAAACTATTTGATTTGATTTGATTTCACAACTTTTGGCATTTACTTTTTATGACAAAATCTGGCTATGTTCGAAGCTATTTTGAGCAAAACAGCTTTAATCCTTATCCAATTTAACACCTTAAATAAATTCTTGATTTAATATAGATCTAGGTATATCGCCCTTTACAGCATATGATTTAAACGAATATTTTCAAAGATATTACAGATTTAAAAATTACGGGGCGTGAGCCGTCACGTTCCGTCCGGGGCTTCGGTCCGGGGTTATGGCGGGAGCGGCGCGGCGGCTCGGGCCGCTTTTTTTTTTATACAACGTTAACAGTTTTTTGTAGTGTATTATTAGTTTGTATCAGCATTGCACCCGCACGTGCGAAGCTGGGGCGGTTTGGCGGGGGGATTTGTAATAAAAAAGGTTCAGGATGACTAACGTATAGATGGCCATGCCATCTAGTTTCCAGACCCCGTACTACTTAGTAGCACACAAACACAGAATCTTATCGTATCGTACTAAGCGACCTATAGAGACAAGATGACTTTTTACCGTCAAGAAGTTAAGAGTGATTGTAGACCTCAACTACAAATTTTTCTATGGTTCTAATCATAGATATAGGAAGAATGAAACTGAAACCTAAGGTTCTAATCATTGAGAAAATATTAAACTAAGGTAGATTCTATACGCCACTAGCGCACTGAAAATGAAGCGTACAAAAGAACGTAAGTCCTGCAAGTCGCTCTCGCTTTAGTCACCCCGATACTCTCGGTCCCTACGCGCGTGTGTCCTTGGTGGCTAAGAAAATCTTTTTCGCTTTCAAAATGGCGTTTTGTGTAATGCGTAAATGCACGAATTATGGTAGAAAAACCAACAAAAATCATGGAATCACATATCATAAGTAAGTATTCCAAAATATTTAGATAAATAATATACTTTCAATTATTTTGTCAAACATTCTTACTGCTAATACTTAGGCGGCCATTGTAAGTGAAAAAAGAGAGAGCTAATTGGATTTCTTTCGGGAGTGATAGGGACGCGTACGCATTAGACATAGATTAGTTGCACAGAAGCGATAATGTTGATGGTGACTTTTATACCTACAATTACCTATAGTTCTGTTTCACTTTATTCTCGAGCCTGTGTCCTAAGTTAAAATTCATAACATCTTATTCAACAGTTAAGTAAAAAATTGATAAAATTACGTGAACGTTTATTTTGCGTTGCTAAGTAACAGAGTCAAATGACATGAAATTATTAAATGGGAAAGTGTGAGTGGATATTAAATGAACACGAAGTATAATAATAATAATATTAATATAAATAAATATTTCCTACGCTCACACCAATTAGCCTAGCTCCAAAGTAAGCTTTAGGTAAAGGTTTGTGTACATACATAGTAACAAATAATATTTATATAGAAATATATACAGAATGTTTGCATACTGATTTACATTTGAAGAATCCATCCATACTAATATTATAAATGCGAAAGTAACTCTGTCTGTCTCTCTGTTACGCTTTCCCGCCTAAACCTCTCAACCGATTTTGATGAAATTTGGCACAGACAATCTTTAGACCCTGAGAAAGAACATAGGCAACCTTTTATCCCGGAAAAATTTGTCTATTATAACCGTTTCCTATCAGAGAGTAAAATTTTAAACTAAAAGACTGATTCTTGCTAAACAAGTGTCTATTTTTTGGGTTGTTGATTGTTTTAATATTTTATAAAGCGTATTTATTAGTTTTCTATTATAACGTCTACCTGTCAGATAGTAATTTTTTAAACAAAACGACTGATTCTTGCTAAATAAATGTTTATTTTAAATCATTATGATTGTTTTAATATTTTATAACTAGCTTTCCGCCCGCGGCTTCGCCCGCGTGGAGTTCGGTTATATCGCGCTTTTTAGATTTCCCTCGGTAACATCAAATTTTTCCGGGATAAAAGGTAGCCTATGTTCTTTCTCAGGGTCTAAAGATTGTCTGTGCCAAATTTCATCAAAATCGGTTGAGAGGTTTAAGCGGGAAAGCGTAACAGACAGACAGACAGACAGAGTTACTTTCGCATTTATAATATTAGTATGTGCCAAATTTCATCAAAATCGGTTGAGAGGTTTAAGCGGGAAAGCGTAACAGATAGACAGACAGAGTTACTTTCGCATTTATAATATTAGTATGGATTAGTTATAGTTGTCCATTTTAACTTACTATGTCTCTCAGACAGTACATTTTCAAACAAAAATACTGATTCCATAACAATTAAATTTTTCTATTGAGTAAATCTAATATAAGTAATTCTATTGATAAAATTAAGGGTATTTTTATTCATCTCTAAAAAAGCTGTCGTCTCCGGAGCCAACTGCGGAGTTCCGGTTTTAATTGCTCAACATCGTAACTATAGCTCACTAACTCCAACTCCGGAGTTGGATAAGTGTCCGAGTTTCGATGCCCTAATAATAATGTATAATCTATAAATAAATAAATATTATTATGATAAAAAGATTTCTTTTTCTACGCTTTATTTAAAATCAAATCAAAATCGTTTATTTCAAATTAACCATCACTTGGTACTTTTGAATAGTCAATGTCGGTCAGTTCAAGAAAAGTGAAGCTAAATTGCACGTTCCAAAGCGTAGATCTCTATGGAGAAGAACGTGCAAGAAACTCCATGGACACTCTTTTAAAATCATAATATATGGGTTACATTTCTTCGTTACATATTTATGTTGCTTCTATCATGTGAGCACAAAAATGTACCTACCTTACCTTTTTTCACCCGATGGTAACAAATCCTTTTTACGAACTGCCTTCGAAGAGTGCTAACTCCTAGGGCTGCCTAGAACCTAACGGGATATTTTTACAGAAAAGTTTATTCTCAGTTCGGTGCTAAAAATTAAAATTTATTTTATTTCGTTTCCTTTAATCACAGTCACAAAATAATAAATACACTTCAATCAAGTATTACAAAACTTCACTGACAAACATTGAAGTTTTGTAATCCTTTATTGAAGTGTAAAACTGTTAGTAAAAAAAATATATGGACCTAATTGTGCTCAATTAGGTCCATATATTTTTTTTACTCTGTTATATGTATTTCCTATCTGCATTTTTTGTTATTCTTTGGCAATCTTGGTGCGCTGATTCTATTTAAGCGCAAACGACAAACACTAGCCATCTTTTTCTTCTCTATGCTTTAGTTACAACCCTACTTTAGATTGCGCCCCATCTCACTCACACTGTACCAATGTATGCCGAATAAAAATATGCATGTGTGCTGCTGCTGTGTTCGGCACATTTTTTTTGGTCAGTTTGTTAGAATATATCATATCTGTTGAATATTATGTCAATGGTTCTAATGGTAAAAGTTGTTTATTTTCTTGACGGTTAAAAGTCATTCGGAAAATGACTTTAACCGTCCCGAACTGCTCCAGTGCTCTCTAATAGCGTAACACACTATATTACTCTTAATTTCAATAATTTTAAAGCGTATTGCTAATTCATTGTCCTTTGCATTTTTTTTAAATATATTTATAAACCTGCGCTTGACTGCAATCCCGCCTGATGGTAAGCAGTGAAGCAATCGTTGATGGTAAAGCGCGCTGGTTTATTAAGCCCATTCACTTATAAAATCTTAGTGAATAGGAAGGAAGACGGCAGTTGAGCGAGGTTGTGCAATGTTAAACCCAACAACACGGCCAGCGATGTTGCGCCAGAGGGAGATTGATGTGGAGACAGGGCCACGACCAAACTCCCGACACATCAACATTTTGACGCATCGTACATTCGTACCTACTTGGCACACAACGCAACACAACTGCACAGACCCGTCCTCCGTATCTATCTGTCAACAATTTTATATTTTTTATATTTGTGGCCTGTGTAGAGCAACACATACATGTGTTGCTCTACACAGGCCACTGGCGGACCGGAGGGAACTAGGGAAGTAGCCATGTTGAGTCTTTAGCACATTCTCGACTGGGTCCTGACGTCATCATAGTGGGCGAGGCCTTATTCAGTGTACTGACGTCGTCCGTTCTGTGCACAACTTTGTAAACGGTGGCATTTTCTTGTTATTTTCATATTATTAAGTAAAAAGGATGAAGTGCTGTATTTTATCTTGTAAAAACTACTCGGACAGACGTTCTGAGGATATGAATGGCATCACATTTCATGTGTAAGTAATTTTATGCATATTTTAATAGAAAAGTATCGTGACGGCGGCGTCTTCAAATATACTTATTCTACTGGACAATAGATGGCGACACTTAGGCATGTGGACTAAAAATAAATGGGTAGGAAAATAAGTAGAACTGTATTAATATATTTTTCTGGTTCAGTATGTAAGTACATACTGAATATCATACTTCCTATGAAGAATGATAAGTCCGGGTTTGCGAAATCGTTATTGAGGCACCCGAAAACACTACAATATCTTTTTCCCCCTTTTGAAGTCATGATACTCGTAATAATTAATATTATGGTAAGTTTCCGGCGAGAGTTGACGAACGCGAGCGGTCATGTAATTTACGCGCGTGCTCACAGTCACGCGGCACAGCCCGTACTGCCGCCATCCTATACCATCCTATATTATGCCAGCGTGTGCGTGAAATCGCGTACCGACACGGCGCTCGGCGCGCACGCATACATTCAAACCGAGAGCGGCTCGTTTATATGAAGATGTTTTACTGTTCTCTGTCTATTGTGCTTTGGGTGACCATCTTTCGCCAAAGGAGCACTGATGTTACAAACAGTGCAATGCTAATCCCAACAACCACATAGATTGCAATGTACTGATGAACGTCGTGAGAGGATAAGGTGTCTAGCTTAGACTGTTCTTCTATAGAGCTTAGTTGCGTGGCAATCTTCTTGAACGTCTCTTCATGCGTTTCAATATTCAACGATGAGTTACGAATCGAAGTATTGATTATGTTGTTGATTGGAGAGATCGTGGGCATGATCATCGCATATGGTTCATTGAGTAAAATTTTACTTGTATGTTCCATATAAGCGTGCAATGTGAATGAGTCGCCTCGCAAGTTGCATCCTTGTTTCAGCGTTATCAGACCCGAGTGACGTAGCGTCTCCGATGACATTTGAGTGCCACACACTAATTGTACTTCACACGTGTCACAACAATAATAGAACCAGGTGTTTTGCTTATGTAATTTGACCCATTCGTCGGTGCATATTTTTATTTCCGTATGGCAATAAACGCTGTGTTCTTCATTGTCTCGAATCAGCTGTACATCGCAAATAGATTTGTGACGATCACCGGTGCTGTATACAGGATGATTTATTTTGCATAGTAGAGATTGGTCATCTAATTTTTGGCATTCATTAATGTCATATTGTTCTAGGGGTATAAACGAGTATTGATTAGCGTTAAATGCTATTAATGCAGAGTTGGGAATAACAAACATTACCCGATTTGTGTTGAGGAATGCTGATAAGTCTTAAGTTCGTATAGGGCATCACTTAAGATCGGTACTTTTATTTCCATCAACAGGTAGTGCTGGGTTATGCGCGCGTGTATTCTGAACAGCCTGTAGATATCTCTTATGTCATTACGAACTTCAGGTAGTGTAGAATCGCGAGGTAATAGTCGAGCTACTCTATCTAGTTCGCCTTGCATTTGGGTCGGTGATAGTAAATGTACGTCCATATGTCCTTGGTACATATTTGTCAGGGTGTTAATGAGTGATTCTTGAATATCTTTTAAGTTTTGGGCCATTCTTTCTGCAGCTATGGCCGATGTAATGATGTAGAATGCATGTGAACTCTCAAGTTTATCTTTAAGCGTCTTGTTTTCTAGAGATATGAGGTGATCGTTGATCAAAGTGAACTGCTTCACCATTGTTGCTTCGTTACGCTGTACAATGTTGTTCTCGGTTTCCAGAACACTGGTCTGGTTTTTAAGCAGTTGGAGTAGGTGATTTTCATTATGTTGGATTGTGTCGATATCCTGTTCATATTGTTCGGCAAAATGTTGATCTAACACTCCTGTGGTGTTCACTATAATCACTTATAGGGGCTTTGAGGTTTGAAGTAAAACCACCAAATTATCAGTAAGTACACACAGCTTAAGGGGCACGTCTAGTCGCCACTCGGGATAGAGTGGGAATGCCTTGAGGTGCTACATTAAGCTGTGTGCCACATTTAATTGTATATACATCACATCTCTTCCTTTTTATATGTTAATTGATGTTTAACAATATTTATCATTTAGACGTTAATTACTTTATAAAGTAAGATAACAATTTGAGATATTTAATTTCAATCCATTAAGTTTAAAGTAGCCACTAAAACGTTTAGAAAATAATTACGTTTTAAGTACAGTTCAATATTTCACATTAAGCTACAATCATTAAACAGTACCTATACAGTATGAATTAAAATTATTTATCTGATATAGTTCTTCTTTTACCTGATAAGATAACAATTTTAAACATTTAGATTAGTTCTTATTTATCTGATACGATAACAATTTTAAACTTTTACGTTAGGTCTTCTTTATCTGATATGATAACCATTTTATACATTTAGATTATTTCATTAAGTTTCACAAATTAAGTTTCACAAATAATTGTGCTTTCAGTATAATATAGTACATAAATATTTCGCATGAAGCTTACAATATTTATACAATCGTTAATATGTGAATTCTTCTTTATCTGACGCTTCGTGATCGAGAGCGTTTCACATAAATATTTCGCATGAAGTTTACGATATTTACACAGTCGTTAACATTTGAATTCTTCTTTATTAGACGCTTCGTGATCGACAACTTTTCATTGACCCTCTACCTTTTTGGTGTACGATGTTCAGTCTGTACTCTTTACCAGTTTCATCATTTCTTGTATTTATATCGCTTCTTTGAGCATTTGTGTAACTGTATGCGGTGTGTGATTAAATTCTTGAATCAATTTGTTTTCATTTATAGTGTTCTTATTATGCTTTTCGTCAATTTCTAATTCTATGTATGTAGGTTTTTTCTTATCTTCGTTTATTTAACCTCCCTTTTTTTCTGTCTGTCTTCTGGATTATTGTATCTATTTTCGCGATCTCTCGTAACTTAGATAAGTTTGGAAGTAGATTTTCTTGTGGAGTAATAAGGTCTTTCCAGTCTTGACTTCGCCGCGCAATCTGATTTTGTTTTTTTTTTGGTTATATGTATAGTTGTCTGAGAGGCCGGTTCATTCAGTTTCCTTTTGTTTAATTTGTGTAGATTTCATCATTTTAATGTCTTTTTATCGTCTTCAATACGATGATAATAAAATTATAATTCCCACTACACAGCGGATCCGAAAACCAACATCAGTATTCAGTCAAATTTTTTAATGGTTACTTGTGGAATTAGGCCTGAGACTAAGGTATTTTAGTCTAGTTAGTATTTTAGTAGTCTGTTTTAGAGGTTTTATAGCCTCTGCAGTAATTTATAACACGGTGCTGCTCGTCATCTGTTACTTGAACTTGGCTCGACACGCTACCGCGTGTCTAGATTACTTTCGCACCTTTGTGCGTGACCCAGTCTTTATATTAAGAATGCCTGGGTGAACTTCTTGGGCTGCTTCTTATATACATATAATAAGACACCATAATGTGTCAAAGTTCATGTTCTATTAAGTTGTAGCTGTTTATTGAAACCTCTCAAGCATTATTTTGTAAAACGTCTTTGATTATTTAAATTCATGGTCATTGTTCAATGATATAATGATTGTTCTAAGGGATAATGCTACGGGTCGCTTGTGTGAACATCTAGCTAATATGATGTTCATGTTCAAAACTTTTTTGTATGCTGTTACTTTTATTTATTTTTATTAACCTCTAGAGGTTATGGTCTGTGATAAGTTAATTTTTTTTAAATGGTTCTTTAGTCGATTTGACAATACGTTTTTAACGTTTATTATATATTCCGAAGGAAATGATGCGGCGCCTTTGGCGACGTACTGAATCAGTAGGTACAGCCTCTAGATGAACAGGACTTGCATCAGCAATTACTGAATACGGTCTTTTGAGTAGCCAAGCCTGAGAATCTCAGACAGACATGTTTTATTGTTTGATCATTATGCCAGAATGTACCTACCTATATATTGACATTTTGTGCATATTGCTTTTTTGTATTTAACAATGGGATCTGTTAAGGTTGACAAATCGGTGATCGATCAACAAAATTGAAACCTTTTGTTCAATGGTTTCTGGTGGTCTAAAAGACTCTATTGTTCAAATTTATTTGTCACATGGTTGACGCTTGATGATGATTTCTTTTTTTTTTATGAATTTCTCCTGTATCGTGGGTGCGTTTACAACATATAAACTCACATACACAAACAACTAGTCCCAGAAAAACTATTTGTAAGTCGTACTAATATGTATTTGTTCCGTGCGGGAATCAAACCCGCGACACGAAACGCAGCAGTCAAACATTTAACCACATACGCCAACCGTGCCGTCATACGAAAATTCGATCCATAACACAGAATCTGAATAGTGTTGAACTGAAGAATTATTTAGTTTTGTTCAGTAAATCATTATTGTCCTTCAGATGTTCTCTTTCATCACATCCAACGACAACAATGACGTGAATAAAATTTTCATTGCATGGCAATAAGATTATCCATGATTTTTTTTTTTAATGTTCAAGGACCACTTTATTGATTTTCTCTAATGACAGCTTTGTTGATAGCACACTACAAATATCACCATCGGGCTTTAGAATCGCATTTTTACCAGTTCGACTTTTTTTTTGTTTTTTTTTTTTCATATCCAAGGTAATTGTTTGATTGACAAACGGGCGTACCTTTTATACATCTATCGGAACATCTTTTAATTAGGGAAATGATTTAACCCTAATGGAATTGAGATGAAAACTTAGTTTCTTGATAAATTTTTTATAACAACGTTTTGCCGATACCTACTGATTTCGACCTAGCTTTTATGGGTGCATCAAACAATCCCAATATTTTTATAGATGTTAGGCACCATAAGCCATGAATGTTTGGTCCAGAGACATTTGCTGGTTGGAGACTATACTTTAGATAGTTTCATTAACTTTCAAGTTTTATCATTTATTATGATAAATCTACTACGGGAATCAGTGAGCATTGTCTATATGTAGACAGACTTTTTATTTTTATGAGTTTTCATATTTTTTTTTTGGGGTCGTTATCTTTATTGTTGTCAATTGACTCAAGGTTAAGAGCTTTTCTTTCGTTGATCCTGGTTCTGCAGTGGGTCTTGAAATGTCCTCGGAACCATATTTTATGTAATTCTGGTTAATTGCAGGGCAGGAACAATACCACTTTTGTAATTTTGCAATTTCTGTTTTTGCCATAATTTATGCGATTCTGATTAATTGCAGGGCAGGAACAATTATCACTTTTGTGATTTTGCAAGTCATTTTGTTTAGTGTCAATTTTGCCATATTTTATGCAATTCTGATTAACTGCAGGGCAGGAACAATTATGTATCACTTTTGTGATGGGTTGCTTGAGGAACAATTATGTATCACTTTTGTGATGGTTTTGCAAGCAACCTCTTTTAATTAAAAGTATTTGGTTTTAGTGTCAGTTTTGTTTAGTGTCAATTTTGTTGAGGCTGGTACTTGTTGAACTTGTACTGACTATTGTGGCATTTTCGCACCGTCGTTTTACAGATTCACAGAATACAGAATTTTATGTCTTTTCGATTGTTGCTGTCACAAATTCAGTTTTCATGTTGCTGTGCCAAGTCAGAGATATAGACAGCACGTATTGTAGTAAGAGAATTTACAGATTACTCAATAATTTAAGGTAACTTGAATTATTTCTTATCATCGTTTAATAATTAACAAAAGTACATGTATATTTCCTATTGAAATATAATCAACAACTTGGGTTATTTATAACCAATTGTCCTTTCTCGACGGATAGACGGGTTTTTGTGCTTAAGCGCTCTCCTCACAAAGGTTCTTTATTAACGCTCTAAGTATTAAGTGTAAACTTTTAAATAAACAAGCTTTAGTAAGCGAGTCTCACAGAAGGAGACACCTTAATTACGCTCTAAGTGGCGTGCCACAATTCCAACGGTCACTAGAGTTCTTTTGTTTATTACAATAGCCAGCCAAAATGCATTGATTTGACTAAAATTAGTTCAATCATTACAACCAGTTCAACCTTCACAGATTTTATATAGACACTAGTTAGTTTTAACCGGCAAGAATAATTATTCTTTACCTTACTTCGATTTGACCGAAGGGGGACTTTTGTTAAAACTGATACATTTACGTTATTTTATTATGACACTAGTGTTAGTCTTAACAGTAAGATAATAAATAATTCCGTACTTTTGTTGGAACTTCTGTTAAAACTGGCACATTAACGATATTTTCGTTGGAACGTTTTTTCCTTATTTATTTTGTGTAATACACTGTTTTAATAGTTATAAAGATATTTTTTTTCTTTACTTCGATTTTACCGAAGTGGAACTTTAGTTAAAATTGTTACATTAACGATGTTTTCATTGGAATGTTTTTTTATTTCTGAATTTTGTGTATTACACAAGTTAGTTTTTATAGTAAGATAATAATTTCTTACTTTACTTCGATTTTACCGAAGTGGAACTTTTGATCAGATTTATACATTCACGATATTTTCTTTAGAATGTATTTTTTATTTTCCTTGAGTTGTGTGTACTTACATTGTTGGTATTTTCGTTACTTTCGTTGTGTCACTTTTCATGATTTTTTCGAATAATATTTCATTGGTAGGTATTATCTACATACGGATTTGGTCAACCATTCAGTAAGCATTTAGGTCATAATTTAAGGTATTGTACCCATATTTACATAAATGGTATTACCTCATAAATGACGGTTATATAATATCATCACCCGTTTAGCTTTTCCTATGTTGTATGTTGGAGTCGGCTTTCAGTCTAACCGTTTTCGGCAGAATACCAGTATTTTCAACGGAACGATTGCCTGCCTGACCTCCACCATCCAGTTATTGGGTAATTCCCCATGGTAAGACTGGTTGTCAAACTTTCGGGCTACTGACTACCCCTAACGACTGTCAAATATCCATAAATGTCAGCCGGGAGCAACGGTTTAACGTGCTGTTTAATCTTGTGTAACACACTATCAGTAGCGATGGGTTTCATTTTGACAGTTCAACAACATTCATTGCATTATTTCCGTTGTTGAGCACACATTTTCGAACATAATATGAAACAATGGATTGGCAATATGCTTCGAAATGATTCCAATTAATAGTAATGGCGCGTTACACAATTAGGGTGCTGATCGGTCGACCTTTGCGGGGCTGTCAATGGTTAGCCACGAGCCCCACGATGGTTTTATATTAGGTATTTGAGTTGAATTTAAGTGGTCGATCTGTGCATCACGTTCTCGTCTCAGCTGATCGCCACGTAGATTGAGCATAGATAAGAAGATAATTGCTTAAAGATACATGAATTTATATGGAAATTGTAACCACCACGACTAGTGTATGGTTACACTTAAGTTTTTTTTTTTTTTTGTATATTTAAAACTCTCTACACAAACAAACACTGTGCAACCATATTTTCATGCTGACCAATTTCCGTAAGCAGATAATTTCAGTAATAGTTTTACTTACTGCGCTTTTACTCGTCGCCAATGTGGTGTTCACTATAATCACTTATAGGGGCTTTGAGGTTTGAAGTAAAACCACCAAATTATCAGTAAGTACACACAGCTTAAGGGGCACGTCTAGTCGCCACTCGGGATAGAGTGGGAATGCCTTGAGGTGCTACATTAAGCTGTGTGCCACATTTAATTGTATCAAAGACATTAAAATTATATTTACAATAGACAGGACATCAAGAACAAAATCGTAATCCAATACTTCTGGCAAGCTGGTCAAAAGTCGCTCAGTCTAGTCAGCGCGTCAAAACGTAATTTGTGTCCACCAAAAATAAATATTTTCTAAGGAAATATGTTATGTTGCGCTTTGTATTACTATACATCTTGTTATGGTAAAACGACTGGACCTAACTTCAAAATCTTTTTCTATGAATTATTTATATTTCGTCTGTATTTCAAATTTAAATAAATTCTTAAATTGTTCTAGAAACTTTTCCAGTATTGTAATAAGCGCCCTCTATTGTTGAGTAGTTTTACTATTTTCTTGTAGAGATGTAGCAATGTTGTTTATCGATTTAGTTATCGATAATACTTATTAAGTTGAAAACATTTTGTTATAATTTATTGACATTTCAAATATAGCTAAATAAACTTAAAATATTGCTATATTTCTAGTGTATTTATTATTAACTCTATTTAAACAAAATCATGTCATATTAATAAACAAAATTGAATGAACAATTACTATTCATTTACCTAGGTTTTTGTTATTTTAGGTTTCCGAATAAAAATAATGTTGTAGGGGAAAAGTGGATACGATTTGTCCAGATAGACCGTAGAGAAGAAAATTGGCTTCCGTCCGCTTCGTCGAAATTATGCTCAATGCATTCTAAAAGAGAAGACATCTACTTTGGAAAGACTTGACGATCAAATTAAAAAAAAAAAAGAATCGTTAGCTTGTATTAGAAATGAAACAGTAAGTTATTAATTTGTCTTTTCCACTTAACCGTAAAAATTGGGATAAAATTTACTGTTAAGTGGATAAGTACATAAATTATATAACTTATTTATAATGAAATATATTCATAAAATATGTAGGTACGTATACAATATGTTAAGAAAACCCTGTCCGACCCGTAAGGATAATAAAGGTTAGGTAAACACATGACCAAATAACATATGAAATTTTACATAATCATCATAGTAACAATACTAGTGAATTTTGAAATAATCTTTTTTTTCCCGCGAATTAATTCCAACTTTCCCCAAAATTTGGTACTTTTTAAAAAGTGACAACATTATTTTTGAAGGTATAATTCTGAGCGAATAGCGATGCGACCGCGTGCCCCCGCGCCTGTATGGCCTACCGCACATTTTTTAAGTTACCTCTTTTTGCGAAATGATACTTATTTTTTTTTTAGGGGGATTTTTTTTTAAGTTTTGGCCGGCTTTGTAGGCATTAGTAGAATCAGTTATCGATACCTAACAATACCTTCACGGATCGGACAGGGTTTTCTTTACATATTGTATGTAGTACAAAGATTGCGAGCTACTTTGTGATTTTTAGGATTCCGTACCTAAAAGGTAAAAGGAACCCTATTCATGAGACTTCACTGTTCGTCTGTCCGTCTGTCACCAGGCTGTATCTCATAAACCGTAATAGCGAGACAGTTGAAATTTCCAGAGATTGTGTTACTATTTCTGTTGCCGCTGTAACAACAAGTACTAAGAGTAAAAATAATAAAATATTGAAGGGTCCCTTAAATATTTTATTATTTAATGGGGGCCCATACAACAAACATGATTTTTTGCCGTTTTTTGCTCCATATTAATAATGGAAACAGATAGACGCTTAAAATGTTCACAGAATATTTGGTTATATATTCAAATTACAAATAAATAATGAAAATAAAATAAATACTGAAGGCGGGTCCCATACAATAACCGTGATTGTTTTGCCGTTTTTAAAGATAATGGCGTACCATTATCTGTCCATATTTTGTCGTGATTTGGACAATTATCTACGTGATAAGAAGTTTTCTTCCCAGGAGGCAGTTCTGCTTTCACACAGTTTGTGCAGTCTAAATCCGATCAGAGTTCTACCGCAAAGGTATAAACGACCTTCCTATGTATTGATTATAAATGAATTAGTTAAAAATTAAAAAATAAACAATTATTTAGATTTTCAGTACTAATCGATAATTTTAACCTTTAACGCCTATTATATTAAAAGAATTATATAAATAAGAAACTTGTAAACTCAAAATTACCTATAATTTTTCTGCTTCTTAATTTTTTGTTTCAAGCTATCATAATGCGAAAAAACATCGTCGTAGTAACTTATTTGAATATTATCGATAACTTTATATCGAATTGATACAAACCCTACCACAGTTTTTTACATTGCCATTTAAAAATATTTGCAAACAAACGTGTAAAAAGAATAATTTTGCTAAAAATGAAATGCAAACGAAAATTGCAAAACAAAATGCGCTTTATGGCGTAAAAAGTCTATTACACTCAAAAATCGCAATAAACTGATTGTTATAATAATTCGTAATCATAACACATCTAAAATGCCAATAGACGGTGCCACGGAAAATTAATAGTAGCGAATAAAATTCTAAAACAGTTTTTGATGTTTGTACAAGACAAGTTTCACTTAATTTGTTTACTTTTCAATATTTATTTACCCGATTTGAACTATACTAGGGTATTAAATCGGATCTGGCAACATAGACCACACTGGACATCTACCGGGCAATAGCTGAATACATTTTATATAAACTTTTTTCGTTTTTACTATGTGATGTCTCCAATTGTCGATCTAATTTTGCTACATTGTACTAGATGGCGGAACTGAGCCATGGGATCACAGTTTTTCTATGCGATTTTGACACATGCCCGCTCTATTTTTCTTAAATCTCTTTGAATTGTATATACATCACAGGTCCTAAGTAGGTATGTGCTGTTACAATTGATTCCAATAATAGGCAGTCGCAATCATTTGACAAAAATGTGTT